>MU405254.1:0-271594 GCA_022836615.1 Annulohypoxylon bovei var. microspora | reverse complement strand
TTTATTTAAAATTAACGTTTTTAACATTAACTTTTAATAACTTATAATTAATTTTATAAATCATAAATTAACCACGATTTTTTTTATATAAATAATTTTATTATTTAATTTAATTACCATTAAATTAATACGAATAATTATTTTATAATTATTAAAGTTATGCTTTTTTAAATACCTTAATAAAAGCCTTAATCCATAACATAAATAAATTAAAAATAATTAAATAAATGGTTATAAATAATTAAAAAAAAAGTTTAATAAATATTTAAACCGGGGGTAATTAAATAAAAAGTTTAAATAAAAAGTAATTTAATAAAAGTTATATAAATGGTTTAAAAAAGTTTAAACGAATGGTTAAATTAATAATTTAATAAATGGTTAAAAAAGTAATTTAATTAAAATTTAATAAATAATTTATAAAAAATTTAATAAAATAAAATTTAATAATTAAATAAATAAAAAATTTAATAAAAGTTTAATAAAAAGTGTAACGGTGTTTAATTATTATTACTTTTAAAATATATTAATGGAACGGTTAATTAATGTTTTAATTATAAAGTTAATATATAAAAATCTTTTAAAAAAAACCACTTTATAATTTCTTTTTTTTTAATTTTTTATTTTAAATATTTTCGTTAATAAAATATGTAATTTTATTATTACATAAACTTTATCCCGATTTGAAACTTATTTATTATAACATAATATTTAAAGTTATTTATTTGTTTTATTTTTTTAATTTAAAAGTTTATTTTTAAGATTTTTTTTTTTTTAAATATATAAGCGCTTACGTACCGATTTAATTTTTTTTAAATTACGATATATTTAAAACTTTATTTTTAATTTACATTTAATTTTTAAAAGCTTTTATTTTTTTAAACGAAATTCTTTATATTAATGGTTATAAAACTTTGTTTTTACCCGCGATAAAATATTTTTTAATATTATTTATTTTATCATTAATTAACGATGGTATTTAAATTATTAAATAAAAACTTTAATAAAAACGTTAAGTTATTTATTAATTAAATTAATTAATTAAAACCCACTTTTATTCTTTTAATTATATAATTTTAAATTAATGAGTTTTTATTTATAATTAAAAAAAAGTTTTTAATTTTAAAGGAAATGTTAAAATCTTTAATAACTTAAAAAATTATTCGATTAATTATTTAATAACGGGATTAAAAACTTGTTTTTCCTTTTAAAAGGAAAAAAAAAAAAAAAATTTTATTTATTAATAAATTTTTTAATTAAAATGAACGTGTTTTTTAATTAAATTTACAATGAAATTTTATTATTTTATTTTTAAAATTTAATATAATAAAAGTAAATTTATTTTAAATTATATTATCCGTTATTTTAAATAAATTAATAATATTAAAAAACTAATTACGGATCGTTTTTTTTTTTTTTATTCCTTTTATTTCTTTTTTTTTTTTTGCTTTTTTTTTTCCTTTTATTCCTTTTATTTCCTTTTACGCCTTTTATTTTTTCACCTTAATTCGTACGTTATAAAACTTGGTCGTCTTTTTAATAAAATAAAATAACAAGTTTAAAAAACCGGACAACCTTCGGCGTACCTTTAAAACATAATTAATAATTTCATTTTTATTTTTATTAAAAATTTATATTAAAGATTTACGTTTTTTATTAAATGGATTAAATTTTACGTTTAAAGAATGGGAAATAAATACGAAAAATAAACTTTAAATTAATTAATAAAAATTCTTTAAAAAATATATTTAATTTATATGGTTTTATTTATTTATTAAAAACGAAGTTAAATTAATTTTTTAATTTTTTTTTATTAAAAATAACATTAATTAATATATTAAAGTTAAATAAATATATAATTTATTAAGGTTATTATATAATAATTTTAATGTTAAAGCTTAAATTAAAAATAATTTTCATAAATTCGATATATAATTAAACGAATAATTTTTTAAATTTTACGCGCTTTTTATATCGTTAATAAATGAAAAGGGAATTTTAATATTTAAATAAAAAAAAAAATTAAATCGCCGGTTAATTATTAATTTTTATATTTAAGCATTTTATTATTATTTAAATAAAAAAATAAAGTTTATTAAATTTAAAAACCTTTATTTAACATTAATTTAATAATGCGTCGAAGTTATTTAAAAAAAAATTAATTTTATAATTTCTTAATTTCGACTTAAAGTTAAAGTTACTTTTAACGTTATAAAAATAATTCCCACCGGTTTTAACATTTTTCGCTTAATAATAAAAATCATAACTTAAACATGTACGAAAAAACCTTTTTAAGTTTTTTTAATTCCCCGTTAACGTAACGTTTCCGTAACGTTTAACATTAATTTAATTTATTATTTTTATAAATAAAAAAACCATTTCTTTAATAATTGTTTAACGCGTAATATAAAAGCCGGAATAATGGTTATTATTTTAAAAAAAAAACCAACGGAACATAATAAAAACGACGTCGATTTAAAATCGGGAAAAAACAACGTTTAAATAAAACTTTTAATTTAAGTTTTTTTTTATATATTTATTTATTAACATTTACTTTTATTAATTTTAATTTTTTTAACCTTATAATAAAAAAATCATAATTCGTAATTAATATATCGATTTGTTTACGAAACGTAAACGTAATAATAACGATATAAACATTAATAAATACCGAAATATAAATATATATAATTATTAATTAATAAAACGCGCGTTTAATAATAAATGTATAAAACTTTTTTACCATTTAATTTAATTAATTCATTATAATAAAAGGTTTTAATAAATAAACCATTAATCGGATTAACGAGGTAATTTATATTAACATTTAAATATAAGGTAAAAATTTTTATAACGTATTTATTTTTTTAATAAACTTAAGAAACCGCTTTTAATTTTAAATAATATTAAAATTTAAATTTTTAACGAAACACGACATTATATTAAATAATTAACGTTAACGATTAATCTTTTTTAAATCGTTATTTTTTTATTATTATTACGCCTTTAATATTACATTAAAACTTTTTACCTTTTAAAAAAACATGAATAAAATTATATAAAAAGATATAAAACGCCGTAATCGCTTTTAATTTTATACCCCGAAGAAAAAATAAACCATTATAACGTTTATATATTTTATAATAAACCTTATAATTAAAATAAATTAATAATTTTCCGTTATTATCCCGCTTTTTTTTTTTAATTTTTCGTTAAACCTTTAATGTATCCCGCACCACCACTTATTATAAACGTTTATTTAATTTTAAACTTAACGTTTATTAAAAAAATATTACGTTTTTAATAAAACTTTAACGTAATTTATAAACTATTAAACGCTTTTATTTTATTATATTAAAAGCTCGATTTAATTTTTAAAAAAAAATTATAATAAAAAAACGACTTTACCCGAAAATAAATCGTAAAAAAGCTTCCCCTTTATTTACACGATTTAACCGAAATATTCTTAAAAAAAAACAACGATTCGTTATTATTTTACCAGTTTTCCGACCATAAAATAAACTTAAAAAAAAACATTAATTTTATTAAATTACATTTTTTTTATAATATAAATACGAAGCATTTACGGGTTTTAAAAAAATATTTATCGAATTATTTACATAAAAAATAAATCGTATTTAATGCGATTAAATATAAATCTTTCGTTTTTTTTACGAAAAAATTAAAAAATAACTTAAGGTTTTATATTAATTATTAAAAATTAAACGTTTACATTAAAAAAGATCGTTATTTTTTCCTTTTAATTAACGAAACGTTAAAAAAAATCTTTAAAATTAAAATTTTTATAAAACTCAACATCCGTTAAACTTTTTATTACATTAAAATAAACCTCGCTTTAAAAAACCTCATTATTTTTCGAACCTATTTTAAATCGTATAAATATCGTATATTTTTTTCGAATTAAATAATAAGCTTAATACGTTTTAAAAATATATTAATTAAACCTTTTTTTCATTTTTTAATAACTTTTACACAACGTATATAAATGATATTTTAATTTATTTAAAAAACTTATTTTTCCATAAATACCACGTACGGTAAATGTTAAAACGCTTACGTTCCGTTAATTTATAAGTCGATATTTAAAAAAGCGAATTTTCGATTATAAAAACCAAATTCTTAAGGTTTATTATTTTTACTTTTAACGTAACCGTTAATTAAAATAAAATTAAAATTATTTAAAATTAAAAAACTTTTATTTAAATTTAAAAACTTTAATCGTTTTTAAACTTTTATAATTTTTACCGGCAATTTATATTAAAGTATAATCGGATTATAAAGTTTTTACATTTTTTTACCGCCGCTTTATATTAAATTTAAATTAACGAATATATTAAAGCGTTCGAAACGTTAAAAATAATTTTAACCACTTTTTTAATTTTAAAGTATTTTTATAAAAATTAAAAGGTTAAATTAAAAACCAACACTTTTAATGAAATAATTTTTAAAGTTCTTTTATAATTAAATAAATTAAAAGATTAATATTTAATAATTTTCTTTTTTAAAATAATAATTTTTTTAAAATGTAATTATTTTATTTATAATAAAAAGCTTTTCATTATTATAATAACGATGAAACTTTAAGAATATATGCTCGTTTCGTTAAATAATAAATTCGATATATTTATAAATTATTAAACGTTATAATATTTTACCATTAAAAAGATATTAAACTTTCGTTAAACCGGTTAAAATAAACATTTATTTTAATTTAATTACGAGTTATATTATTACTTAAAAAAAGAAAATATAATAATTAACGTTTTATTTTAAAAGGTAATTAATTTAATTATTTAAAAAATAATTAAAAAATATAATTAATTCGTTATTTTATTACTTTTTTTAATGTTTTATAATAAAATAAATCCCTTATAATTTTTAATTAATAAATTTTTAACGAACTTATTATTTTTTAACCTTTAATATATTTTAACCGTGGTAAAAGTTTTTAAAAAAAAACCATTTTAAAGTATTAAATTAATTAACGCCATTTTAATAATTAATTAAAATGTCATTAAATTAAAAACGTAACGCGAACGGGTTAAAAAAAGAAAAAACGGGTACGTTTTATAAAATAAATTATTATTTTTAAAAAAAAAATTAATAATTTTAAATAATAAAAAACTTTATATTAAGTTATACGATAAGTTTTATTATTTTTTAAATTAAACACATTTAAATTAAAATAAAATGCGTGTAATAATATTAAAAAAGTATTTATAACTTAATATAAAAACGTTTATAAACCGTTATTACGTTTATTATAAATAATATTAAAAAAGTTAAAACCTTAAAATTAAATTAATAAACTTATTTTAACCATTTTTTATTAATAAATAAATATAATAATATATTTTAATAAATTTTAAATTTATACTTTTTAATCGTAAAAGGTTTAATTTAATTTTAATAATTATTAACCGATTAAATAAAAAAGAATTTTCATTACTTATACATAAGATTTATACCGCCACGTAATTTATAAACTTATATTATAAATATATTTAATATATTTATAAAACCTTTAAAACGATTATATTTAATAAAAATCTTTAATTCGTAACCGTTTTTTTAAACGAATTAATTAAATTTATTAAAATAAATTTTTATAAATTAATAACGAAACATTTATAATCCGACGGTTAAATAAAAAATCTTAATTAATTTATTTAAATGAAATTACGACTTTTTATAAATTATTTTTAAAATAATTAATCGAAAATATTACCTTGCTTGGATTTTACGTACGCCATTTAACCGCACTCGAATATAAAGCTTTCCCTCGTAAAAATAAAAATAAAATTCGTTTTAAAAATAATTTTTAATTAATAAACCCGCATTCGTAAGTTTAAAACCTTTTAAAAAAAGCTTAATCGTATCGTTACTTAATTATTAACGAAATATTAAGCTTCCATTATATAATAAACTTATAAAAACTTTTTATTAATATAAAATCATTAAAATAAATAAATTAATAAAAAAAAATGGTTAATAAATTAAATAATGGGTAATTAAATGTATATTTACAAAAGTAATTAATAAATAAATTACTTTTATAACGATTTGGATTACTTAATAATAAATCCTTTTAAAATGTTAATAAAGCTTTATTATAATACTTTTAAAATCGATTTACTTTTAAATATAAAAATCCATTAAATTTTAAACGCGAACCGGTTAATTAAAACCTTAAATAATTTAATTTTAAAGTAAATAATAAATTTCTTACTTTTAATAAAAATTAACGAAAAATAAAAATACGAAATATTTAAAATATTAAATTTTAAGTTTTTTAAAAAAAAGTTTTAATATAAAATAAATTAAGTAAATTACAACTTTAATTTAATATAATATCTTTTTAAAAACTTTTTTAACGCGTTAATTAAGGTAAAAAACTTTTATAATTTATATTTCGAAACCATTAATTTTTTAATTAAACTCCGATAATAAATTAAGGTTATTATAAAAAATAAAATATTAAAAATAATGAATAAAAATAATTTACTTATTATAAGAAAAAAGGAAATTAAAAAAGTAAATTATAAATATATTAATAAATAATTTATTCCTTTTATAAATTAAATTTTTTTTAAAAGAAAAAATTATATAATAACGTTTAATTACCATTACTTTTAAAATATATTAACGAAATAATTAATTAATATTTTAACCGTAAAATTAATATATAAAAACCCTTTAAAAAAAATTATTTTATGGCTTTTTTTTTTTTAGTTTTTCATTTTAAATATTTTTATTAATAAAATACGTGATTTCGTTATTACATAAGCTTTGTTTTAATTTAAAACTTGTTCGCCGTGATAAAAAATGGTTTATTAAATAAATAAATGGGTGGTTAAACCCGAGGTTAAATAAATAATTAAATTAATAATTAAATAAAAAGTTTATTAAAAAATTCGTTAAAAAGTAATTTAACGGGAAAGTTATTAAAAGTTTAATAAATAATTAATTAAAAATTAAATAAATGGTTTAATAATAAATTTAAAAAGTAATAAATTAAATGAATAATTAAACGTAACGTTTAACGAAAAAGTGGTTTAATAAAAATTTAACGGGTAATTAAACCGGTAATTAAATAAAAAGTTAAATTTAAAATTAAATAAATAATTAAATAAAAAACTTATTAAAAAATGGTTTAATAAAAGGTTAAAAGGGAAGTTTAACGGGGAAAAAAAGTAAAAAAAATAAATAAATAAATGGATAAATAAATAATTAAAAAAGTGGTTTAAAAGGTGGTTTAAAAGGTGGTTTAATATAATTTTAATAAAAATTTTAACATTTAAAATTTTTTAAATTATTATAATTACGCATGTATAATTTATATATAATTAAATATTATATAATTAAAATTATAATTAATTAAAACGGCGGGTTATAATTTTATATAATTAATTATAATTAAATATAAAATTTAATATAAAATTAATATAATTAAAATAATTATATATAATTTATATAATAATTTTTATAATTTTTAATTAAATAAATATAAAAAAAAATAAAATTATAAATAAAAAATTAATAATAAATAAAAAAAATAAAATTTAAATTTAAAATATTATATAAATATGTAAATAATAAATAAAAAAATTTATGGTTTTTTTAATTAATTAAAAAAATGAAAAAAAATGTAATTAATATATAATTAAAATTATAAAATAATTAATAATATAAATAATTAATTAATAAAAAATTTATTTACGGATTAATAAATTAAGAAAAAATATAATAAATTAAAAAAATAACGAATTAAAAATAACGGGTTAAAAAAAAATATATAAAAAATTAACGTATAAAATATTCGTTAAAAATTTATAATATTAAAAAAAAATATATAAAAATTAATAAATTAAAAGTTTATAAAAAAATTAAATTAAAGGTTTATAAAAATAAAATATAAAATTAAACGTTATTAAAAAATAAATTTAAAAAAATACGATATTAAAAGTTCGAATTTAAAAGTTTATTAATTTTAATTAAATAATAAAATAATTATTAAAAAACCATTAAATTTATATAAACTTATAATTATAAATAAAAAATATAACGTAAATATCGTAAATTAAAAATTTAATTAATATAATTTAATTTAATTAAAAATATTTAACGTAATAAATTAATTAATATATTTTTTTATTTATACGGGTTAAAATAAATAAATTATAATAATTAAAAATAAATGCGGATAAAAATAAAAAAAAACTTCGTAATAAAAGTAAATAAACGTAAATAAAACTTTTTAATTAATTAAAATAAAAAAATTTAAACCACGAATAAAATTATAAATAAATTTAAAGTTATTATATATTTTATAAAAATATTTTTTATATATAATATACGAAATAAATTAAACACGCGCGTTTACGTAATTAAAAATTAATAAAATTTTTTTTTTATAAAATATTATTAATATATAATTAATCGTTAATAAATTAATAACGTGTTATTAATGTAATATTAAACATTAAATAATTATTTTAATAATTATAAACTTAATAACGATTATTCGAAGTTAAGTTTTTTTATTTTAATTTAAAAGGTTTTTATATCGTTAATTTTAAATGGAAAAAAAAAAATTAATTAATTAAAAAATTATAACGTAAATTTAAAAAATATAATTTAATTAATTAATATATAATAATTTAATTTTTTTAATAAAATTTAATTAATTAAAAATTTTAATCGTATATTTAATTAAATGTATCGTTTTATAAAATCCATTTTTAATTATTAAGTTAATTATTTTTTAAATTATTTTTTAAATTATTTTTTAAACCACTTTTTAAACCGGTTTAAAGGTTTTATTTAAAAAAAAAAAAAAAAAATATATTATATAAAAAAGCCGGGGAATGGAATATATAAAAAATTAAAATAAAATAATATATAAAAAATTAAAATAATTAAATTTACGAAGTTAAAATAAACGAAAAAAATAACGTATAAAATTATAACGTATAAAATAAAAATTAATAAAAAGTTAAAATAAAATAATAAATAAAAGTAATAATATATAAATAAATAAAGAAAATATAAAATTAAAGCGTATCGAAAAGTCGGCGTATTAAAAAGTAACGTACGAAAAAAAAAACATATAAAAAGTAATGTCACGGCGAATAAATTTTTAATTAAAATAAAGCTTATGTAATAATAAAACCACGTACTTTATTAACGAGAATATTTAAAATAAGGAATTAAAAAAAAAAAAACCATAAAATAATTTCCTTTAAAAAGTTTTTATATATTAACTTTACGACCGGAATATTAATTAACCGTTCCGTTAATATACTTTAAAAATAACGGCAATTAAACATTATTATATAACCTTTCTTTTTAAAAAAAAATTCGATTTATAAAAGGAATAAATTATTTATTAATACGTTTATAATTTATTCCTTTAATTTCCTTTTTTTTTACGGTGGGTAAATCGTTTTCATCCATTATTTTTAATATTTTATTTTCTGCGGCAGCCTCGATTTATTACCGAAGTCTAGCCGGGGGATCGGCGGTTTCGGGGTGTAAATTATAAAAGTTTTTTACCTTAATCGGCGCGTTAAAAAAGTCTTTAAAAAGGTACCACGTTAAATTAAAATCGTAATTTACTTAATTTACTTTATATTAAAGTTTTCTTTTAAAAAGCTTAGAATTTAATATTTTAAATATTTTATATTTTTATTCCTTGTTAATTTCCATTAAAAGCGGGGGATTTATTATTTACTTTAAAATTAAGTTATTTAAAGCTTTAATTAATTAACTTACGTTTAAAATTTAATGGATTTTTATATTCGGGGGTAAGTTAATTTTAAAAGCGTTATAATAAGGTTTTATTAACATTTTAAAAAAACTTATTATTAAGTAATTTAAACCGTTATGGGGGTGATTTATTTATTAATTACTTTTACGGATATATATTTAATTATTTATTATTTAATTTATTGGTTGTTTTTTTTTATTAATTTATTCGTTTTAATGATTTTACGTTAATAAAAGGTTTTTACGAACTTATTATATAACGAAAGCTTAATGTTTTATTAACGATTAAATAATGATATGGTTAAACTTTTTTTAAAAGGTTTTAAATTTACGAATGTAAGTTTATTAATTAAAAATTATTTTCGGGACGAATTTTATTTTTATTTTTGCGGGGGAAAGTTTTATGCTTAAATGCGGTTAAATAATGTACGTGAAATTTAAATAAAATAATATTTTTAATTAATTATTTTAAAAATGATTTACAAAAGGTTATAATTTCATTTAAATAAATTAATTAAAAATTTTTATTTAACCGTCGAATTATAAGTGTTTTATTATTAATTTACAAAGGTCCACTTTAATAAGTTTAATTAATTCGTTTAAAAAAACGGTTATAAATTAAAAATCTTTATTAAACGTAATCGTTTTAAAGGTTTTATAAATATATTAAACGTATTTATAATATAAGTTTATAAATTACGCGGCGGTATAAGTTTTATATGTAAGTAATGAAAAAAAATTTTTATTTAATTAATTAATGATTATTAAAATCGAATCGAACTTTTCGCGATTAAAAGGTATAAACTTGAAATCCATTAAAATATATTATTATATTTATTCGTTAATAAAAAATGATTAAAGCAAGTTTATTAATTTAATTTTAAGGTTTTAACTTTTTTAATATTATTTATAATGGGTGTAATAATAATTTATAAACGCTTTTATATTAAGCCACGAATACTTTTTTAATATTATTACATGTATTTTATTTTAATTTAAATGCGTTTAATTTAAAGGACGGTGGAATTTATCGTATAATTTAATGCGAAATTTTTTATTATTTAAAATTACCAGCTTTTTTTTTAAAAGTAATAATTTATTTTATAAGGTATACCCGTTTTTTCTTTTTTTAACTTATTCGCGTTACACTTTTAATTCGATAACATTCCGATTAATTATTAAAATAACGTTAATTAATTTAATACTTTAAAATAATTTTTCCTCGGAAATCTTTATTATAATTAAAATACATTAAAAGTTAAAAAATAATAAATTCGTTAAAAATTTATCGGCCGAAGGTTATAAAGGATTTATTCCACCGTGGAATATTAAAAGGGGTAATAAAATAACGGATTAATTATACTTTTTAATCGTTTTTTAAATGGTTAAATCGGCCGTTTTTTAAAATAAAACGTTAATTATTATATTTTCCTTTTTCGGGCGATAATGTAACTCGTAATTAAATCGAAATAAATGTTTATTTTAATTAATTTAATAAAAATTTAACATTTTTTTAATAACGAAATATTATAATAATTAATAATTTATAAATATATTAAATTTATTATTTAATAAAATAAATATATGTTTTTAAAGTTTTATTATTATTATAATAACGAAAAGCTTTTTATTATAAATAAAATAATTATACTTTAAAAAAATCATTATTTTAAAGAAAAAAGTTATTAAATGTTAATTTTTTAACTCGTTTAATTATGAAAAAGTTTCGGAAATTACCCCATTAAAGGCATTAATTTTTAGTTTAACCTTTCGATTTTTATAAAAGTGCTTTAAAATTAAAAAAGTGGTTAAAATTATTTTTAATGTTTCGAATACCTTAATATGTTCGTTAATTTAAATTTAATGCGAAACGGTGGTAAAAAAATATAAAAACTTTATAATTTAATTATACTTCGATATAAATTACCGATAAAAATTATAAAAACTTAAAAACGATTAAAGTTTTTAAATTTAAGAAAATATTTCTTAATTTTAAACCGTTTTAATTTTATTTTAATTAATAACCACGCCGAAAATAAAAATAATAAACCTTAAAAACTTGGTTTTCGTAACCGAAAATTCGTTTTTTTAAATATTAATTTATAAGCTAATGGAACGTAGGCGTTTTAACACTTGCCGTACGTGGTATTCGTGAAGGAATAAGTTTTTTAAATAAATTAAAATATTATTTATATACGCCGTGTAAAAGTTATTAAAAAACGAGAAAAAGGTTTAATTAATATACTTTTAAAACGCATTAAACTTATTATTTAATTTAAAGGGAAGTACGCGATACTTATACGATTTAAAACGGGTTTAAAAGGTGGTAAAGTTTTTTAAAGCGGGGTTTATTTTAATACGGTGGAAAGTTTAATAAATGTCGAACTTTATAAAAACCTTAATTTTAAAAATCCTTTTTAACGTTTTATTAATTAAAAGAAAAAAGTAACGATCTTTTTTAATGCGGGCGTTTAATTTACGGTAATTAATATAAAACTTTAAATTATTTTTTAACTTTTTTACGAAAAAAATAAAGGATTTATATTTAATTATATTAAGTACGATTCATTTTTTATGTAAATGGTTCGATAAATATTTTTTTAAAGTTTATAAATGCTTCGTACTTATATTATAAAAAGGGTGTAATTTAATGGGGTTAACGCTTTTTTTTAAATTTATCTTATAATTAAAGAACCGGTGAAGCGGTAATGAATCGTTATTTTTCTTCGAAAATACCTCGATTAAATTATGTAAATAAAGGGGGAACTTTTTTATAATTTGCTTTTAAATAAAATCGTTTTTTTATTATAATTTTTCTTCGAAAGTTAAATTAAGTTTTTAATATAATAAAGCAAAAACGTTTAATAACTCGTAAGTTATATTAAAGCTTCGTTAAAAACGTAATATCCTTTTAATAAACGTTAAACTTAAGATTAAATAAACGTTTATAATGGGTGGTGGTGCGGGATACACCGGGGGTTTAATAAGAAATTAAAAAAAAAAAGGCGGGATAATAATGGAAAGTTATCGGTCCATTTTAACCATGAGGTTTATTATGGAATATATAAACGTTACAATGATTTACTTTTTTTTTAAAACACGAAATTAAAAGTAATTACGGCGTTTTATATCTTTTTATGTAATTTTATCCACGTTTTTCCGAAAAATGAAAAGTTTTAACGTAATATTAAAAGCGTAACGATAATAAAAAAATAACGATTTAAAAAAAATTAATTATTAACGTTAATTATTTAACATAATGTTATATTTCGTTAAAAATTTAAACTTTAATATTACTTGGAATTAAAAGCGGTTCCTTAAATTTATTAAAAGGATAAATACGTTATAAAAACTTTTATTTTATATTTAAATATTAACATAAATTATTTCGTTAATCCAATTAATAATTTATCCGTTAAAGCCTTTAATTATAATAAATTAATTAAATTAAATGGTAAAAAGGTTTTATGTATTTATTATTAAACGTGCGTTTTATTAATTAACGATTATATACGTTTATGTTCCGGTATTTATTAATGTTCACATTATTATTACCACGTTTATATTTTATAAATAAATTAATATATTAATCACGAATTGTGATTTTTTTATTATAAGGTTAAAAGAATTGAAATTAATAAAAATAAATATTAATAAATAAATATATAAAAAAAAGTTTAAATTAAAAGTTTTATTTAAACGTTATTTTCCTTCGACTTTAAATCGACGTTATTTTTATCGTGTTTTATTATTTTTTTTTTTAAAACAACGGCCATTATTCCGGCTTTTACATTACGCGTTAAATAATTATTAAAGAAATGGCCTTTTTACTTATAAAAGTAATAAATTAAGTTTATGTTAAACGTTACGAAAACGTTACGTTAATAAAGAATTAAAAGAATTTAAAAAGGTTCTTTCGTACGTACTTAAATCATGATCTTTGTGATTAAGTGAAAAGTGTTAAAATTAATAAAAGTTATTTTCGTAACGTTAAAAATAACTTTAACCTTAAATTAAGGTTAAAAGGTTATAAAGTTAACTTTTTTTTAAACGGCTTTAACGTGTTATTAAATTAACGTTAAATAAAGGTTTTTAAACTTAATAAACTTTATTTTTTTATTTAAGTAATAATGAAATGTTTAAATGTGGAAATTAACGGTTAATTAACGGTTTAATTTTTTTTTTTATTCGAATATCGGGATTTTTCTTTTATTCGTTAACGATATAAAAAACGTGTAAAACTTAAAGAATTATTCGTTTAATTATATATTAAGTTTATAGAAATTATTTTTAACTTAAATTTTAACGTTAAAGTTATTATATAATAACCTTAATAAATTATATATTTATTTAATTTTAATGTATTAATTAATGTTATTTTTAATAAAAAAAAATTAAAAAATCGATTTGGTTTTACCTTTAATAAATAAATAAAATCATGTGAATTAAGTATATTTTTCGAGGAATTTTTATTAATTAATTTAAAGCTTGTTTTTTATGTTTATTTTTTATTTTTTAAACGTAGGATTTAATTTATTTAATAAAAAACATAAGTTTTTAATGTAAATTTTTAATGAAAATAAAAATGAAATTATTAATTATGTTTTAAAAATACGTCGAGGGTTATTTGGTTTTTTAGGTTTATTATTTTATTTTATTAAAGAAATAATTAAGTTTTATAATATATGAGTTAAAGTAAAAAAATAAAAGGCGTGAAAGGGAAAAGAAAGAATAAAGGGAATAAAAGGAAAAAAAACGATCCGTAATCGGTTTTTTAACGTTATTAATTTATTTAAAATAACGGATAATACGATTTAAAATAAATTTATTTTTATTATATTAAGCCTTAAAAGCGGAATAATAAAGCTTCGTCATAAATTTAATTAAAAGGTACATTCACTTTAATTAAAAGATTTATTAATAAGCGGAATTTTCCTTTTCTTTTTTTTTTTAAAGGGAAAAACAAGCTTCCGATTTTATTATTAAATAATTAATTAAATGATTCTTCGAACTGTTAAGGGTTTTAATGTTTCCTTTAAAATTGAAAACTTTTTTTTAATTATAAATAAAAATTCATCGGCTTAAAGTTATATAATTAAAAAAACGGGGGCGGATTTTAATTAATTAATTTAATTAATAAATAACTTAACGTTTTCATTAAAACCTTTGCTTAATAATTTAAATACCATCGTTAATTAATAATGGAATAAATAATATTAAAAGATATTTTATTATAAATAAAAGTAAAACCTTATAACCATTAATATAAAGAATTTTATTTAAGAAAATAAAAGTTTTTAAAAATTAAATGCGAATTAAAAACAAAGCTTTAAACGTATTATAATTCAAAAAAAATTAAATCGATACGTAAACGCTTACGTATTTAAAAAAAAAAAGAATTTTAAAAATAAACCTTTAAATTAAAAAAATGAAATAAATAAATAACTTTAAATATTATATTACGGCGAATAAATCTTTAATTAAAATAAAACTTATATAATAATAAAACCATATATTTTATTAACGAAAGTATTTAAAATAAAAAATTAAAAGAAAAAAAATTATAAAATAATTTTTTTTAAAAGGTTTTTATATATTAACCTTATAACCGGGACATTAATTAACCGTTCCGTTAATATACTTTAAAAATAACGGTAATTAAGCGCCGTTACAAATAAAATAAAATAATATATAAAAGTAATAACGTATAAAATAATAACGTACGAAATAAAAATTAACGGGGAATTAAAATAAAATAACGTACAAAGATAATAATATATAAAAAAGTAAAATAAAATAATTTACGAAAGTAATAATATATTAAAAAAAAAATATATAAGGCCGGGGCGTACAAAGTTAAGGCAATGTATAAAAAGAAAGTAACGTACGGGAAAAACAACGTAAAATAACGTATAAAAGTGGTAACGTATAAAAGGAAAATAACGTACGGGGAAAGCAACGTAAAGTAACGTATAAAAGTAGTAACGTACGAAATAATAACGTATAAAAAGTAAAATAAGTAATTAATAATAAGCGGCCGGCGCCGGAGGTTTATAAAAGGCATAATAATAACCTTTATAAACCTTCGGCGCCGGTCGCGAACGTAAAAAAAGAACAAAACCAAGGAATCGAATTATTAATTTACAATTAAACTTTAAATTTCGAAATCGAGGTGTATGTTTTCGTCCCGACGGGGACCTCGTATTTAATTACACGCGCGTAAAAAAAAAATAATAAATAATAATATATTAATTAATTTTACGAAAATAAAAATAATTTTTAATAAATAATAAAATAAAAACGATTTATAAGTATTAATATATTTATAAAAAATATAATCGTATTATTAAAAAACCGAAATAATTAAATAAAATAATTTAAAAAATTTTAAAAAACATTAATTATTAACGCGTAAAAATATATTAATTTTAATAATAATAAATTAATTTTTAAAAACCTCGATTTATTAAATAAACCGGTAAACTTTAATAATTAAAAAATAAAAACGTATTAATTAAAAATAACACGTTTTACGATAAAATTAAATATATAAAAAAACGTATAAAAAATAATAAAAACGAAGAAATTTATTTAAAACTTTATTAATAAATTTTTAAACCACCATTTAAATATAATAAAAAACCCGAAAAATTAATTAATTAATTTATAAATAAAATTTAAATTAATAAAAACTTAATAATTAATAATATAAAAAAAAAAGTTTAATAAAATTATTATAATATATTTTAAAAAATAACCATAAAAAAATTAAATAATTAATTAAATAAATTCGAAAATATTTTAATAAAATTAAAAAAACTCGACTTTTTTTATATAAAAAAATGATTAAAAAAATAACATTTATATAAAAAATAAACACGGTTATAAAATTAATTAAAATAATTAAAAATATAATTAATAAAAATAAAAAAAATATTTTAAAACTTTTAAAAATATTAAATAATTTGCGAGCGGATTTTAAATAATTAAAATAATATTTTAATATAAGCTCGATATTAATAAAAAATAAAAAAAAATCGTAATTTATAAAATTAATAAATTATATCGAAATTAAAAAAACTTTAAAAAGAAAAAATAAAAATAATAAAAAAATAAATAAATATTTAATTAATGTAATAAAGTTTCATTAAAAAAAAACCTCGAATAAAAAACGTTAAAAGTTCGAAATAATTTTAAAAAAAACATTTTTAACGAAATAAATTAAATAATTACCCTTAAAATATAAAACTTATAAAAAATATAACCATAAAATAACAACGTGTTTTTTAACGCTTAAAATTATTTCATTTAAATATATTAAAATTTTAATAAAATCTTAAAAAACGTTCGAAAATAACTTAAAAAAATTAAATTTTTATAAATAAATTAAAAGCTTTAAAAAAACATACGAATTAAATTGAAAATAAAATCCGAATTAAAAATTATTAAAAAAATAAAATAACGAAATCGAACGTATAAATAAAAAATTAAGGAAATTAAAGAAAATATTCGTAAAATTAATTAATAATATTTCTTTATTTTCATTTATAATAAATCCGGTATATTTATTATAAAACTTAACGATCGGTAATATAAAAATAATATTATATATATTTAATAATTTATCGAAATTTAAAACGTTTAAAATAAATAAAAAACGAAAATACGTATTAATAAAAAATAATAAAATAAAAATTTTAAATTAAAAATTAATTAAAGTTAAATTAAAATAATTAAACCGGGTAAAAAAATACGAAAAAAAATTCGGCTTAAAAAAAGCCTTAAAAATAATATTAAAGTTTAAAAATATAACGTATTATAAAAACTTTTATATAAATTTAATTAATTTAAAAACTTTTAAAAAATATAAATAAACTTCGATATAAGTTCATTAAATTTATATAATTTAAACCACTTAAAAAAAATTAAAAAAATAACGAAAAAATAATATAATTAATTTATAATAAAATATATCCCGTTAAAAAAAAACCGAATAATTAAATTAAAAAAATAAAAGCGATATACGCGATAATTAAAAAATAAAACCATAACCTACGTTTTTTAAAAGATTTAAAAATATTATTATTAAATATTACGAAAATATAATATAAAAAAATAAAACATTTATTATAAATCGCGTTAAAAAAATTAACGGATTTATGTTTAAGCTTTAAATTTAAAAGGTTAAAAACGTGTAAATGCGAAAAATATTTATTAACGAAAATCATTTAAATAATTTCAAAATGTACGAATTTAAATAATTTTATAAAGGTTTTTAAAAAATTATATATTAATTAAAAAAACTTAATAAAAAAATAAAATAATTACGAAAAAAATCGATTAATAAAAAAAATAATATTCGTTATAAACGAAGCATTTAAATACGTTATAATATATATAATAACTTATTTTAAAAAATAAAAAAATTTATTAATAATTAAAAATATAATGAATTAAATCGAAAATCATTATAACGTAAAAATAATGTATATAAAAAATAATAATAAAATAAATCGCAACGAAATAAAAAAATAATATAAATCGAAAAAAATCTTTTTAAAATTATTTATTTTAAAAAACTTAACATAAAACTTAATAATAAAACGCATTAAAAAATCGATTATAATAAAAATAAAAACGATAAAATTAATAACGAAGTTTTTACATTTATTATAAAAATTAATTATAAAAGCGGCGACGTATTTATATAATTAAACCCCGAAATAATTTTTAAAATAAAAAACGTTATACGAAATAATACGTGAAAAAACGTGGAACCATTTAATTCGAAGTTCGAAAAAATTATAAATAATTTATTTATAATAATATAAATGTTTAACGTATATTTTAAAAAAAAAACGTAAAAAAATTACTTAAAAAAGTTATAAAAATTAAATAATAAAACGAATATTAAATATTTAATTAAATATAATTCCACGAATATATATAAAATATAAATGTTTTATAAAAAAATAATAATTAAAATATAAAACGTATTATTTAATGAAAATATAATTTATAATAAAATAATTTAAAATATAAATTAAAAAATAATGAAAAAATTAAATAAAACGGTTTAATTTATTTAAATGAACGATATAAAATTAATAAACGAATAAAAACTTAAATAAATAAAAGAAAAATTTTCGTATATTACCGCGTATTTCGTTTTAATCGTTACATTTATTATGGAAAATTAAAAAAACATAAAAATAATAAATGTAAATAAATTAAACGAATTAAAAAAATTAAATTTAAAAAAAAATTAAAAAAATAATAAAATAAACGAAAATAATTAAAATAATAAAAGTTATAATTAATAAACTTTAACGTTTTTTTTTAAATTTTTAAATTAAAAATAATAAATAATAAAATTAATAATAAAATATTAAAATTAAACGAGTTATTTATGGTTAAATTAAATGAAATGCGTAATATAAAAAATTAAATTATAAAAAATTAATTTAACGAATTAAAACGGAATAAAATTAAATATTAAATTAATAATATTAAATAAAATAATATAATAATATATAAACCGGTTTTATAATTTTAAAAAATAACGTTTTATTAATATATAATAAAAAGTTTTTTTAAATAAAACTTTATTATTAATTTTAAATGTAATAAACGTTTTTAAACCGTTAAAAATAATTAATAATTTAAATTTATATATTTTTAAAAATAAGTTTAAAAAAGTTATATAAAATTATATTAATTAACATGTTAAATAATTTAAATTATAAAAAGTATAATTTTAAAAAAAAAAAATATAAATAATTAATAATAAATAAATGTTTACGTATAAAACCGAAAACGGGAAATTAATGAAATATAAAATTAAATTAATAATTTATAATAATTAATAAAAATTAAAAAACTTTTTAATATAAATAATAACGTTAATAATAAATACGTTAAAAACGATTTTAATTATTATAATATAATTCGATTTAAAAATAATTTAATTAAACGTTATTAACGCGTTTATATAAATAAAGAGCAACATTAAATCTACAGTGCTTATTGGCTAAATCTGCAGTACATAGCCACTGTGGCGAAGGTCTGGGCTCAATCGGTATACGTCCTGCTATACAAACTGCCATACAAATGCAAGTACTCTTTTTTACCCTTGCCAACCCGTCCCCCATCAAACTTATCTTTTAATTTATTTAATTATTCCCATTTCAATACAACTTTAATTGAAAAAAGAAACACATATTTTAAAGGCGCTTTCAAAGGGTAACCTAGCGTTCGATTTGCATTAATTAAACTGCCAATTTCGGTAGGTAAATCTAATTGAAAGATGAAAGCTTCTCTATGCTATCGCATACCTGGGCCACACCCGGCCACAACTTAGCTGAGCCGTGGTCGCATATGTAAAACAGCCTAGTTTCGAAGCTTAAGAATATGACGTAAAGTTGGGCTGGAACATTGCAGCTAGGTTCATTAGAAAGCGCTTTGATTGAGATTGTATATTATCAACTTTATATTAATTGAAACGTTTTATTGACCTAGATGCACCCCTTTAAAGTGACCTTTGTGATGTGGTAAAATTGGTGTTCCTGCGTGAGGCGCGCGGCTGTAAATGGTTAGACAAGGTACTTGAGATTGTGTGGGAGATTGTATGGCAACGCGTGTACCGATTGAGCTCGGACCTTCGCTGTGGCAGTGTACTGCAGATTTAGCCAATCAATACTGCAGATTTAGTGTTGCTCTAAATAAATATTAACGAAAATATATATATAAAGTGCCCGCTTAAATTCGAGTAATAAAAATTAATATTAAAGTTAAAAAAAACATTATATAAACTTAAAAAATTATTATTAATATAATAAATAATATTTATATAAATTTTAAAGTAAATAAAATTTATAAAAATTTTATAAAAACCGTATATAATAATAAAAAACGGAATAATTACGTATTTTTACGTAAATAATATTAATTTTAATTTTTTTTTTAAAAAAAAAAACGAAATATAAAACGTGATTATTTAATTAAAAAAAAAGTTTAAAATTAAAAAAAAAAAAAAAATTAATTTTTCGAAATGAATATTATAAAAAATTAAAGGAATAAAAAGTTATAAATATTATAATAAATATATATTAAAAAAATTATTAATAAATATATAAATTAAAAAAAATTAAAAAATTTATTTTTAAATATTTTTATTTTTACCGAAAAATTAACTTTATTAAATAAATTTATTTAAAAAAATTAACGGAATTAATATTAATAAAAAATTAAATCGTTATTATATATAATAATTTCGACGAAATTAAATATTATATTTATAATAATTAAAGTATTAAAATTTAATATTAACCCGTTAAAAACACATTATTAAACGGCAAATTAAACGTTTTAATATTTATATTAAATAAAACATTAAAACATTAAATATAAAGGAAAAATCGTAATAAAATCGTTTTTATACGTAAATAACGCCTTATTTATAAATAATTTTACAAATAAAAAAAATAATTAAAAATATATATTTAAATTATTTAAAAGCTTTATAACGTAAAAAATAAATCGATAAAATATAATAATTACATTTATAATAAAAACAAAGTTTTTAACTTTATTATAAATTATAAAAAAAGTTATTTATTTAAGTAAATTATTTAAAATAATAAAATTAAAATTAAACGAAAAATTAATATTATAATATAATAATTAATAAACGATTAAATTATTAATAAAAAAATTAATAAAATTATAAATAAAGTTTCGATACATTAATATATATTTTTATTAATTAAAATAAAAAATATAACAAGGTTTAATTAAAATTAAATAAATTTTAACGAACGTAATAATAATAAACGGTTTAATGAAAACGTTTTTAAAATAAAAGTTTTAACATTTCATTAATTTTATAAGTTTAATTAATATTCGTAAAAGGTTAAAATAAATTTAAAAAAAAAATTTAAAATTAAGCTTATAAAAAACCATTAAAAAAACACCAATGAATAAATTACATAAATTAACGCGAAAAAAGTTAAAAAATGTAACGAAAAAAAATAAAATAAAAATTAATAATACGAAAATAACCCGCCCGAAATATTAACGAATAAACCATAAAACGCGAGTAAAATTCCGAATTAAAAATTAATAACGGGAATATAAAAATTTTACGTTTAAATCGTTTAAATTAAATGAATTATTAAAATTAAAATTTAAAATAAAAACATTTAAATTAAAAAATAAACGACCCCGTTTTTAACGATTAAAAAATAATTAAACTCGAGGAATTAAAACATTAAATTAAATAAAAATATTAAAAAAAAAAAATAACTTCGAAAATAAAAAAAAAATAAAATATATATACGTTATTAATATTAAAAACATAAGCTTAAATTAATCGTTAAATAATAAAATAAATTATATAAAAATTAAATAAACGAAAAAACGATATTAATAAACGGAATATTAATAAATAAAAACATAAAATAACGAATAAAAAAATATAATTATATTTAAACGAATAAAATTAATAATAATAACCATAATTAATAATATTATAATAAATATTATTTAAGCGATTAATGAAAACATTTCGAACGTAATTTAAATAAAAAATATAACATTAAATAATATAATTAAAACGGCTTTAAGTTTTTTAATTAATTTTAAAATCGTTAAAATTTAAATTAATTTAACGATTAAAAATATAAAGTTTAATAAAAGTAAAAAAATTATTAATTATTAATATATTAAAAAAAATATTATAAAAAAAAAAATAAACATTATAAACGTTAACCCGATTAATGAAAACTTAATTAAAAAAATAACTTATGGTTAAAAAATGAAATAATAATTATAAAAAAAAGGAAATAAAAAAAAAATTTAAAAATAAAAAAAAAAAAATTCGACGAACGATTTAATAAAAAAAATAACTTATTTATATACCCGAATGAAAAATTAATTAAACTTATTAACGAAAAAAAAAAAAACGAAACGATTACGAAAAATTTAAATTTATTAAAATATTAAAATTTAATAAAAAATGTTATAAAATTAATTTATAAAAAAAAAATTATAAAAATACATAAATAAACGAATTAATTAAAGTAATAAATTAATTAAAATTAATTAAAATGTAATAAAAAATAATAATATAAACGATATTAAAAAAAAAAAAAAAATATTAACGTAACGAATAATTTAAAGAATTAAAAATTACATTTTATTAATAATTATTTATATATTAAAAATTATATAAATAAAAAAAATCTTAAAATTATTAAATTAAAAGTTTATAAATAAAAAATATTTTAAAATTATTAAATTAAAAATTTATAAATAAAAAATATTTTAAAATTATTAAATTAAAAATTAAATTTAATTATTTAATCGGTAATAATTAAATAAACTTTAATATTATAAAATAATTTTAAAAATGAATTATTAATTATTATATTAAAATCCATGAATTAAATAATTAATCGGTTATTACGTTAAATTAAATTATTAATTATAATGTAAAATTTAATTAATAAAAAAAATAATAATAATTAAATAAATAAATTTAACATTAATAACGGTAAAAATTTTATTATAAAAAATTCATTTAAGTTATAATATTAAAAAAAACTTTATTAATTAAATATTTTATATAAAATGAAACGAAAAATAATTTATTTATATAAAATAATATTTATTATATATTCCGTTTAAATTATTATATTAAAACGAATTTTAAAAAAATTATAAAAACTTAAAAAATAAATGAATAATTTTATTAATTAAATATTACGACGGTAAATTAAAATAAATTATTTTAATAAATTAATTTAAAAAAATATATTAAAAAATATAAAAAATATAAAGGTATAAAAAAAATTATATAATATATAAAATAAATTAAATACGCACGTTTACGCGATTAAAAATTAATAAAGTTTTTTTTTATAAAATATTATTAATATATAATTAATTATTAATAAATTAATAACGTGTTATTAACGTGGTATTAAACATTAAATAATTATTTTAATAAATTAAAAATTAATTTAATTTATTTAATTTAAATTAAATTTTTTAAAGTTTTATTTAATAAATTAAAATTACCGTTTTAATTTATTTAAAAAAAATAATATACCATGAAAATATTTATATTCATTTATCTTTTATTAAAAACGGGTCGCAATAATTGATTCAAAGTTTAAATCGGAATAAAGCTACCTAAAACGCGAGGCCACCCGTTCGGGTGGCACAATATCCCGAGTTTAGCCGGAAGTCGATGGTTCGATTCCCCGATCTCCCGTTTTTATTTCTTTTACCATGCGACGAAACAACTTACCACCATCCGGCTGGCGGTTCGCGCATCCATCTAACCACCCTTTAAGCCACCCCTTATCGAACCCCTAAGCCACCCCTTATCGAACCCTTAAGCCACCCGCCGGGCCTCCCGTTTAACCACCCCTCAAACCACCGGTTTAACCCCCGGTCTATCCCCCGTTGAACCACCCGTAGCCACCTTTCTAACCACCCGTGTAACCCCCCTTGAACCACCCTTTAAGCCTCCCTTCTAACCGTCCATCTACCCACCCGTCCCGTTGAACCCCCGGTCTAGCCACCGGTCTAACCCCCGTAGCCTCCCCCGATCTAAACACCCGATTAGCCACCCGTCAATCCACCCCTTGAGCCTCCCGTGAAGCCACCCGTTGACCCGTTAAGCCACCCGTTGAACCCCCTGTTAATCTCCCGTTGAGCCACCCCCGGTCTACCCACCTGTCTACCCACCCGTTGAACCACCCCTTAAGCCACCCGTGTAGCCACCCGATCAACCACCCTTCTAACCACCCTTCTAACCACCCGTTCAACCCCCGGTCTAGCCACCCGTTTACCTAACCACCCCCTGATGAACCCCCGTCTAATCTCCCGTTGAACCACCCCTAGCCACCCGTTGATCCTCCTGCTTAGCCACCCGTAACCACCCTGCCACCCCCGGCCGTTGAACCACCCGTTCAGCCACCCGTGGCCACCCGTAGCCACCTTTCTAACGCTTTGGCCACCCTCTCCCTGGGTTGCTTAGTCACCCAGCTTAGGGGTATTTTTTACGTGTGCCAGCTAGGTCAATTACATAAGCATCTTAGGTAATCAATTCGTCGCTGCCACCCACTGGTCCGTGCGCGAGAACCAGCTTTTGACAAGCTTTTCGTTTTGGAAAAACTGAATCTTGTCGAAACGCACCTTCTCGCGAACGGACCACCTCGAAAGTTGAGATTTGTTGTTTGATTGGTTGAAAGGCCCCACCCCCGAGACGATGCACCCAATCAATCGCCGTGGACTTAACGGCCTCTTTGGGGATAACGGGGTTTACACACTTTTTAGCGCCGGAGATACGGAATTACCGCGATAGGAGATTTTTGATAAGGACCATGGAGAAAAAAAACACACCAAAGTTCTTCCCGTTCAATTACCCTCGTTAAACTCGGGCATTCCGGTGCAAGCTAACTAAGCCAAATCATTTTAACCAAGGGTTCAACTCTTACACATGAGGTCCCCGTTCCGGGAACACAAGACCCGAACTTTCCACACCCGCACGGACCACCTTTCAAGGGCTTGGGTTCGAATCCCATGTATTGTAATCTTTTACTTAATCTTTAATATCACCGCTCGTCCCGCCGCCCTCAACCCATCCCTCCAACCCTCCAGCCCTACGTACTGGCGGCTGCGTGCCTTTGCTCGGCGCGCTGGCGCGCGCCTCGCAAAGCCCCTCCGCCGCCAGTACGGGCACCCGTATAACCCTGGGATCCCCGGCCCTCTATCATCTTCAACCCTAGCCCTTCAACCCCAGCCCTTCAACCCCAGCCCTTCAACCCCAATCCTCTATCCCTCTAACCCTAAGGCCCAGGCGGCTGCGTGCCTTTGCTCGGCGCGCTGGCGCGCGCCTTGCAAAGCCCTTCCGCCGCCAGTACGAAGCACCTATATAACCCCGTACAACCCTTAAGATTACCTTCAACCCCATCCCTCCTTCTCTCTAGTACGGGGCACTCGTATAACCCTGGGATTACCCTCATCCCCCGTCAACCCCAGCCCTTCAACCCCCAGGATCACCCTCATCCCCTAGGCCCTTCAACCTTATCTCCGATCCCCAGCCCTGATCTGTTATCCCCGATCCTTAGCAGCCCCGATCCCTACCTAGCAGCCCCGATCCCAGCCCCGATTTCTCATCCCGATCCCTAGCAGCCCCGATCCCTAGCAGCCCCGATCCCCAGCAACCCCGAATCCCTAGCCTTTCAACCCCAGTCCCGGATTTCCAACCTTTCCCCTTGATTACGTAATTCGCTTACATAAGCAAAACCTCTAAAGCCCGGGCGGCACCTTGAGCCTTTTAGCCATATATGGCCATTGCGCGCTTACGTAATCTTTTTTTTAAAAACTTTAAATAATTATAACTTTTTAAATAATTAATTGAAAAAATTAAAAAAATTAAAATCGACTTATTTCGATTTTATTATTAATTTTCAATTTTATTTTATTTTATATAAAGTATATAATTTACCTTACATTTTCGATTTTTTCGATTTTAAAAAATTACTGCATTAGGAAGGCCGATATCTCCAGAAATGCCTTATTCGCGGAGATAACGGAGTTAAATTTCTATGACACGAAAAAAATCACCCCGACACAATAACCCTCCTAAAGTTCGGGCATAAGGTTCTTTCCCAAGCTCCCAGCTGCTTACCTAATTAATTATTAACGATCGATATGTATGAAACGTGCCCAGTGAGAATCTTGGTCCAAATGTTAATCATATTTTCATGTCACGCAATGATACTACTTTAATATTTATGACGATATTCATATTTCTGTAGTCTTGAAGCAAGAGCGAAAGGCATAAGAGATGGCGGGAAACTACTGCGCCATAGTATCTTACCTAAGAAAATATCAATTCGCGAAACAATGTGCTTAGGTACAGAAACATTCACGTATGAGAATCCAATTTAAGCACCAATAGGCTTCTAATTTCAAATGTTGATATCATACGAAAACCAATCCTAGCATGCGCCTGCACCAACCCAAAACCAACACTTTTTATCGAAGAAGAGATCCTATGCCCTGATCTAACCAAGGTGCCTACTCTACATCACACTTCCCTTATGCGGAAGCTGAAGCTGAAGCGGAGGCGGAGGCGGAGGCGGAGCCAGAGGGGACCGCCGTGCCGTTAGGGGGAGCACCACCGGGGCCACCGCCACCCGAGTTGGGGTTTGCGACACCTCCTTCCTTGTAGAGGAAGGCGGCAGGCGTGATGGATTGAGACTCGGTGGAGTTGATGCCGAAGGCTACCCAGGCAAAAAGGCCATCGGTGATGTCGCTACCTAGCAGGGTGTACTCGAAGAATGGGTCAACACCATCCGTAGCGACCTCTTCGCCCAGGATACTGTCGTCGGCATTCTGGGTGAACTCTTGTGTGTTGGTGTTGTAAATTTCGGTGAGTTCTACGGCGCTGATCAGGTCCTGGTCGAAAAATGCTTGACCGACGTGGCTGGCGCTGACATTGTTCCCGAGTGTCGAGTTAGCGAGAAGAACGGCATTCTGGTGAATCATGATGTGGATGTGAGTAGCACGGCCTGTATAGTGGCCGGGGAAGATTGATTCAAACTGCGCCACACCATCCGAGTCGGTCTTCTGGATACCACGAAGCCAAGTGTTGTTGATGTTAGTCTCGTCCGAATCGTCTCCGTTTCCACTGGCGACGATGCCGCCATAGACACCAGTGGCGTTGCAGTGCCACATCTCGACGTAGACATTGGTGACGGGCTCGCAAGTGTTGACATCGATAACTTGGTAGTCAAGAATCGTGTCGACACCAGACTGATCCTCGACGATGTTCTCTCGGATATACTCGCCGCCAACATCTTGATTTGTTTGTCAGCTTCCACTTCCCATTATTACGTGTGGAATTTCTTACAGTAGGGGCCCTGAGTGACCTCGGGAGTCAGAAGACAAGCGTTATAGCCGGCAAAGAGGGTGGCAGCATCAGTGCTAGGAGTGTAACCAAGACCACTAGAATTATGGCTAGTCGCCAAAACGGAATCCAGGTCACGCTTCTTGTTTAAGCCTCCTATTCATTATTCATTTAGTATTTGTACATATTATTCCTAGGATCTCAAGTGGAATACTCACTCTTCGTCCGTGCCTTCTCGAGCAAGGCAGTCCGACGCTCAATGTTGCGCTTCTCAACACCGCGTGCCTTTAGTTTCGGGGCACAGTGGGCGAGATTGGTACGCTTGACGGAGTTGAGAAATTCGCGACGCTCGAGGATTTCGTGAGAGATATCATGGCCGGGATGTGCGAGGGCGGAACCGGTCAGAACGGCCAAGCCGGACACGACAGAACTACTGAATCTCATCGTGGCTGGTGAACTTATGATAAGTAAATGAAGGATGCTCTTGAAAACGAAGGAATTAGAACTTAGATAGTTCTTGATATGAAAGAGTGCAAGCTATTGGCGCTGGTGGTGAGACGAAATGAGAGAAGGTTTGATGCCATTGCCGCCTTATTATACTACTCCCTCTCCCATCTCGGCAGCCGCACCATTCATCATCATCACAATAGCCGGTATTCTTTTTGAGCATCTTTAGCAGCATGTGGGTCGAGATTCATCATCGTCAGTTCTTGGCGGCTGAAGGTTACGTGTGCAAATAGATTCGATATTACTGGCTAGTTACTTGAGCACAGGGGCAAGACTCGCACGAATTTGATCGAATCTTTGTTTACCCCGGTTTTTACAAGGCTGCGCTCATCCCGAAAAGGAACCTGGCCGTGGTAGGGCCGGTATTCGTTATCCTACAACCCTAGAACTAACACCTACGCTAGGGGGAGACCCATCACGTTTAAAACAACGGCCGCTTGGCGTCCGCCAATTGCAATTTCCGCATATATAAGCCAGTCGTAAACACCAGTAGGTAGCGACTTGTTATGTGAGAACCTGGTGGAAGTTGCGTAAGCTAACTTTTTTTTCGCTCGAATCAGCTTCGCCATGCCGGCAGGCAGAATTGTGTGGGTTACAGCGACAGGGTTGAAGTTGAATCACGACTCATTGCACATTCATGATCCAAATAGACATGTGGGTATGAATCCATAATGTGGGGTTTTAGACGCGCGTAACTACCCCTATTTGCCAATTAGCTTCATCTTTAATAGCTCTACAACACTTCAGCGAGAGATACAATTCAATTCCTTATTCGAGGAAGAGTCAATGACGTAGGAAGATGCTGCTAGTACAATTCTGAATCATTTGAGCTCGCTGCTTCTAAACTACTACCTAGGTATGTACCTACCTGAGAAACCACGCCCAAGTGCTGTGTCATAACCCACTTAGATAAATTATAAACTCATGAGGTATGTAGGCATCATGAGGCCTTCACTGATGTCGGTAGGTATGCTTGTGATAATATCAAGAGTTGCCATAGATAGATCCCGAATCAAACAACATACCTACTTACATAGTTACGCGCATAAGGAATCCACTTTACCTGATACTACAACCCATATAATCATTTCAAAGCCAATCGATGGTGGGCTTGGCATCACCTATAGCGGTTTCTAAATAGTTTATCCCGGAAGACTTTTTAATTCTAATGCTAATCTTTTCTAAATTCAAAACACCTTGCTTGTGAAGGAAGCACTTGTGATAGAATTTAAAGCAACCGAAAATCATGTACAAAGTACATCGTATCACCTCAACTTCCCGAAATTGTATCAGGTTAACAGGTTGTTTCCATAATATCATCCGTTTCCAAAAGTTATTGCAAGATTGGAAAGGATAGGTTTATTAATATGGTTAAAAGTAGGTGGATTAGAATGTTATTCCATTACATGTCATTGAAGTTTATTAACTTCACCAAATATAGCACACAAAATGTTCCTATCAGCTACGCAGAATTGGTTGAATTTATATTCATAAACCATATAATATGGTAGTTTTCCCGTGATACCTAGTGTAGCTGCGTTGCTTTCATATCAAAGGAACTTAACAGTACTCGAGCTTATTTTTAACTTTGTAATACAACACAATGGACTCATTAAGATTTGCACATGCTTAAGATCTTATATAAGATGTGACCGCAAAACAAAATAGTTATCTCCTAGCTACCGTATTGTTTAATCAAGCTGTTTATGATATATGGTTTTTATAATATTCTAAGTGAAGATAGAATTACGGATACACACCTAGAAGGATCAAACTTAGGTATTTATGAATAATCAGGGATGAATGCAAATGACAGGTATGACAATATATTGTCCAACGCAACATCAGTCGGCTTACACATACATTCATAAGCTGCGGAACAAACGGCTGGGTATACTTAAAATCGTTAATATTAAACTCTAGGTTAAAGAGGAATCGCATTATTCTTTGAAGTACCATACTTAAGTAAAAATCCATTTTAGAGTAATCACTGGTAATTTTGTTGTTGTAGTAGGGTACACCTTGTAACGAAAAGATGTGTATGAAATGAGTTATTACCTACCTAGGTAGGTAAGTGAATGTTTAATCGGGGTGTTAGTCGTTCACTAGCAATCCTGAAAATAGGAAACGATATGTAGGTAGGAATATATATTAGTCATTGACAAGATCTCATAACATACTCTAAGTGCCTACTTAAATAATAACTCAATCAAAAAATTCTAAAATGTAATACCTTTACTTCTTAGTGGGAGAGCGTGACTGTTTAACCTTAACCCCAACACTAAGTATGTGTAAAGACGAGCTGCGTATATTTTATTTCTAACACAATTCATTCGATCTTGAGTATCTAGATGCTAAGACACTTACTACGTAGCCTTCGTTCGTAAGAGGGATTCTGTTAGTTGAGATATGATATCTTTAACCTTAAAAACGGGATATAACCACCGCGGGAAATCTAGGTTATACGGTTAGCATCAATTAAAAGTAGATATGCTACCTTGATTATTATCTCCCCTGGATCGGTATCACAAGGGCGTTCAAAGACACATGTCACAGGTGAAGCTGGGACTAGCGTGAGGCTTCTCCCATTTATACTCCGAGGTTGTGCTAAGCTAGATCCTAATTTGATCTCGCCTCTTACTTGACTCGCCAAACCCAATAAGGGGTGTAGTATTACATATCTAATGTAGCCCCTTAATGATCTTGTTACATGGCATCATAGCTATTAGTAATGTAGAAAAGTGGACCTAAAGTATATTGTTACATAATCCAATCCATTAGATAAGCGGGAAAAACTGAGATCCACTTATCTTTCAAGCCGTTATCTTCTCCCGTTTCCCCAGATCTTTCCATTTGTCATTATGGTAGCTGTTGATCTCCTCACCTGCATCTACTGGACAAGCGTGCACCGTCAACGAAGACTTCCCTCTAGTTGAAGCGCAGTTGGTCGCAGTCAAAACTTCTCTATCGTAGACAATGATCTCATCGTCATACTATACCAACCATAACTTGTTATCTGCCTAGAGGCGAGTTGCACGCCGAGACTTTTTTTGGGCCAATAGAAGCAACTTCATTATCATCATTTATTACTATAAGCACCGAGTTATATTTGTCGATTCTCGAAAGGAATCTATTAATGAACAAGTTCCTTCATACATACACACACTACCTACCTACATACCTACCTACATACATACATACATACATACCGTCTACACAGTAGTCTTCGAATCTAAAGTAGGGAGATAATTGGTCATTGGTCAATTTCTAATCGACCCAAACTGCCGGATTACCTGCGCCACTTTCGCCGCCATCCCCGGAAATATTATCGCTGTCACATCCATGTCCATCATTTCCTAGCTTGCATATGCCCTGAACAGTCCACTCTTTCCATTACGTTTCTCCTCTTTACATACTGTCTATCAACATTCTTTTAATCCCCGTTTCACATAATCTAGTCTGCTGCCGTGAAACAAGATTATGGACGGTCCCGATCTATCGGGTTTAAGACCACAGACCGCCTTGACTTCTGGTCTTCCATTCCCAGATTCCACTCCTCCCTCGGCTAAGAAGAAGTCGAGGAGGGGCGGGAATCCCTCCATCCAAAAACGTCGATGCGTCAGCACGTACGTCTTACCCATTAACTCACCCCCTCACCCCTTCGCCCCTTCACCCTAGACCCTAGTTGCACTTTGGCAGTAATCGAGATTGACAAAAAGTGTCAGCGCTTGTATAGCTTGCCGGCGCCGAAAATCGAAATGCGATGGCGCGCTCCCAAGTTGCGCCGCCTGCGCAAGTGTGTACGGCACCGAATGCGTTTACGACCCGAACTCGGATCATCGTCGCAAAGGAGTCTATAGAGAGAAGGTTGACAGCATGAAGGCTCAGAACTCCACTCTCCAGATCCTAATCGAAGCCATACTCAATGCAGAGGAAGAGGATGTCCCCGAAATAGTCAAGAGAATACGAACCTGTGATAGCCTAGATGCCGTGGCCGAATCGATACTCAAACAAGAAGACTTTAGAGGCGGAGGGGTAGAAGAGGAGGATGAGTTAGAAAATGATTATACTACCGAAATGCCTATGGAAGGCGAGAGAGACCTCGCCCGTAAGATGGGGGAACTAAGGGTAGAGAACGGATCGACACGCTACATTGGTGGTACGTCCCATCTGATACATTGGGATATACACGGCGCACCTAATCCCGAGTATGAGAACCGGAATGCTAATGCGGCTGATATCGACCCTATCACCAGTTGGTCTGATGTTACAAAAGACCGAGACGTCGTCACACATCTCCTTAACATGTACTTTAATTGGCACTACCCCTACTTTACTACGCTCTCACGATCTCTGTTCTACCGCGATTTTCTGAAAGGAAAATGGAATATCTCGCCTAACAAAACCGCATATTGCTCGCCGTTGTTGATCAATGCGATGCTTGCCTTGGGTTGTCATTTCACTGACACGGCTTGCGCCTATGCTACCGCCGGGGACAGCTGGACCAAAGGAGACCATTTCTTCGCCGAAGCTAAGAGACTGATCGTTGACCATGACGAGTACGAGAAGCCTCGCTTGACCACGGTTCAAGCCCTAGCTCTGATGTCTGTCAGGGAAGCAGGCTGTGGTCGAGAAGCTAAGGGGTGGGTTTACAGCGGTATGAGTTTCAGAATGGCACAAGATTTAGGTCTCAACCTAGACATCGGAGGCCTCAAGAGTGACAACGAGAATCTAGACGAGCGGGAGATCGACGCGCGAAGAGTCACTTTCTGGGGGTGTTTCTTGTTTGATAAATGCTGGTCGAATTATCTAGGTCGACTTCCACAACTACCAAAAAGTTCCTACAGCGTACCCAAATATGACGTCTTCCCGGACGAAGATGCTAAAGCCTGGTGCCCATACACTGATACCGGCTTCGACGAGCTGGCGAAACAGCCATCGCGAACACGCACAGTTGGTTTACAGCTATCCAAACTGTGCGAAATCAGTAGCGACCTTCTATTATTCTTCTATCATCCCAACCACATCGGACGATCAAGCGGCAAGTCAGTCGAGCTAAAGAAACTTAGTGAGTTACACCGACGGCTCGAGGACTGGAGCAAAGAGTTGCCTAAGGAGCTCGAACCCAAGGAAGGTCAGCTGCCTAATGTCATATTGATGCAGTAAGCTACCGCTACCTCCTAACTTTTACTTCCACAACTACGAATATCCATTGACCAATCATAGCATGTTCTTTCATCTCCAATACATCCACCTCTTCCGACCTTTTCTCAAATACTCTCCAGCTACATCCCCTTTACCACCTCATATATCTCCGCGGAGAATATGTACAGCAAATGCAGGTGCCATCTCTAAATTGATGCGTTTGTATAAGAAGCTTTACAATTTACGTCAAATATGTAACATCGCAGTGTATATGCTACATTCTGCTTGTACTATCCACATACTTAATCTTCCCGAAAAGACTGCGAAGAGGGATATCATTCATGGCGTCAAACACCTCGAAGAGATTGCTGAGGATTGGCTTTGTGGCCGTCGTACTCTTAGCATTATCAGCGTTCTTGCTCGTAAATGGAACGTTGAACTTCCCGAAGAGGCCTCGCATGTCTTGCAGCGTACGGATGAAAAATGGGGTACTTTTAAAACATCTGATGTCCCTTCACCGCGATCGCATATGGCCATATCCCCCTCATCCTCAGCTGCGCAATCGACGTCGCCAAAGGTTGAACACAGCCCTACCGCTCATCACACCCCACTAGCTTCGGCTCCGTCTCCAACTGTCGGTTTAGGGCCAATTGTGTCACCAGAGATCATGAACAACTTGACCTCATCACCAGCCAGCTTCCAACCCGACACGCAAATTCAACAACACGTAATTGACAATGTGTCAATCATGGGTAATTCGATACCCTTAGACACCGATGGATTAGACAACCCAGGTTGGCAGCAACCTCCACCGACGCAATCTGTTCCCAACTATCCACAGGCTTTTACCTCAATTCCAAACAATTCAAGGCCCAGCCAAGCGTCGCAAAATATGAGACGAAATCAGCACCCGAACTCTATTTATGCAGTCGACGGACAAGACTGGTATCTCAAAGACGGCGTGAATTGGCAGTCTAGTTTCGACGCGTGGAACATGGGGAATGGTGCTTCCGGGTCAAATGTGTCGGATCCATCCATGTTCATATTCACGTCAAACTCCCCGGCTAGTAACTCCGGACGGTCTCGTACTCCCATGGAATTCAACTTCGAAAGTCTCAACAACCTCTCTTCCATAGACGGATGGGACCTTACGAATTTAGAATAGCGAGGTATTAGACGGCTATTGGTTAGCAGTAACTGAAAACTGTGAGCCTGGCAATAAGCAAGGCGAGGCTTATGTACCTATACCATAGAGGCTGGAACTAAGGAGGTCCGGAGTCCGATAGGGGTTGTCTTGGATGTATACCTAATTTTTGGTATTATACAGTTGCTTGGATTAGTGTGTTAATTCCTGCTATATTTTGGAGCTTTGTAATGGGCTTGAATCAAAAGGGGGGGGGGTGAGTAGAATTTTTAGGATACTATGATGATACGTTGAACATAATGACTTTATGACTTGATTACCTAGCTTTGCCCCTACTCTGGCATCATAAATGACTAAATATATAAGGCACACTACTCTTGGACCTCTCACTACGATGCAGCAGGTTGATATAATTATGATATTAATACGTAGTCAGCAGTCGCATGTGCTATATGTGAACTGGCGCTGCAAACCTTATTGTTGAAAAGGGGGTTCTATACCTAAGTACCACATCTCATTAGCGAGAGGCCCTATTCTAACACTTTGATAATCGTCCATACGACCTCTCACGTGAGTGATAGAGGAAGTCATATACGGAAACAGGGTTTAATGCAAGTTGAAGCATCTTCCTTCAGAAAGGAATCCTCGGTCTTGCATGAGTAGGTAGATGATAATGATAATTGTTTATAGGTGTAAATAAAAACTATATTTTATTACATAGGGATTATGGGAACAGCCAGTTTCAAAGATATCGCAACTCACAATCAGACGATCCGTGAATGTTCGTATCATTTAATGGGCATCACGAAAAAAAGAAGTCCATCTTATTTTATCTGTAGGAATATACCTACATAAGGGCACGCTATCTTTGATGCACCAAGAAGCCTAAGAAAAGCACTAGAAGAACCAAGACGACTTAAGAGATCCACCCCCGGATTTTCTGTCGTCGATCAGAAAATGGGTCTATGTGGAGGAGAAAAGCTTCTTTGGACGTGCTCAATCAAGTTGCCATGGGCTTTTTGGGATGTATATGGTTGAAATCCACCTACCTATGCAGTAACCAGTTCCACTAGTTCGACGCTATGCTAGGTCTAGATTTAACGATCTACTACTTTATCTGAGCGCTCCAGTAGGGAGATCTTAATAATGCATGTTGCCTAATGGAAGAAAGATCGTCCGCTCATGTATCATTGCAATCTGATACTGGCGCAGACTCGGGTGGCAGTGGCAAGATATTCATTATATTATCGTCGTTAATCTAGATCACGCTTCATTTATTTACAATATTCATCTGATAATCTCGACGCTTTCGGGCAGCGATAAACAACGAGGCAACGCCGGAAAGGAGAAGCGTTCATAGGATGTAATCGGCTTGGTTATGTAGATCTGGCATGTTGATCGTTCGAGCATAAAATAGGGGTAATCGTACAGGCCACACGTTAAAAGCTGGACGAAGCAAAGAAACCAAGTGGAAGGAAGAAAGTCTTATGAACGACTCTTAAGAGCTAACGCTAGAGCTTAGTTAGCCGATCGCCGCGAATCGATGTCTAAGATGGGTGATGAAAATGCTAAGTTACGTGTACTCAAGCTTGGAGAAGATCTAAGCGTCATGATAAAAGAGATGGAGTGGGTTCCGGTGCTCACATGACCACAAACATCAGTCTCCTCGAGCAGGGAAAGGGGGCAGTGCCATTGCCGCTCTCGCTTAGGTATACTACCTCGGTATAGATACCGTCCCCGCTGGCACGTCGTGGGAGTTGGATTTTGCTGGCGAACGTTATCCGATGATATGAAGACGGCATGGCCGGTGCTTTATTTGGGTACAGGATCTGGATGACTCCGAGCAGGCCAAATAAGGGCGGCCAAGACTTCTTCTCGTACCGGGGTACAACCACGTAGCGCAAATCCTTGCTTAAAAAGGATGTATCGTCAGCAGCATCGGAACGTCCCACGACGATGTCCGTAGCTATCTCGTATCGGAATCAGGACGACTCCGGGTAGAGAAGTAGAGGATCCCTCCGGATCAGCGATGACGGTTCGCTAGCTTCTAACGCCTAGATCTGCAAGGAACTCGGACGTCTGGATCTAGTTTTGGACGGCTTCTGGCATATTGGCCCGCAGATCTATATCCCTGCAGCTTCTACCCCAGATCGCGGTTTGTCAAATGGTAACCTAAGAACCCTCTCGGAGGGACTGGCTTAATTAGGAGTGGGCTCGCCCTTTCTGGGGTAACATTCCGTCAGAAAGATCGACTTTCGAGAGGTATTGGAATAGTTTTCAAAATTTCCGTCGTTCCCAATACCGGACGGAACATCGGGAGCTTTAAGCCTTACGGATGCCTGCAAGTATACCATGTCTGGCCTGCGCGATCTGGGACAGCATGGACGTGACATGTCAAACAGCCTGGACTGCTGCAGGCACCAACATTGAATAGGTGCCTAAGTCTAGTTAGATCTGATAATATGTCTCTATTATGATAACTTCTGAAGCTATATCATAATAGGGTCTAATAAGTCCCATAGACGCGAGTCTTACTGTTTCACTACATCGACGTAGTATGAGATGCGGTAACATGGGTGGACAACACATATCACTGAAACGTATAAGACGTTTATATTTTTTTTAACTACTCAAGGGCTGTCCATCATTTCCTGTAGTGGATTTAGTTGGCATATGTGGCTCCGGAACTGTAGATCTCTAGGTTCAGTTGTCCGATCATTTGGAGAAAGTCGAACACAGAGAGGGAGGCGGCAAGACACGCCGTTGTAAGTCGACAGTGGCCTCGCCAGACGACCCATACCGAATCGGTTCTTGTTGGGATGCAGCTGTCATTCAGATAGACTGCATATATGTGCGCTGTAACCTGGCTACATAATAGGAGAGGTGCATACCCCAACTATTCAAAAAGGAGTGCAGCACGTGGAGTCAATATACTTACCTCCCTTCTCCCGACCCAGTCGCCACGGGATAGAAGCCGCAATGGTAATGAAAGAGGTAACACCATCTGAGACCAGGACCGTCGTCTGACTACCTTGAGGTTCGAGGTAATTCGATCTTACCATCGCGTCAGCAGCCTCACGAACCTGGTTCTCTTGAGCCATAGCAGGCCGGGGACTCAGAAACAATGTATGTTACGCGTAACCTGGTCCTCATCTCACCTTTTCCGACATCCTGTCGTCCATACAGCCCTGTATCGTTCGGCTGTTCAGGAACCAAAGGCCAGGTTGACGTATACTTAAAGTTTATGGGAGAATAGCCTGGATCCTGGATCCTGGATCTGCAGATATGGCGCTTGGGAAGCCTGGTGGGTTGAATTCTTGTACGATTCGCGTAGCATGCGGCGCCAAATATCTGTCGAGTAGAACAGGCGCGGAAGTTTCTTGATTGCAGCCAAAACAGCGCGTCAGAGATTAACGTCGAAATGGTGCGAAAGCCTAGAGTAGATAATGCTATTTCGTCTCAATGACGAAAGGCAAGGTCCATTCCATCCCTAAACCATCTTACAGTACCTACCTAAGCATGAGAGAGAGCCTTGTTAGAGCTTAGTGGAAAGTCGGTCCTCAACCCGTTTTCAATTCCAACATCTCATATTGCAGCGTCCGCTGGATCGCACCCTGAATATCTTGGCACGGGAATACCTACAATTCTTTCCCAGCTGGGGAGCACGGACTTTAAGTAGGTAGGTAGGTAAGGTAGGGGAATATTTCAACTACCGATCGGTGGATCCGCCCAACCTCTTAATGTTCCATGATCGTAGGTCAGTGTCGTACCATGTAGTTGGACGAGTCCCTCCTCTTCAGAGCCGCCCAAGGTTTCGTGGTTGTAGCTGCAACTATGAGTGAAGTTCCTACAGTAGTCTGTCACTCTTTCAGATTGCATCCCCATCCAAAGTAGCCAGTCGGATATTTTCCCCTTAGCTCCGATACCACTTTCATACATCTTTGGCAGGTATTAGAAAGCCTAGATGTAAACTGTGATAACTTTGTGACCGTGCGGTCATTTCTCTTGATAGAAATACTCGTGCCTGGGGACCCTAAAATGGCTTTTGATCAAGGTATGGGAGGGACTATTTTGTCGTATCGCGCTAGAGGCGGTGGCGTATAGCCGAAACATGTAGGTCTGTCGTCTAACCTAGAAGCGCGTACATTCGACGCTGATTCGGAGTCTCTAGAAATTGTGTCAGGCATTTATGACGCGAGGAAGTGCAGCTTTCTCTATCTCGATAACCTCGTCATATCCTAATCGGAGATAGGCTTGTGTCGTATTCTGTTTCCTGATGATATCTATTTCTTTATTAGTTTCGCAGTGATTCTCGTTAGTGCTTAGTTCTACTATAGTATGTGTTCAAGTGCGTAGAGCTAAACTCCCTCTACATATGGATTTCTAGAAGGGCCATGGATTCAATTGGTTCGTGGAATTAATAGATAGTATTAATGTTGACTGAGGGTGGACAGAAAAATCCACCAATAGGAGTCTTTTACGATAATTTCGTGTAGTTCCATGGTGCTAATGGGAAATTCGGACCGGCCACCGTCGTGGATTAGGGGTGGGCCGAGTTCCGGCTCGACAACCCAGCTTGGAACCTACAGTCAGCAAATACGGCTTGCCATGATGCGACTCGGAATATACAGTACCCTGTCAAATGCCTTGGTCGTCGAATGCTGATTTTGATGCTTTCCAAGTCGCGATCGGGTCTAATTATGCACACTTCGAATTAAATCCTGATCCAAAGTCGATGATTAAAAAGGAGCCGTACAACGAGAGACCAGAGACCACAGACGTCAAGACCGTCGCACACGAGATGTACTGTATTTCTCTGCGTTGCACATAAGCTGCGAGGATTTGTCGTCTCCAGAGTCCAGATGCATCAGCATGGTACACTGCACTGCATGGGTAAGCGAAGGCAGTAGTTATGACGTGCCAAGCACATCCACTATGTAGAGAAGACTGGTAGAATAATTAAACAAGCTCTGATGCTATGCTTGTCTGTCCAGCCGATTTTTTAGATTACGGGGTATTGCAGATGTTCGATCGCGAGACTTCGAGAATCCTAAGTGCCGGTTAGGGTATTTAGTGAGCCGCGGTCTATTCGGCTCCGGAGTGTTGATAATTCGTTCCAATAGGTTGCTTATGTAAGGCAAACCGACATACCCGTCTATTATGAAAGACTGTAACCTCAACTAAAGACTTGAAGGATAGCCCTTTGTTTCAATAGATCGAAATGGTGTCATATCAAGTACTCAGTGTTGCAATCTACACTCAGGAGCGCATCTTGGCAAACCATCTGAGTGCAAGGCCTTTCTGGAGTGGTCAGGAACTTCATTAAAATGAACTGTAAATGTCTTGGGAGACAGGGCTGCTTGTTGTCTGACGCATAGCATTAAGCAAGACTAATACAGAATAGACTTAGCTGATGCTGGGGAAATTCAAAAGGGTGTTTGCTTTGCTTCTTGAGCATAAGGCAGATGCAGATTATAAGAACTTGCTTCCACAACGGCTCGTCCCTATTTCGGCCTATAACGCTCGTCAACTAAGAATCGTGCACCTACAGAATAGGCCCGTACTACCAAAGTGATTCAAACTCGTATATGGTAGGTTTGAAGCAAGAGGCTATAGCACATAGTATGTCCTATATATTGCAATAGAATATGCGTATTGAAAACTGAGGTCGGGTTGTGGGAAACCCTGGTTCCGGGGTATCATCGAGGTTTGCGATTTTGTAATTGACAGGCTTGAATCAGAAGCTGTACGGCAAGTCTTGTTACTAAACAGTTGGCACTTGTAATAAGAACGAACATATAGATGTTGACGAAATCGTGGCTGCGTAGTAATAAGATAAAAGATCATGTGAGGATGAAGTTTCACTTTTACTTCAAAGAGTTCAATGTTGTCAAGAATCAGGTTCAAAAATACAGTGTGAGAATACCTGGTAGGTATTCAAGAAAAGCCACCTGACCCCAAACCATTTAGTGAGCTTATGTAATAACTAGATGCTGAAAGCCTCGCTTAATTGATGTGTTACAATGACAAACCCCGCCGCCGCTCTTGCCACAGTTTATATTCTAAGTTAACATCACACTGTGTGCATTGACCAACACTTAAAACCTACCACACTTTTCAGCCACCGCCCACCATTCCGTTTTCAACATCTTCACTTAAGCTCATGACACTTTTAGGGACCTTCATCAACAAATGGCTACATCGAGACATGATTGGCATAAACCACCATACCTCTCACTGTAACCCTACATCATTCCGAAAACGAGATCAGACGGCCCTGAACGACCCAACCTTAAAGCATCGCCATCATGGACCCCTAATCTATTACTCAAGATTGGCCACCGGTTACTTATTACGGCCCTATGTGTGTGTAGTGGGCTAATCTATCTGTCCATGCCCTAAGAGATCTGCACACCGAGGTTCATCATACCACTTCTCCGTACGATCCTCTATCGTAATTAGAGAGATCGTGGAGAAAGATCAGAACCACTGATTTACTTCTCGGGTCGTCCCTATGATCTACAACTCCAGACATCTTATTACAACATGGGATGAAAGCCCTAGCTAGGACTTGTACAGACGCAAAATTTCGTCTGTCACCCCGGAGTCGCTAGGATCTAAGAGATGATCTCAAAAAGATGACGATGAACCTAGCGAAGATGGGACGTTCGGCAAGGTATCATCGGGGGCATACCTAGGTACCTAGGTAATTGACTTACCGGCCGGCTTTAGACGCCGCCATAGTGGTCATAGCTACCGGCATGTGTGAAACGAAAGCGGTCATCTCAAGGACGAGAAAAGAAGAGGAAAAGCTGAGGCATCAGACGATATGCCTGTCTAATTATTAGCGAAACTATGCTGAAAATTGATAGGAACTCTTCGGCGATACCCTAGCCGAATATGAAGCTACTTTCCGTCCGGCTTGGGGAAGTTTGCGGGTCCCCATGCTTGCCAAGGATCATACCAACTATGTAGGCAGCTGGGGTATCAGGGATGGCACAGTCCAGTCATGACACCCTTGGCTACCACTTGCGCTTCATTCCCTCCACCCTTCTCCGATACTCCAGTGCAGACGGCCCTAATAGACGATGGGGAGCGAGCTACTTTTTATGTCTACTTTTCACAAGCGAGAATCTCTTCTGCAAGTGCGAAAGCTGTATGAAGATGAGGCTGCAACATAGCAATATGGTGCTACCTACCTTGTCACTCCCAGCAACACACCTCAACCCGCTCACCTAATTGATATATGCAATGGGCTGGCCTATACCTTACCATATTCTCATCATGTCCGTCTCTTCGAAGATTTGAAACATACATTATTTGATTCCAAGGATTCACACCGATGTGGGCCTCATTGACTTAGTGTGCCTTATCCTCGGTCGTTATTCCTGACTCGAAATTTTTCCCATCTACAAGCATGTAGACTAGTCGGTCCTAGTCACCTAGTCGCCCGAATCTACCTACTATGTAGGCATGTGTCTACCTAGGTACGTGAGGTACCGTCGCCTGTATGCCATTATAAATCCCTGCAATCCAGCCAGCCCCATGTCTTCCACTCAAGTTAGAAAGCGGGTCGTATAGCAAAATACCCCGAGGGGAAATCCCTCTAGGGAGAGGGTTGTTACTAGAATAACCAGAATTCACATATCACATCCACATCTCGTCGCTCCATCACCTTGAACCTGTTCCGCCGTTGTATATTGCGTCGTCAATCTACCTGCGCTTCTCGATATTGCACCGATGAGAAGGGGTACCTATTCTCCAATTGAATCCACAGAGACAAGCAGGAACCTCTCTTTGCCTGCATGCCAAGAACGCAGACTTTATTTGCCCTCGTCCATGACAGTACTCTAGTCTTAAAGAGAGATTACTTTGGTTAGACCTGACCGTTTCTATACTTCCTTTGGTCCACCGTCCTTCCGAATTTTCTGGCGGTCCCTTACTTAAGACTACTACTATTGCTAGGGAGCTTGCGAAGAGTAACAGAAAGTCGGATTCACTACGCTACTGTGGAACACGTCCGTATTCCGTATCTTGTATGTTCACCTTCATCCCCTAACCCCCTGTACTCGACCCGTTGTCGATTCGTTACCCTCCAACCCCGCCGCATGCCATTGGCATCCGCGCTGTGCAAACGAGTGCCGTCTGTTATACTACCGTGGCGATCCTTTTTGACTACCTATTTTGGATTTTTTTATGCTGTTGAATATACTGTCATGCTCATGCCTCTAGATCTCCACAGTAAAAAGGTTTTCGGTCCGTCCAAGTGCCGCTGTCTAGAAGGGCTACGCTTCGCCAAGAACTGCAAGATACAACCGCTCTTCGACAAACATATAGCTTAAGCTATCTCGCACCTCCCGATACGAGACGGGCTTCTCGTAGTTTAGACACATTTACGCTTCGCCCAACTACCTGCACTCGTTCGAAGTTGCCTATCGTTCATGACACACAAGTTTAGACGAGGTCGTCGACACATCATTGTTTTCACCAAAGGTGTATCGAGTAATATTCGCAGCCACGGATTACTCGAATATGTTGTCTAATCCACTTCAACGGTTTTCACCGTACCACGCGCTGCCTTCTAACACACTGCTCTCCAATGCTCATGTACCTGGAGGCCACCTCCACGCAGCTAGCTTAGATACTTTCGGTCATGGATCGCAATACACTCTCCAGCATCTTCAACAGCACGTAGGAGTACACGCGCCACATTTAGCCCGAGCACCACAGCCAAAGCATAGGCAGCATCCCTACGGGGGCCCGAGCACAAGAGCCACAGGAGCAGCCGGTCCTATTAGAAGAAGAATAAGCAGGGCTTGCGACCAGTGCAACCAGCTCAGGACCAAGTGTGATGGACAGCACCCTTGCGCTCATTGCATAGGTTGGTGATTACCTGTATGGAGAGATCTTAGGACTGAATCAAGGCACTAATAGAGTCAGAATTTGGGCTTGGCTGTGAGTATATCCGAGAACGTAAGAAGCGAGGCAAAGCTTCCCGCAAGGATCTTGCCCAGCAAGCTGCTGCTCAGGCCGCCGCCGCCGCTACCTCTCAGAACGGACAGAAATCTCCCAACCAGAATGACGATAGCGAGCCCTCTACAGAGCAACAAATGGACAGCACATCGTCTGTGAAGCCGGAACAGTCAAACTCCAGTGACAAGGCGCTTAATGACATCAGCGAGGATGGCATACAACGTAGTCAGAGGACAGGGAGCCTTGACAGCTTAGCAGAATTAAGTTCCCACCAGCAGCATTTGACAGGTCACCCAGGGGCTATGGAAAGAGATCAGCTCGACAGCCCTACCTCGTTAGACCTCAACGGGTACGGGAATGTGCAAAACCCATATGACAGGCAAGGAATGGGGCATTTAATGGGTGGATCTACGCACAACGCATATGGCACTAACCAGGGCAATCTCTCTTCAAACTATCCTGAGATTCCCTACGCACTACAGGCCCAGAGTCCTACCAACTACTCAACGAACGCTCAACCGACATTTCGAATAGGAACCAGTCCTCTCAGCGCATATCCAATAGGTGGAGAGCCCACCTCTCCGGGAGGATGGATGTCAATGTCCTCGCCTCCCCCACAATTTCAATCTCACATTCCCCAAAACAACTACCACCACCAGTTAAGGTATCCAGTTCTCAACCCGCTAATACCCCATCTTGGGAACATAATCCCCGTTTCCCTCGCTTGCGATTTGATCGATTTATACTTCGCGAGCTCGTCTTCCGCTCACGCACACCCAATGTCACCTTACGTTCTTGGTTTCGTCTTTCGGAAACGATCATTCCTACATCCAAGCAAACCTCGACAATGTCAGCCAGCATTATTAGCAAGCATGCTTTGGGTGGCAGCACAGACGAGTGATGCTCCGTTCTTGACTAGTGTTCCATCCGCAAGGGGCAAGATCTGTCAAAAGCTACTTGAACTCACTGTCAGCTTGCTAAAGCCATTAATTCACACACCGTCTGGGGAAGCTTCGCCAGTTTCTAGCCCAGTTATAGACGGCGTGGCTCTGGGGGGGTTAGGAGTTGCCCTTCCAGGCTCTATGAGCATAGAAAACCTGACTGGAGAATCTGGAGCTTTTGGTGCTGCGGGAACGCTTGACGATGTCATCACTTATATTCATCTAGCTACAGTAGTTTCCGCGAGCGAATACAAGGGTGCTAGTCTCCGATGGTGGAATGCTGCGTGGTCTCTTGCGAGAGAGTTAAAACTTGGCCGAGAGCTTCCACCGAGCGTACCTTCGATGGCCCAAAGTACTAGTAGTAACGAGGTCGATGCTGATGGGGAAACCGAGGATGGGCTAGGCAATAATGTCGTTCCTGGAACTGTTACCGAGGAGGAACGAGAAGAGCGACGGCGAATTTGGTGGCTCACATACATCGTGGACCGCCATCTAGCCTTGTGCTACAACCGACCACTGTTCCTCCTGGATATTGAATGTGAGGGTCTTCTCCAACCTATGGATGATACCGAATGGCAAAACGGAAACTTCAATTCCCACACGACAGACCCGGCCTTATCAGAGCAAGCAGGTACTGACGGTAGCCGCGTACATGGACCACACTTCGAGTGCACTGGTCACAGCATCTTCGGTTACTTCTTACCCCTGATGACCATATTGGGCGAGATCGTCGATCTTCACCACGCACGTAATCACCCTCGATTCGGTATCGGATTCCGCTCGGCTAGGGAATGGGACGACCAGCAGGCTGAGATTGTGCGTCATCTTGAAGCGTATGAGCAGAGCTTAAAGAAGTTTGAACAAAGGCATTTCAACTCTTCCGAGGAGAAAAATGAACAGTCTGCTACTCTAGAGATGCCTTCGGAGCTAGATCAGATCGGCTCGCCATCAGGAAGATCTGTACATACGAGCTCTTCGCGCATGACTGAGTCCGATATTCAAACCCGCATTGTCATGTCTTACGGCACACACGTTATGCACGTACTACACATTCTACTCACCGGAAAATGGGACCCCATTAATCTCCTTGACGACAACGACTTGTGGATCTCATCACAGGGCTTCATCACAGCTACAGGACACGCTGTGTCTGCCGCAGAGGCTATCAGCAATATTCTTGAATACGACCCTGGCCTTGAGTTCATGCCCTTCTTCTTCGGGATATATCTCTTGCAGGGTTCATTCCTATTGCTACTTATCGCCGATAAGTTGCAGCTTGAAGCTTCGGCCAGCGTCGTCCGCGCCTGCGAAACTATCATCCGCGCGCATGAAGCATGTGTCGTTACGCTCAACACTGAGTATCAAGTAAGTTATACATATGCTTCATATTAATTCAATTGAATCTAGCTAACGTCCTCGTTAGCGGAATTTTAGCAAGGTAATGCGTAGTGCTCTAGCTCAAGTTCGCGGTCGCGTGCCCGAAGACCTCGGTGAGCAGCACCAACGCCGCCGGGAGCTTCTTGCATTATACCGATGGACCGGAGATGGCACAGGTTTGGCCTTGTGAATTAAATCATCACGGCGTGTTTTTTCTTCGTTCTAGTGTAAATACTGGGCTGGTGACAGGCGTTTACTTCCTTGTTTCAGGGGTGTTACAAAACGGATTAGGCTGAGCGGTTTGTTTTCAATTATCGGTTGACCAAAATGATTCCCCGGACGGCAATGAATGAATCAGGTTTGGAAAAAGGTCAGTGTGCAAATGGTTACTTGTTTGAATAGCTGAGAATGCCCGGAGGCGAGCGAGGCGTTGTGTTAAGAGGTGCTGGTACGGTTATGAGTAAGACACGGGTGGTATTACGCTGTTTTGTCTTTTGATCTAGGCTTTTTGTCAACTCGATCTACGGAGCGCCAGGCGCTGTTTTACATATGTGTGGATATTTAGAAAGATGGAGTTCAAGGGAGGTGGTTGGACTCCGCGTATACGTACAGGACTAGTTAGAAAGAGATTTGATTCGATTCCACACGTTATCCTCATTAGCCCATGCCTGCATAAAAATTAAGGAGGAGTGCTTCCAAGGTTATTAAATATGTACACGAGATAGATGTTATGGTTCTGACATGCCTGCCGCATGGGCAACGGGTATGCGGTGCTACGTGCCACAGCATTAAGAGCCATCCCTACTTACTGTACTAGAACCCAGCAATCAGACACACGTGTTCCTGTTTCCTCTAAGTCTGGCCATTGAGGAAATGTTCTGTAGCATTCAGGGGGCTCGGGAATCGTCGGGTTAGTTATCTACCAAGCGAGTATGAACATCAGGACTAAGCCCCCTATTGTCATACATGTGTAACTACCCCTTTTCATTTTAGAAGAAGTTACGATAGTAAGTATGTAAGTACCAATGTGATCAAAGGTTTAATGTCAATTTAAGATGTACTTATATGGTATGAAATGATATTTCAATAATTATACGAACCTAGGTAACTACGTAGGTACATAATGGTAGGTAGGTAGGCGTACCGCATAAAGCCGCCAATAACTGATACCTGATCACCATTTTCTCATGGTAAGTTAAAGGGTTATGGCTTTGTAATCTATAGAATGACAGACATGAATGTTAATGATTACTTATTTAACTCGAAATATAACAGCCTTTCCAGATGTCTTTCCTAGTTTCATACGTGGCTAAGGTATTTGGGTTAGTTCGCTTTAACTTCCACCATATAACTATTAATGTTATGTTTTAGATATAAATTTGCTATAGTTTAACAGAACCTTACAGCGAGAATATATTAAATGGTATGCAGTGTATATTAAATTCCGTCATCGCTGTGTTTGGAAATAATAGCAATTTCATGAAAACCGAACGCTGTCGTACATGATTTCCATCGACACTTGAGTCTACCAAGGTTTCATTGAAAATGAAATCGAGTTACAGGTTAATTGAAGACTTCGCTATTAACTACCTAATGACTAATATAATGTATCTCTTCCCTAGGCAAGAAGTATCATTCTGCTAGGAGGTCTTCCGATGAACCGAGAACGGGCCGACTAGTATGATGGAGCACATTCGAAGCCGTTGTAAAAAGTAAACGCATAAGAACTTAGATATCTAACTGTCGACGACGGGAAATGTAGAATAATTGGCTGGAACTTAGAACACATCATATCTTTGGAGTGCTATAGGCGTCCGATCTTTTACAGAAAGGCACTTGCTGATATTCACAAAATAAGGAGCTAAGCATGTGTCCGGCCCGAAAATATCTCAACATGACCCGACAACCAAGCGACATGCCGCTGAGCTGTTTCATCGTGGCGGATTGTGCCTCGTCACTAGTACCTAGGTATGTATGCGCGTCAACCTTTTGGCTATACCTGCCTAGGTAGATATTCGAAGGTTGTACCTGAATTTCTGTTCAACTCCGAATGATGTAGATCTCTAACGCCCTCCATAAGGTAGGTACCCACAAATACCTATCTTATTCGGTAGTTCACGACAGCCACTTTATGTTTCAGTTCTACTCTTCTTGTACGAAACAGTCGAAGAACAGCGAAGGGCGCACAGCCATGTCTCATATGTCCGAAGTCGCTGAGACCGTAGTCCGGATATTAAAGGTGTTTAAGGCATAGTTTCCCAGCCTCATGTAACGTAAGGTTAGTCGTGTGCCGTGAAGTAGAATAGCGTTACATCTCATAATGCTTACTTATTGATTGGTCTTCCGTTCCTTCACCGTGACCTTAAGCCTGTTCTTGATTCAAGGCAAGTTCCGAAGATCGAAAAGTAAGCAGATGGCTACGTAGCTTGTATCCTTTATACTGATGTTACTATAGCACTGCTTACCACTTTAGTTGTGTCCGGTACAACCTAAGGCTTATGTGATAATAGGTATATCACGCTTACTGATCAGGGATATCGCAGCTCAAAAGGCGAATCGTGGATTGACTGTGTTGATTGCATCTAAGAGACCGCTGTTTCTCACGATCGTGAGAAACAGGTTTTTGTACGTTTGAGCCCTAGTGGGTTTGGGCTGCCTCAAAAGTGGAGCTGTTTGCCGTGACACACCCCCTAGATCTCTGAGCAGTTCATGAAGCTATTCAGAGATCTATAAAAGAGCGAAAGGCAGCTCCCACTCCCCGATTTCTCGATCTATTGTACACGTTTTTCCTTGTTTCGAAGGCACCCCCCACAAAGGGGCCTGCCTTGATTAAATAATCGATCCCCTAGGGCTGTATATACCCTGAGAAGACTCGATTATATCGAATAATTATAAAAGAAACGTTGAAGATAACGGCCCCGCTCGTGAGCCCTTACCAAGTGCATCAAGCAGCTTGTAAGTCCCGTGGCGGACCACCCGTAAGCGAATACCCTGATCGTCACCATGTAAAGCCCATAGGGTTGAGACTCAGGAAAGCACCCCGCAGGATATTCCTGGTCCGAAAACTGGCTTCCTGGAGCTCCCACCCACTCGTTTAAGCCGAAACGGCTCCTGACCACGACCCCTGTTTCTTCTCGATCTTAGCCTTCAGGTGTTTCCAATGCGGCGATTCGTATCGAGCCCTGATCTCCTTGGCCACCCCCTCACTCGGTGGGTATAGAAGCTGTTCGTGCTTCTTTCCCGTGATCACGTAATCCAACTTACGGCAATCGTGAGGTGGCCAGGGATGTGTTTCTTCGGGGTTATTCAGGCAAGGGCAGCTGTGGCCAGTATGCTTTCGCTCAACAGCAGCGTAGCTCCATTCCACCCCGTCGCCCACAGCAGCCTCATTAGACGTCCTATTCATCGTATCAAACCACTTGCCGTACTGCTCCAAGGTGAGCTTAGGCAAACCGAGGGCCTCAGCTCGAGCTATCTCGCTGAGCTGTTGCTAAGCCCACCCTATCGACATCCTAGCCCCCACAACATATAAAAACGCCCTAATCGCCAGCGATCCCTAAATCTCAAAGATCTTCGCTACTTCGACACGTATATAAGCATCTCGCCACTATATATACCACACCGTAAACGATACGCCCTTTACACGAGCCTTCTCGAGAGCCTGGATATACTGGGTTCGTGTATTATCCACGATACTCTCTTTTGTAGGGGCATTTCTTTCTTCCAGTTTCCTAACCACCCTTTGAACTATTGGCTCTTGATTAGCCAGTTCTAGCTCGGACAAAGCTGAAAAAAAAAGCACCGGGGCAACTGTGGCCGCTATCCAATTCCATATCGACAAAACCCGGCTCGATTTGCTCGTATATTCGGTAAAAAGCATTAGGTAATCTTTACGCTTACGATCGTACGTTTCTTCGATTTGTTTTTGCAATAGGGCCGGCGTTTTTCGTAATTCCTGTTCCACCAGTTATTCGAACATAGATGGTTGAAGTGGTTTCGTATTTAGCGGTAAATCTGAGAGGCTGGGATTTACTCGATCCCATACATCCTAAAATCGTACGTATGATCGCAAAAGGATATACCATTCTTACCAGGTATCTAATCCATCAAATTTCAGGGCTACAGGAATGTTAGATGATATATCGTTGATCATAGGAGCAATGATCTTGCTGCTCGTATACGACATCGTGTATTTTATTAAACTTGTAAAGAACGTACGAGCTGGGATATTAATCAGCTAAGTGATCAAGTCGTCGGAAGCCTTGTGCTACCGGGCTCATAACTATCACGCTTACTGATCAGGGATATCGCAGCTCAAAAGGCGAATCGTGGATTAACTATGTTAATTGCATCTAAGAGACCGCTGTTTCTCACGATCGTGAGAAACAGGTTTTTGTACGTTTGAGCCCTAGTGGGTTTGGGCTGCCTCAAAAGTGGAGCTGTTTGCCGTGACAAGGTAAGTGTGAAAGCGAATCGGGATGTGTAACTGGTGTTCTGATATTCATTTAGAGGTACAGTACTATAATCTCATTAATGGGGTTTTAATCGTATTTAAACATCGAATTCACCATATTTGAAGACTCTGCTTACCTAATACTAAGTACACGTGCAATAAGGGGTTGTGAGGTGATCGATGGGTCACAATAGCTCTTGTTTAATCAATGGAGGTTTTTGATTCCGTGAGCCTCCAATCTTCTAGCGTTATTCTCACTTCGACTTACGTATTCGTACAAAAGTCAATAACATAAGTCTTATTCTGTGCCTGTTTATTTATGTAGATGTGTAGATGGAGTTGGATGGAAGGAATAAGTTAGAAATACGTACCTTTCGGATCCGAAGGATCGTCCGCTCTAGGGAGGCACGGCCCGCGTGGCTGGACCTGACCCATTTTCTTTCTGCAGCTACCCGTTCATATCGACTGAGGGGTAATAGCTCCGATAAGAAGTTGTTGATACACACAGCAGGGACGGTTCCAGGGGCCGTTCTATTTTAGTATCTTTCCAACTTCTAGTTTATCAACTGGAAACCTGCAATTATATTCGAGCATGGCTTCAGAAGAAAGTAAACGTCATGCCGAAGCACTGATTCCCAAATTCATTTTTGAGCGTGTGTTGAATCAAGGTATGAGATAACCATACGAACTTGTCACCCTTTGGCGCTGTCGGATTGGGTATGGAATATATAAACTAACAATTTTATTAAAAAGACGACGCGGGACGGCGGATCACGCTGTATGGACATGTTGATTTACAACCCGCCCTCCTAATACTAGAGCGTGCCCCTATCCCCAGTGCAGAGGAATACCTCTCTGTCTTGCCTGCTAACCTACGAAGTATCACGAACTTGGGTAACAATGACATATATTCTTGGTTTCTTGCCTCGGGCGGGCCCATTCCCATGGACAATGAAAGCGACAAATTTGCTGATCTCAAGATGTCCATGATCTGCCCTTGCACAGAAAAGCACATTAAGAAGCACAGCACACAAGCCTTCCGCTTCGTGACGGAGACGCCAGAGATCTATCGCAACATGGTACGGCCATTCATGCAAACGAATCGAGAGAAAGGACATTTGAATTGGGTTTTCAATATTATTGAAGGGCGAAAAGAAGTTGAGGATGTTATTTATAGAACACCCTTGGGGAGAGACGGCGACGAGGGTTTCCTGATGCTGCCAAACCTGCATTGGGACCGAAAAACAATTAACACGTTGCATTTACTGGGTATAGTTGAAAGACGAGATATCTGGAGCCTGCGAGACCTCAAAAAGAAACACATTCCGTGGCTTAGGCACATGAAGGCCAAGCTCATAGATGCCACGGTCAAGACGTATCCTCAGATCGACACAGATCATCTGAAGCTATTCTGTCATTACCATCCAACGTACTACCATTTTCATATCCACGTTGTACACGTCATGCTAGAAGCGACTGCTACTCAGTCGGTCGGGAAGGCGATTGGATTAGACGCTATCATCGAACAGCTTGAGTCGATGTCGGGGGACGGTGAGACCGGTATGGATAGTGTTTCGCTAGGTTACACGCTGGGTGAGGCATCGGATTTATGGACGGAAATATTTGAGCCACTTAAGAGCTCAGGTAGAGCTTCTCAACCGCAATAACTAGATCATTGACGCCCGGCCCGTGGTCGCAGTCCGACCACTCCCCACCGTCTCTAATGCAATATACTTCCTCGTTCAGTCGAACCGTGCAGCTCTTTGTAACGCCGGCCTAAATAATTAGTTAGAAAGCTTCTTTTGGGGTTTCACTTTTCATAAAGCTTCGTGGAACGTACGCTAGAAGTCCTCGCTATGCTTTGCCTTAACAGCTCTATACCATAGGCTCCGTTATCCTTAGTGGCGCATTCGTTCAATTTCTCGAAGTCAATAGCATGTTCCAGGGCGCAGTCCTCGACTAGCTCCCGTTGCGGAATCATCTTATAGTCTTTCGTCAAGCACATGGTAAAGCCGAGATATATCTTGGGATCCGGATATAGATGGTGCGCGCATAGTTCGATGATATTTCCCATACACTCTCTAGGGCCGTGTTTACAGTCTACACCGTCGTTTTCCGTCGGTGTTCCGATGTACGATAACGTGAAGTTGACTTTGTCGTACACGCGCATCATAGCGGGAAGTACGAGGTCCTTGAGACAGTCCTTAGCGTCGGGACATTTGCTCATGATATGGGCTTCGAGCGGAACGGGCTCTCGGTCTATCGATATAGGTCCGTCGGTTGTTGAAGATAGACGCGACTGGGCTGGCTCTGGGACGAAAAGAACGGCATACGAAGTTACAACCTGAAGGTTGTAAACTGCATAAAAGACTATCGCGATGAGAGACAGTAGTAGGAGTGGTCGACATCGACGTCGAGCACGGCATTGCATCGGCCTTTTCTCTTCCGTGATGGGAAGGCTGATTTTAGCAGCCATGTTGTTCGGTTGCTCTATTGATTAAGCCCGTGATAATGGTGTAAAATCTATTGAAAAGTCCAACGATACATACCGTATGTACAGAAAAAAGAAGTACAGTCAAGTATTCAAAAGCAATAAAGCAAACTTCAAGTGAATGGTGTTGGTGGTATGGTGATTAGTGATGCAAAAAGTCGACGATAATCAACGTTAGGCACGGGATTAGCCTAGATTGGACCGTTGGAACGAGGGACCCCTTTCCCGATAAGATGAGCCTCCTGCCGGTACTGAAGCTCATGTAGCCCGTACCTAGGAAAGCTTGCTCAGTGCATACGCTAAGGTACACAGGGATGGTGCGACCACTAAAAATCGACCGAGTCAGGCGCCGTAGGCTTTGAGGAACAAGGCGGTACTTGAGTACTTGCCTGATTGTATCTAGAATCATGGAGCGCAATGTGGCTGAAGATGAATAACGCACCTGCCTGCGCACCTAGCCCACTTCCAAGGTTTAAATATTGGATTCAAAGTACGGGATACGAAGTACTGTACATCGATTCGATTGCAAGACGAACTGAACCAAGAATGATTACGAGTTTCTGAGTGGGCATGAGACTTAAAATCTTGACATCTAGCCTTTACACCTTAAGGAACCCACACCATCGATGTCGAATATGGTCCAACGTTACCAATCACTTACTTATTTGGTGATGTCTTAGGGGGGCAACTACCTGATGTTTCGATGTTATTGCTTTTACCTAAATATATCTACTTAGACTCTACTTCCATTCTTACTAACAATACTAACACCCATCGTCCCTTCCGTACCTACGGAACTACCCATCTATGTACCTACCTCGGTACCCAATAGATATCCCTGCAACTGTAACGTTTCTAGAAAACTAGAGCCGCTGATTCGGCAGTTTACTCTGACTCTTACTATTGATCCATTTCATCTAAGAATCGAGACTCTTGAAACACCGAAGAACATATAATACCTATATATACGTCTGCGCATACCTATCTCCTATTAAGAGGTGGTGTACTATATAATTACTCGATCACCATTCGTCTTTCGAAATCCTTCCGCCGACTACCTTCACGAAAATAAATATCCTTCACGTTTAGCGATTTACCTAAGTCAGTACGAATTTACCTAGGTACCTATTCGAATCTAGCATACCATTTCGATTTCTACGCCTCATCGTAGACATGACACCGACGTCATCGCTAGGTGCTTGAACTACTAAACTTATAAATTTTATAATTCGCATCCATATATCTAATCTACCTACCAAGGTAGGGCTCGGAGGGAATCTACGACAAACGTGTCAATCGCAATGATGAAGTGTGATGTCGAAGACTTTCTCAAGCCTCTTTCCATTGATGAGGCAAAGGCGCACGCGCTTGCGCATGAATTATGTCGATCATTCCAGCATTTATCCGCCGACTCATTGAACCAGTTTTTACCAACCCCGATATCTGAGTCGATATTACGGCCTACTGCGGGAAGAGAGAAGGGAAGGTATGTTAATTCAGAATCCTTTTTATTATTGTTATTGGTCCAGTCTCAGGATACCTTCAACGAACTAACTTGTAGTACAGATATCTAGCCATTGATATGTACGCGCCAGGTCAATTCAAACCATTACTCATATAGTTTTCACTAACAAATAGCAGCGGCGGTACTAATTTGAGAGTCGGCTTTATCGAGCTATTGGGAAATGAGATTGGCGTGAATGGCAATGGTGTCAATGGCTCTAATGGTGCTAACGGTAGCCTGAAGAATTCACATTCAGAAGCATCGCCTAATATTCGTCGAGTACTCGAAAAGTCATGGCCAATTCTGGATGTCCTCAAGAAAGAAAATGCCGATTCACTGTTTACGTGGATAGGGGGCTGTATTGCAGAAGTCGTGCGCGAAGGTTGTGAAGAATTCAACCTACCTCGCGATTGCGAACTTCCTATGGGGGTTACATTCAGTTTCCCGATGGTACAGGATACTTTATCTGATGCAACGCTGATGGCTATGGGAAAGGGGTTTGCTATCACGTCACGTTTGCACTTGGGAACTCACTTAATTAATGGTTACGAGAAGTCCAAAACTCCGGACTTACCTCCCATCAAAGTCGCAGCCATCCTAAACGACGCAGTTGCGACATTAGTGTCCTTCATATATCAATCTAAGGAAGATAGTACTCATAAAGCGGCGATGGGACTCATCTGCGGTACGGGTAGCAACGCGACAATACCCCTGAAGAGAAGCACACTCCACAAAGATAAGCAACTCGGGAAAGTCAAGGTTCTAAACGGAGACTCGACCGATGGCATGAAGATCGCGGTTAATACCGAGTGGAGCATCAATGGAACTGCGCCACCTTTGCGGAAGTTTGGCTTGGTCAGCCAGTGGGATACGAGACTCGATTCCGAAGGCGAGGCACCCGGCTTCCAACCACTCGAATATATGACATCGGGACGATACCTGGGCGAACTTGGACGTCTAATGTTATTAGATTACCTTGAGCATCACTTAGATATCCCGATACACACTTTACCCCCACGGCTCTTGACGCGATTCGGCCTCACCACCACATTTCTTAGCCATTTCCGACCACCGAACGCGAAGGCACTGCTAGAGAAGCTCAAAGCTGAGTTTCCATGCCCTACCCCTAATTCTCCATTTCAATGGACAGAGGAAATCGCGTTGGTTTTATATAAGATATCCAAGGCTATCGAAGTTAGAGCTGCCGGCATCGTCGCCGCGGCTGTCATCGGATTGCTCACATGTGCAGGAGATATTCCTTTGCGAGAGTCTCCCCAAGATACTACAAACGGTCACGCCAAGCAAGAACAACAACCTAGGGTTAACTTGATTGTCGGTTACACAGGAGGTTGCATCGTGCATTTTCAAGATTATTTGGCAGACTGCCAAAAGTTCCTCGACGCTATCATCGAGGCCGAGTTTGGGGAGGACGCTCCGGTCCGGGTTGTATTAAGTCCTTGTCACGATGGTGGAATTACTGGCGCCGGTGTGTTATGCGGTGCCTCTCAGGCGAAATCTAAGGACGTTGGCATTTAATATCCTTATCACATCATAGACTGGGATATTCTGGAGTTGGGAGAGGCTATGTTCATACCACAGTAGAAGGGAGGTATCATGGTGACCGCAGCATCTCATCATGACAACGGAGGTGTTTTCAAATGACAGGCGTTTTCTTACATCTAGGATTGATTTTGCTATTGACTATCCATATTTTACACTTTGCTAAAATTCGTCTCAGCACTAACATGCGGCTGAACGACTTGACCAACACTTTCTAGAATGAGAATGAGAATGCCTCATTCTAATAACTTGCGCCACATGGCGCAACTTTCATGTTCATTCAATCAAGAAACTCCGAAGAAAAGATAGGCTATCTCGGCAAGGATTGTAATTCGCTTGTTGTGGCATGAGGCCTGTCAAAGGGTCATACATAAGCACTGCCACATTTAGTATGAGATCTCAATCACCTCACCTACCCGGTTAGGCCTATGGTGAGGCTCAGCCCTAGAACCTAGAGCTAGAACCTGGTAACCAAGGCCTAATCCCCTATACCGTCCCCTATACCGGCGGACTCCAACGATCATGAGACACACCTAAACTTACCTACTAGGTACCGATCCTCGGCGCTAAGCGGTTCCCCGCATAATTCGGGATCGCCATGCATTCCAATATCCACTTCCTCCAAGTAGTAGAACCACGGTTGGTTACCTTACGGCCGCCTATCGTATAGTATAACATACCTTTCTGAGTTCCATGCAGTTTCCACTGATGAGCTCCTTTTCTTTTTCTGTCTCACCGACTTGCCCAATTCCTTTGCCCTTGAACTTTGTTATTAATTGACTTTCGCTACTGTCACTTGTTCTTACTTTTTGAGAATTCTGTCACCTTTTTTTCTCAGAGAAAAAACACCACCTCTTATATTATATTCAACTCGACGGTGCTGGTGGCCATTGAATCCTGGATCCTAAATGAGTCCGGCGAGCTAGTGAAGCTTAAGACATCTCACTAGGCCTAAAGGATTTGAAGAGATCTCTTGGCGATCTCAACACAATCATGACGCCGCCTATGAGGAATGGCGATGGTAACGCTCGGTCGTACGGGCACGATTCTGAGCCTGCGTCTGAGTGGACGGCGCTTTTGGGGGACTCAAGGAGCAGATATACTCAAGAACCTGGACCAATCACAATCCCTCGACAGGGTACCGTGGACGACGATTATGGAAGCTCGAGCGACTTGGATCCGAATGAGGCAGACCTGTTGATCGCACGCAGCTATACGTCCGGAGGGTCGGGCCTCGCCCCAGAATCTTTCGAATCGGCTATGCTTAGGGGGCGTCGGCGATCGCGAAGCACGATACGGCGGGCATCGACCAACCGGAGCATGGTTTCGATATCTCCCAGACCTATACTTAACGTGCACCATCAGATCCATCAAGAACTCCTCGACTCGCCCACGTCGGACGGGAGTCTAGATGAGGACCTCGAAGCAGCCAACGTTGAACATGACAAATCTCGGCCTTCCTTCCTCATCGATACGGATAGACGAAGATTCTGGATAGTATTTATGAGCATCATGCTCACGCACTTCATAGCTTGCTTTGACGGTAAGGATCTTATTATTGCTACTACCTCTTTATATGAATTCGAATTTGCCTACCTGTTAAAAAGTTTCGATCTTATGAAAATAATCATCTCTTTAATTTCTTCGAAGCCTCTAGTTTTTATTCTAATATCAAACAGGCACCATCATGGCATCGTCTCATCCGGTCATCACAAGCTACTTCCGCAGCTCTAACAGTGCCAGCTGGCTATCCACCGCGTTTCTACTCACGAGCACAGCTTTCCAACCCATTATTGGCCGGCTATCCGATACCATAGGCCGCAAGCCGCCGTACCTCGCCACAACTGTCATATTCGCGCTTGCGACGCTGTGGTGCGCGATGGCGCAGAGCATGACGAGCTTCATTATCGCCAGGGCTGCGTGTGGGCTCGGTGCTGGCGGCGTGTTGGGGATGGGGAGTATTATAATTAGCGATCTGGTGCCTATTGAGTAAGTTCTCCGTTGGATAATGCTGTGCATTTAACCAGTTGGTGAAAAAAGAATATTTCTTCCGAGTGAAAAACGCTAACTAGCATGAAAGACGCCGTGGCTCGTATCAGAGTTATATCAACATCGTCTACGGGCTGGCTTCAGCCCTAGGTGCGGCGCTGGGCGGTCTTATGGCAGACAGTCTCGGCTGGCGCTGGGAATTCGGCATCCAGGTCTTTCCTATCATCCTCTGCTTCGTGGTAGCTTTTTTCGGCATCCCCGGAGATCTTGGCCTACAGAATAAGCATCAGACATTCAAGGAGGCAATGAAGGCGTTTGATTTTCGAGGATCGATACTCCTGACTATATCCACCACGTTCCTCATACTAGGCTTGGTACGTTTGTATAGAAAATATACGCTAATTTGATATGTATTCGCTAACTAAATCTACGCAGAACCTCGGAGGAAATATACTGCCTTGTAAGTGGCTACCCCTTTTCAACTTAACTCGCAAGAATGCGATATACTGACCTCCTGATAAGGGACCCACCCGTTCGTCCTCGCCTCACTCGTCATCTTCGCCATCTGCTTCCCGGCATGTCTATACGCGGAGTCGAAGCACGAGCGACCCATCATGCCTCTAATCCTCCTGCACAGTTCCCCGAGAGCTAATATCATCTTCTCCAACTTCATCGCCTCCTTCCTGCTCAACGCCATCCTCTTTAATACGTAAGTCGCCGGTACCTTCTCATTTCTTAGAAAATAAGAATACTAACCGTAAGAATTAGGCCCCTCTTCTTCCAAGCCGTCCTCCTAACGAGCGCCACAACCTCGGGCCTGTACCTCGTAGTCCCCGTCGTCACCGCCAGCGCCGCCGGCACTCTAACCGGGTTCCTGATCTCGTACACGCGACGCCTCAAGTGGCCGCTGACCCTCGGCACGATCTTCTACCTCGCGGGGACCATGCTGCTGTCGTCGATGCGGCGCGGGTGGCCGCTGTACGCGTACCTGCTGTGCCTCGTGCCCTCGAGCATCGGGCAGGGGTTCCAGTTCCCGGGGACGTTCATGGCGGTGCTGGCCGCGAGCGAGCACCGGGAGCAGGCCGTCGTGACGTCGACCCTCGTGCTCTGGCGCGCCCTCGGCTCCGTCCTCGGCGTCGCCTTCTCCTCGCTCGTGCTGCAGAACGCGCTGCTGCGCTTCCTGATGGAGTACGTCGTGCCCCCCGAGGGCGAGGGCGCCGCCTGGAAGGCCGCCCTCGTCGAGCGCGTCCGCGAGAGCGTCGAGGCCGTCGCCGCCCTGCCCCCCGGCCCCCTCAAGGACCAGGTCGTCGCCAGCTACGAGTCCGCCGTCCGCCTCACCTTCCTGTGCCTCGTCGGCTTCGCCGCCGTCAGCGTCCTGCTCGTCGTGCCTGTCAAGCTGCCCAGGCTGGGAGCGAGGAAATGATGAAGTGAGAGAAAAAAAAAAAAAAAATAGAAAGTCTGGTGAGACATTACTACTACGAAGGCACTTATGATGCATATGTATATTACGAGATTAAAGGTTGAAAGTTGTTCGGAAAAAAGGGATGCTACGCATATTTTAGGTCTTGGGAATTGGCACGTTAGCATATGATTTAGACAGCGTATTCATTATTTGTTTGGTTTTTTGGTAATTCATCGCATTATCACCGTGCCTCAGAGGTTTTAGACCAATATACAAAAGTGGTGGTCGAGGCATCCTTGGCCAATCAGAGCCCGTACCATCATGATCAGTCCCTCGCCTCGCTCAGTTCACCCACTAGTCAGCGTACAGAGTCGCGTACCCGTTTCTCTTAATAATACACTCTCTGGAGTCAGTAGTGGAAACGGTACACGCAGATAATGCAAGCCTGTGCTCGGATATCCTACAATCTGAGGATTATGACATTAATGAAATCCGTTAACGCCGTTTGTGAAGGCGTCGAGCTCCTCCTTGGTCTGACGATATGCTTCCTGCGCCTCGCGCTCTCTGCGAGTGATGGAGCCAACCTCCTCTCTGAGGGCCTCCAGTCGGCTCTTGGCAGCGATCTCCTCTGATACTACCAGTGTCTTGAATGCGCTAAGGGCGAAGTTGGCCTTCTGGAGTGCCTCGTACGCCTCGCTCATTTTTGATCGGAGTGTCTTGGCTCGCTTCTGGTAACCTCCTAAGTGGAGTGCAAGCTTTTGTTCAAGCTTCGTGCATTTCTCCGCGGTCACCACTGTAGACTCTTGTACTGACTGTAAAAATAATTGTTAGTGGGGATTCCATAATAAGTTAGGACTGTGTTCAAAACTTACGTCAAAAGCCGCATTCATAGCTGTCACCTGCTCCTCGTCATCGTCTTCGTAGCAGCCTAAACCTAGGAAAAGTGCGTTGTTGTCCTCTCGCTCCCAGCTTGCTTGGATCTGTTCCGGCTGAGGCTTATCCTTAACCTCCATAAGAATCTTCAAGCGTGCTTCATCTAGTAAGATGTCCTCGATTTGTTGTAGACGGACGGGGCCGACGCTGGGCTTTGAGCCCGGAATAGGGAACTTCACGGCATCGTTTGCAATAAGCAATGCAGCCTCCTTCGCAATCTGCGCTTCAATGGGATCCGAGATCGCAGATGCCTTTTGGACAAGAGCCTCTATGTTGACAGACTCTGGCCGAGGAAGTTCCTTCTGAATCACTTGCGTCTGGCGCTTGCGCTCTAGTCGTTCCTGGGCTTCTCTAATAGCTCGCTCTCGTTGATCTCGTAATTCGGCATCTTCTTCCAACTCGTCTACATCCATGGCTTCCTGCTGGTCTTCAGGAATTTCAAGTTCCCATTCGGTCTCTTTCGGCTTTGGCAAGGAGGCGAGGCCATGCTTAAGCTGATGTTTCATTGACAACTCCCGAAGTCGCGTGTCCTTGGCTGTGCCTCCAACCACAGACATCTCGTCGTCTCCAGCATTGAGGGCAAAGCTGTCTCGGGGGGTACGAAGAGGGGTCTGTCCGGGTCTTCGGGGCGTAGCACCTACACCATTCACACCAGTCCGTAGAGGAGTAGCCAAAGGATTGGGCGTTGACATTACTTGTCTGCGAGGCGTGGCTCCGTCAAAGCCCGTGGAGCCAGTGCCTTCTTGAAGATCAGCATTCTCACCTCCTAACAGTACCGACTGGTTCTCAGTCAGAGCTCGGATGTTCTTTATTTCGTTCGCGATTCGATCCTGCTGAGGGGGTGCCATGGGAGTACGAATGGGAGTTTGCGAGTTTAGAGTCGAGTAAGTGTTCACGAGTCCTCTAGTGGCATCATTCTCGCTGGTCTGAGCAAGCAGATTTGCCCGCTCGCCCATCATGCCCATCTTGACGATATCTTCAAGCTCACCGTCGCTAACTTGAGGAGACGGAAGGACAAGAGCTCGTCTCTTGCTGCTTTGCTCTGCTTCTCGAACCCTTTGCATCTGCCCGGCCTTTAAGGCAGCCTGCATAGAGGCGGAGGGGGCATCCTTATCGTTCTTCTGTCTTTTTCGATCAGACTCATCATCTTGGTCGCCCTTCCTCTTGCTAGCGAGTTGTTGTTTGCGGGGGTCAAAGGCTGCTCGTTGCTTCTCGTTCCGAGTCTGCTCGTCTATAGTGTCGTAGAAACCTTCAGCAGGTGCTTTCTCGAAAGGGATGTCGGCATTGTAGTCCATTTGCCCCTTCTTGCGCGTGACCACCTTGATGTTAATACCAGCGGTCTTCAGTTCCCGCCGTTTCTGCAGAGCAGCGAGCCGACGCGACTCCTCCTGCTGGCGCTCTCGAGCCTTTCGCTTTGCCTTCTTTCCTTGAGTGTTCGCCAAGCGAGCACGCGCCTCGCTCAGCATCTCCTTCTCATCCTCATCGAGATCGATGGTATCTGGTTTAGCGGGTTTACTCTCGGGATCGGGGTCGACCTCGCCAGGTCGGAGTCGTCGCACATCGTCAGCTGTAGGCGCTTGTGTCTCGCCGCCTTCGGGGCCGGTAAGGCCTAGGCCAGATGATTCTCGTTGCTCAGCCTCGTCGAGAAGTTTCTGGTAGCGTTCCAAACACTGGTTCGCGGTACGGCCAACAATAGGAGCAATAGTTCGCCATTGCGTGGGCATCAACTTAGCTAAGTGTAGGAGCTTTTCATCTTCTTCCTTACTCCACTCAATCTTCTTGATGCTTGGATCAAGCCACTCGTTCCATCGCGCCTTACATTGCTTGGGGGTCTTTCGCGGCAGCAATGATGAAACACGCGCCCATTGATTCAGGCCATACTTAGAAACGGACACCTTCAGAATTTCATCCTCAATGTTGGTCCACACTCCTCCTTTTACGACAGGCATTTTGGCTACGGGTGCGACCGCGTCGTGATCATAGGATTGGATCGAAAAGTCGGAAGGCGTTTATTGACGATCTAAAGATGTAGATGTGAAATATCATGAAGACTCTTAGAAAATGGTGAATGATGCGAAAGATCGTGAAAGGAATGAAAGAAGCAAAAAATTCAAATAGAATTAAGATGGAGAATTGTTCACGAAGAACAATGTAGATAGATACAAGGATGCGCGCTAGGTAAACTTTGTTGTAGGTGAAGAGCTCTTGGCAGAGAATCAGTAACTTTAACAACACAACCCAGTTTTTGCTACGGAACACACCCCATCCACTTTTATACAGCATTTTATTGGCTCATACCCACCAACCTGATCAATCTCACTTGCATCACCAACGGTACCTTTTTACACATACAAATTGCTATACAAACCTATGTACTATTGATGCTAATTCAATTTAGCCTACGTATTTCATTATATCGCATTCAAAACTAATATTTAATAAAATGCACCTGGTTTATTCGAAAGCACTTTGAAAGCGCTATTTAATGAATTTAATTTTAATATTTAAAGCTGCGATTTGAAGATATTACGTAAGTGAAAAAATTAGTAAAGTGTTAGAATAAGGGTGGTCACGTGATACCCTTTGTTGCGCACTGCCCCACCTAGCACACCTATTTTTTAACTTAACATCTTCGAATTAAAGTTTTATTTATTAGAAAAATTGATTTAATATGAAATTTCTCAAGCGCTTTCAAACGAATATAATTAATTGTTAATTCAATTGATTGAAAGGTAAATAATATGGGTGTATGTGGCAGTGGGTGAGTTTGTACGGGAGAATAGGTATTACTAGTGGTTTTGACCAATAAGATCACTAGAACCACTTAAAAGTGGATGGGGTGTGTTCCGTAGCAAAAACTGGGTTGTGTTGTTAAAGTTACTGGCAGAGAATACCTGGTACTAATCGATATCGATAAGAAACATCGGATACTGAAAAGTATGCATTTAAATCATATATGAGGTAGGTTAACTCTATATATTTGCATATCTATTCAACAAACAAAGATATTATCATATTAAGTCTATTAATACATATTATTATGTGAGGCATGTTAAGGGCGACTCGGAAAGAAGATACTTGGAAATTACTAATATGGATTCATTAATAACTTCCATAACTTCCGTGACCTACCTATGTACCTACAAGACACCCGCATAGTTCTAAGGAGTTAGGTCAAATAACGATAATGAGAGCATGTTCATAATATTAACAATTTCACTAATGCTCGAGACGATGAGAATTGATCGTAAACCCAAAAGCTGATGGGGGTTTTGCTGCCCCTTGACTAACAAGGATCCTGTCGGGTTTGTTCCTGGTATGAAGCTATCGTACAGTGGCCTTTTCTAACAGCTAGAAGGATTGTGCAATCTATATTATTAGGCAAAAACAAAACTTACACAGAAGGCCATCGAGATAAGTTAAACTAACAGCGGGAGGTAAATAATTTTACTAGGGTTAAAGGGTTTACTATCCCTTTAACTGGCAATTGTGTGCAGACAAGGTTTAGAAGGTAGAATACACCCATACGCGTAGAATAGCCCATAGAGGTTACCTCTAGGTCAGATGAGCAGTATTCTGCTTATCAAACCCTGTCTGCAGACAATTACCAGTTAAGGGGACATGCCATCATCTTAGGTATTAGTGGGAGGTACTAAACCTCGGCGAATAGGGGCTGTTTTAGAAACGTACCTAACTAAGATAGGTAATAGAACTTTGCTAGATCATCGTCACCATGTCATAGGTATTCAATCATTGTGGAACTTCTCTGGGTTAGGATGTTCAAAGTCTTAATTGAAGTGAGATATTAATGGGACATACGTTAATATTTATAGGACTAGAACTAGTTATTGATAAACCATGGTTCCAGCCATAATTTAGACCTCGAAGTTTTTACTTATGTAATATTTACTCACTTTAACTGATGAGGATGTTGTTTCCAAGGTATCCGGACTAGCTTGGGTAGGTAGTATGTAGAATGGGTGGATCTCTTCATGTCCACTGATATCTACACCCCGGAATTTCCTAACCTACCCGTTGACTCGGGTGATGTAGATAGATCGGTTTTCGACGCCTCCGTGCGGCGAAACATCCAGAAATGATAGCCGTTTAGCAGATCACGGATATTCACTGAAGATACTAGATAGTGTCGTTGCTGTTTTCGCCGTTTGCTGGTAAAGGAAATTCACTGTAACTAACTGATTTTTTGCTCCTTGGCTAGCAAGAGGCACATCGAGAGAGCAAGTAAAAGAAATGGACCTTAGAAAGGACACTTGTGGAATCCTAGTGAAGTTACTAGGATAGGTACATAGGTATAACCGCGAATGGCATCAAAAAAATACCCCGGACATGAGGATTCCAGTGGGTAAAATGTATAATAACCGGGGAAAATGAGCCAATAAATACATGAGTGATATGTGAGTTTCTAGCGCCGGAATATTCGATCGACAAGCTCGTCAAGAGAAGTAAGACCAAGGCCTAATCATATGCAGAGTGTGTGGTGGTTGGTACTGTTCCGTATAGCGTGGTTCGTGATCTAGACTCTGCTACCAAAGCGATCAGCAATCAGCAAAGGATTAAAAATAACTACTTTCAGTAGTGATCCAACTTAAGAACCTGCCAGGTATGGGTTAAACCTGCAAAGAAACCTTATCAGAGTCAGCGTCGGTAGAGGAATGTCCTTGACCTGTCCATGGAAACGACATTACTAGGGAATAGACGCTATTTTCGGCTGCCGCCGAGAGCAGGATTGTGCGAATGAAACAATGCCAACCTACCTAGGTATGCGAGGAATTCACTGCAGTGGGATCCAGGGATATGGGCTGCGAGCCAACTAATGTGGCATGCATTCCCTGCCGACAAAACCATCAAGTTGTGGTACGGATCGGTCATATGTTGGACTCAAGAGTTAGACTCGAGAGTTGCCAACCACGAAATATGTGACAGAACCCCGCTATGTAGCATGATGGGGGTCTGTCGAAGGGTTTTGCGGCGAGGCCAATCACAGCGAACTCGCCGAAAACGTTGCTCACCACTACCCTAGTTATGTTTAACGATTACGACACCTTCGTCTCCTTAGCATATGTATGTAAGCAGGGAAGAGGCCTAGGGTGAGGGATACTTTGGGTCTTGAAGGAGACCTGCATCCACAGTCGTCAGATCATCTCATACTGAACGTCGGCCCAAGGGTTTAGTTGTAAAAGACTTGAACCGGTTCGGTTCACTAGGACTAGGGGGCGCGGCCCGGAGCGCCAAGGAATCCAGGGTTCCCTTGACGGGAACCCGAAAAAAAAGCGCGCCAGGCGAAAAGCTTTTCCTCGATGCACATATCTTCCATAACTAACTGCATGGTACAAGTATATGTATATATACTAAAGTAGGTATCCATAGATAAAAAAAACCTTGGCTCGAGTTGTGCTTGCATTTATGTTTTATTTATTAAAAAATACCCATGGTTAAGCCTTCGCTTTTCATACGATTAAAAAACGAATCAAATTGCTTAATATAAAGACCCGGTCAAAAAAAAAGGCATACTCGTACCTATGTACATATTACCTAAGAAAGGAGAGGGGGAAGAAAAATGGGGCGGAACAAAATGGGGCTCATCATTGTTCCATCGGAGTTAATTCCTAATTTCCTAGGGCTATTGAATTGTTCACATCCATCCATCCACCTGAGAATCTACCTTCTATTTTGTGCTGGCTTATAAGCTGCTTCAGCCTCAATATTGACTTCGGCACAGACTTAAGCTTATTTCGACTTTACAAACCCAGCTAAGAGAGTCATGGGACACTTTAATTTAAGTGGTACTTTCTTCCAAGGTTAACAGCTAGGTAGTTCTTTAAAAGCCAAGATTCGTATTTTAATGGGAATGAATTTTTATATTTCATAACTATTAGGCTATCGACGATCAATGACAGTTACTTATCTAAAGTAAGTACGCGATATATTCGTTTTATGAAGGTTTTGTAGCTGTCCTAATCATAATACGCAAATTGTTGGTCCTTTATTTTCATAAGTTCCTGTGAAATTCCTCTTCCTCTTCCTCTGCTACCTTATCTAATCCTTCCCTTCACGGATGCGGGGCTCCACAGCGGGAGCTAGGAAAAATGCTCCACACTAAACCTTCTATTGGGACCCTTGACTTTTACCTTCACCGGTAGCGACGACAAACCAAACTTATCTATTGGCTACATGTACTAAATGATCGTCATATAGGTACATTTGGCAAGTGCATACTACATACATACCTAGGTATGCAAGTTGAGAATCACCTGTTTCGCCAGGTATGTACGCAGCGTCACTTGCAGAAGAACGACGCCTCCTTCTCCAGGGGTAAGGGGCCGAAAGGTGCGTAATCAAATTTCGAATTTCATCCAACAAAATCTTCTCTATATAATATGCAATATGAAATAAGACGTTATATCCGGATGCGTATCTAGCTTGCTGCAATAGTGACAGACTGCTTTAGCATCCACTAACCTCCTGTATATAGTGACAGACTACTACTTTAGCATCCACTAACTTCCTGTATATAGAATAGGAATGAAGTCATCTGCTCAGGGTCGTATCCTTGGTCGAATGCAATAGCAGGTATACGAGCTAAGACAGAATCGATACAATCCCCATAGACAAATGCTCCGGAGTGAAACTCGGGTCTACTATAATGACGGGAGGATTCCTGTTGCTTGTTAGCGTGATAGTTAAGGCCCACAATCGCTCTTGACGACGATAGAAACAGTGTATAGGAGCAGCCTAGCTTCACGGGATCCACCCGGCTATGCAAGTAATTCAATTATCACTTGATAATTCTACCTAACAGTTACAAGGGACTGGCAGTAGGTTACCAACAAAGGAGACTAGGAGGCAGCCCCTTGACTGGCAGAAACCGATGATCTTTGGTTCTTGGTAGAATGGACCTAGACCCTGTTGCTCATTGACGATCTAGCCAGATGCTTGTATATAGGAGTCACTGATAATCAACCCTTTAATCGAATTAGCAAAGATCATATGTCGATCTACGAGTGTATGGGCCATCCGGCTACGCAGCATATACCGAGGTACTGTACTCAATACCTATCTTGAGGTCTTTGATTACTACTAGTCAAGGGTATGTGCATCTAAATCATGCAAACATACCCAACCGATGGGTAAGTATGTCACTGTATCATTATATGCTATTGTTCATGAGACGTATCTAGGTAGTTATCCCTCTCGGCCATGATCCACGTTAGCAAATGGGTATAACGAATCGTGCCACAGGTTGCGATACCGCAGCATGTATAAGGGCTGCCTCCAGATCCCATTTTCTCTTCTTTTCCTTTTGATCAGACACCAACCATTACCGACACTAGCAGAATGCGGCCCATCCCTTGTTCATTTGATCCCGTCGGGATCTCGTTTTCCTCAGAAGGTAAACAAGAAAGCTTCGAATTCCTTCGGGAAGCAGTTTCTAGTCCCGTACCCGGCCTTGAGAACTGCAATGTCGTATATCCGCCTTCTGTGGGGGTGTCATGGCCCACATCGTTACCTGCTGCAGCACAGTGCAAGTATTGGAAGGAGGCAGAGGAGGCAGCAGCAGAGATGATGGATGAAATTGTTGCCTCGGCGCCAGAACAACAAGGGTCCTTACCATCAGAAATGGCTATCGCAAGCAAGAAAGCGGCCAAGAGGAAAGAACTTCTCGACACGTCTGTTTCGGCTCCGATGAACATGTTCCCGGCAGCGAATGGCCCACGGGCAAGGATAATGGCTAAGGCAAATTTGCTCATCTTCATGCACGACGGTAAGATATATATATCAGATTACTCTTAGATCGTTACTCCTTGATATTATACTGTATATCTGCTGCTCGTAGTCGAGTGTATACGGCTTTATTAAAAATACTCAAAGGGAAAGACCTTAACATAATACCTATTGAAAGACATGCTGATGAATGGATATAGACGTTATTGAATCCGAGTCTGTTGAGGTATGCAACTATGCCATTATCCTTCATATAATTATCATTAATTGCTAATTGTGGTCTTAGATCCCGACGATAATCGATTCTGCCTTCGCCGATACCGTTGCTCCGGACGGTAAAGGTGTGGATATACTGTGGAAAAATAAGATATTCAGAGAATTCTCGGATGAATGCGTTAAAGAAGACCCGGTCGTAGGGCCAGTGTTCGTACATAGTATATTGCTTTGGGTGGAACATACTCGCAAGCGACTGCCTGGTTCCATGACCTTCAGTTCACTGAATGAGTACATCGACTATCGCATTGGGGACTTCGCCGTTGAGTATGTTCTCCTTCGGACGTGGAGTATTAACAGGGCTAACCATCAATAGATTCTGCGACGCAGCTCTGATGTTAACATCCGAGATCTTCTTAACCCCTGCTGATATGGAACCTCTCTCAGTTCTACATCGACTCTATATGACTCACTTCTCGTTGACAAATGATTTATACTCATATAATAAAGAGGTCTACGCCATGAACGAGAGTGGCTCTGCGCTTGTAAATTGTGTCAGGGTTCTGGAACTGCTTGTCGATACTACGCCTCGGGCAGCGAAGGTCATTCTCCGGGCATATTTATGGGACCTTGAGCTTCAGATCAACGAAGAACTCACTCGACTCTCAAAGACTGATCTCACTCCTAGTCAACGGCGCTTCGCACGTGGTATGGTAGAAGTGTGTGCTGGAAATCTGTTTTACTCCGCAACTTGTCTGAGATACGCCAAGCCCGGTCTACGGGGTGTTTAGGATGGATTGGGATTGGGATTCAGGGGATAGGATCAGAAACTGCCACGGCACAGGAGCTCCATGATAACAACGATGTGGATTTTACTAACTACCTTATATAGGAGACTACATTGAGTTACACTCAGAATTAGGCTTATCTTTCTCCTTTTGTTATAAGAGTCAGAATACTCAGACCATTCATATAATAAGCGTACAAATATCACACATGTCAGTGTGTGTTATTTTCGAAGCAAAATTCAAAAACAATACATCCGATTATATACAGGCTTACAATGATGTGGTATGGGATTGAATGGCATTAAGGAAGTTGGTAACCCATCATGTGACACTTCTCACAAGCAACTAGGTAGGTTAAGCCTAACTAGCCCCCCTTTTCATAACTAGGTAAGTACTTACTTACTTAAGAACGCTACGAGACCGTTCGTACCAAGGTTAACATTACTTTCCATCTTATACTAATTTCTATTTTGCCCAATATAACCCCTAATATGTTAGGCGTCTTTTGCTGCAACAAGCTTTATTTAAGTAGGTAGGTAACGAATGACTTCTAAATATATACGCAAAATTGTTGAAATACCCATTCTCCCTTATCCCTCCATATCCCTCCCGATATACACAGTGATTTACCAGCTAGTATAACAGTTGAAAAAAAACCTGACACTTCTTGCAAAAGTCCCCTAGGCTTTGTCAGACTCGCCTTAAGCTGACTGGGTTGATTTAAACCTTCGCATTCAACGTTTTGACGAATTCCAACGCGTAAGTCTTGCAGTTGTACGTTTGGTGGTTGTAAGTCTTGCCTGAAATTTCTTTCTTGGCTAGGTAACATTATTAGTACTGTGAATGTTATATTTTATCTTTTATTAATGGGTGCTCACCAGCTGCCTGGATACTGGCGATGGTCTTTCGTCCGTCGATTTGTCCCCTGTACTCGAAAGTCTCCTGAGGCATCGTGATATAGTTCTCCCAGTAGTCTGCAATTTCGGCGCCGTCTCCATTAGGGTGCTTCTTAATCCAGTCCTTGTTAGCAAACTGGAGACCAACTTCGTGGTATCCGTGGCTGTTGCCGATGACAACGTCCACATGATTGCCACCGATATCCTTCATCATCTGGTTCAGGCCCTCGTGGTTTACCCCACGGCTACTGTCGTACGTTACGGTTTCTTTGTCGGTTCGGACCCAGACGTGGAGCTTGGTGTCGTCCTTGCCAGGCGGGAGGACTGGGTTACGCTTGACCCGCTGAGAGTGACCCATGATGTCGCCATCGACAATGTTTTCTACACTGAGGTCTCGAGGGTGGGAACGAGTGCCTGCGGCCTCACCAGATACAAAGGTGATAAGGCTCGCAATGAGCAGTAGAGGCGTTTGGAATCTCATCTTGTAGAGTTTCAAGTTAAAGGCAGTGGCAGCTAGAAAATGATTGATGTTCTAAAAGGGAGTTTAGTGGGCTGAGTTCGAATGCTGGTGGTAATCTAAACAATAGCTAGGGAAAGAGAAGTTGGAAGTTGAGATTCTTATAGTAATTAGAGCCAAAACAGAGCTCTGGTTGTTTTCCTCAAGCGAACATGATCATCCTCATCGCCCCTGGGTCTACATTCTCAGCATCTTCTCGTATGTCGAATCAAACTCGGTGTGCCCAATTTCCATTAGTCACACCATGATCCATGATAGATCATCTCTGTTTCTCTCTGTGTACCAGACTCAGCTGACATCAGCGAGTCCAATGAAATAAATGGGCAATTACCGAAATAAGGTGAAATCGACCTCATTTGAACCGGTATGAACCAGGAAGCCTCATCATTTTCGATCTATTCCATCGTCTTGGATTGTTTCACTTGTCGTACTGACGACATCTTAAACAAAGCGAAGGCGTGTTTAACTTAATAGATCCCTACCTATCTAGGCATATTTATTTTTAAATTTCATTGATGAAATATTGGAATTTTATAATTTCTGATAAATACTTCGCTATGTAGGTACCTACAAAGGTATCAACATGGCGTCAAAATAAATAAATAATGTACTAATATTATTGTATTGGATTGTAAATATGATAAGCCACTAGGTAGGTAGGTATCCCTTTATTATTTTATCAACATTAATTGCCATCTATAACATGTGTAAGTTACCCAGGTAAGTAATTAAGGGGATATTCGTCTGTACAGTGCGATACGGTAATAATAATACGAGGTCGCACATGGACATCATGGCGTAAGCACTATGCATAAGACAGACAGGTTAAAATCCTTCAACTATGCTGTGCTCTCGTCCGCCGTCTTTCGCTCTCTTCTAAGCCATATTGATCACCTGAATCCGCCATATCTAATCTACGTCATGAACCAGATCAACTAGTTGACTGATCCAGATTTAGCAATCTAGCATGAATGTTTGTAGCAAGATTCTGCAGATCTTTACAATAGTGTCAGTGCCACGGAGGAAGCTGTGGTTTTACTAATCCGTCAGTAGGCTACGGCCGGGAGATGATGACGTTTGGGGAAGTGGTCACAATGTTCACCCCTGAATCTGAGTGAGAAATATATATAGTAACCTGGAGTCCTGTAAATCGGATGACAAACTTGTCGTCTTAGGTATTAACATTTCAATATATGACGTCACGTGTTACTTTCAGCTAATGGTCGCTTTTGACAAACCACCGTGTTTTATCTTTCTCCTTATTATTTCTCATATCCCTCCCTTAGTCTCGACATACTCCACGCCCACTTGATCACTTGATCACCTATAATACGATATTGGCCGCAAGTATGGAGATTTCAAAGAGCTGCATCATAAGCCCCGAGAGCTATGATAAGTACGAACCCAGCCGGAGACGTAAAGTATCTAATGAAGAAGTCCAAGATTTCTTGGACCGCGGCCTCATGAGCAAGGGTATGGCCTAGTAGCCCCCGAGACTCATATGAGCTTCTTCTGACATGCTTTAGATGCCGTGTATGAAAGATATACCGAGAAACTCCTGGAGAGATGGACTATTGAATATAGAGGGACCAGTGTATTAGAGACCCTCAGAAAGGCATTCCGCCAACTGCGAGATCCCGAAACGAATTGTAGGTTACCCTCATACCTCACTAATTACTTGATCTATGAGATTGATAACAATCTGCGTATAGATCTCTCGCAGGATAAGTTTAGGCACTTCATGAATCAGAAGTGGTCCGGATTTGGACTTGCTGAATCTTCAGAAGGGTTGAATTTGCTATTCAACATCTTCAGCTGGCATGCATTTTTCCCCTTTCCAGCATCACTTACCGACTCGGGGGCGCCCTGTATAGATGAGGATGCCTTCCTCCGCGCAGTATGCTTGTTAACATGGGACCCCGCACCGCGATACCCCCCTAGTTTCTCGGGTGCTATTCATGGTTTAACATCGGGAACCTGGGGACCACATAATGGTTTCCTTATTAGCAAACGTGGCAAGGACACTAGCGACTTCCTCAGACGGATTTTCCGGAGCCTTGCTGTTCCTAACAGCACTATCACGGGCAATGAGACGACGGTTCCGGTTCCTCGGTTCGAAATGCGCCAACCTCGACGAAAGGGGCGGAGCTCTGAAGATTCAGAAGACGATCTGGAGCAGCAGGTCATCGTCATGGAAAACGAGAGCGAGCGAACGGTAGATATCCAAGACATCATCATGGAAAACCCACCAGATGAAATTCCGAAGACGGCGAATCCACTTCGGGAAAGCTATAATCCCGCTTTGCCAACGCTTCCACGCCATACTTATGATCTCGCCGACCTCCATGTCTCTGCCGCGAAGCTTGCGACTCTCTTAAAAGTGCTCCAAGCAGTACAGCCTGAGAAGCAGGGCGCAGTGCAAGACCTAATCGCTTCGGTTGAGCGACTAGGTAATGAAGGAGAACTTAGCTGGGAGTCGTTTCGGGAAGTAATGTTGAACCATGCCGTAAGATGTCTTGAATCTAAATCTGGCTGGCGATTAACTAACCTCTATCATAGGGACTTGTTGCAAATGCCTTGCAACAGATTGTTGGGATTTTCAAGGTTAAGAGAGTATGAGGTTAGGGGTAACTAGTAACTACTAGGTATAAGTTCTAGGTTTATGACAAAAACAGAAATATTGTGATGGTAGCTCGTCATGAAAGAGCATTTGATAAAGCGTAAATATACCTAAGTACGAAAAGATGAAATTGAGTGTTCTAGAGAATGAGATTGAAGAATGAAAATGAAAGTATTTCTGTTTATTAGTTATCCAGTATTTATTTATGCCCGTTATTAAATTAAAAACGAGTAATATGCGATTATGCGGGTATTTGTTTTAATTGGTACCACTAGCGCTTGTAAATGTGGATCTACCCCACACCCCACGAAACGCGTATCGAGACGCGTCTTCGCGCATGTCATTTACATTAATTAATCCTTCATCATGTACAAGAGCCATTCTAGTACGGATTGTCTCGCAACAACGAATTACGTATAATCTCGTGTCTTCGAAGTATACCAGTTCTAAATACTTCGATTGATTTCATAAAAATGCTCGCCCCTTCGTCTCCAGTGGTCTATCCGGCTAGCTCTTCTCCGGTGAAAGCAAAACGCGCAAAACCACATCCCGATCCTCTCCCTCGGCCCCGTGCGAAAGGCGGCTTTCTTATCGACGATGAGTCTGACGACGAAGACGTTCTGCAAGAACCTGTCACCAAGAAGCGGATGCTTAGTAGTCCTAGCGATCATGCAACCGCCGAGTTTACCGAGCCATCTTCACCTCCACTTACACTTTCAAATCTCGAATCTGGGGAGGTTCAACCGTTGTCACTCGAGCCTACTTCGCAACCAAAAGTCAACGAGCATGGAAGTCAACCCTCCGTAATAGGTTCTTTATTTAAAACGGGCAATGTGTCGTCTATTTTCGATCGATTTGCTTCTCGCCAAGTCCAAAACAACTTCGAGGTCACCACTTGTTCGGGGAAGAAAATCGACATTAAGCAGCGAAAAGCGGGTAGTGGCGTATCCTATGAGCAGATGGTTGCCGCTCGATCGAAGACGAAGGAAGGCCGAGCAAAGAAGAGTTATTACGGTATTGACATCCATGAATTAATAGAGGCTACTTCCAAAGAACTCGCTATTAGCCCGCCAACCTCAAATCCCGTCCCTGATGAACCGATGCCTTCTGTGGAACCTATTAAAAAGCCGAAGAAGTCAATTTTGTGGACTGAGAAATACCGGGCTAGGAATTTCATGGATCTAGTTGGCGACGACTACACGAACCGACAAGTTCTACGATGGCTAAAGAGGTGGGACCCCCTCGTCTTCCCGGGAATGGCAAAATCAAGACCTACAAGACGGCCTGGTGCGAAAGCAGAAACCGAAGAGGAAAAGCCGCACCGAAAGATATTAATGCTCACGGGGCCTCCCGGACTGGGGAAGACTACGCTCGCCCACGTATGCGCAAAGCAAGCAGGATATGAAGTAATGGAGATTAATGCCAGTGACGACCGTAGTCAAAATGTCGTGAAGAACCGGATCCGTACGAGTCTAGGCACGGAAAACGTTAAGACGGTACAACAAAATAAACTACAGGATGGAAAACAGCAGAAGGTTGCACGTCCCGTATGTGTAGTGGTCGACGAAGTTGATGGAGTCGTGACGGGCTCCGGTGCCTCTGGTGAAGGAGGGTTTGTCAAAGCCCTGATAGACCTGATTACAATGGGAGAGAAGAACGCTTCGGGACAGGAGACGGCTGCTCAATACTCGGGGCGACGAAAAAAGAAAGGCGACGATTTTCGTCAGATGCGTCCACTCATCCTCATATGCAACGATGTCTACCATCCGTCGCTGAGGCCTCTACGTCAATCGAATCTGGCGGAGGTCATCCACGTTGGGAAACCTACTATTGACGCTGTTGTAACTCGCCTAAAGACGGTTTTCGAGAAGGAAGGAATTCCGTGTGAAAAAGATGCTGCGCGAAAATTATGTGAAGCGGCTTGGGGCATGAGTGGTGGAATTGACGCAAAAAAGGGCGCTGAGAGTACGGCTGAAGGAGATCTACGAGGTGTCATGGTGGTTGGCGAATGGGTTGCAGGCCGTATTAGGTCTGCATCTCTCAAAGGCCCACCTTCTTTAACACGACAATGGGTTGAGCGAAATATCGTCCATGATCTATCCCATGGCGGCGGTGGGGCAAGAGGCGTAGGACGGGGTAATGTCAAGGATATCGTCACCCGTGTCTTTCAAGACGGAGCTGGATTCCCTAAGAGCAACGTGCTCATGGCAGCCCCAACCTCAAGATACCACAATGAGCAGCCACAAGCACAGCTCGGGTTCTCAGAGCAGCAAAAGAAGTATGGCATGGAGCGTCTAAGAGAGATGATCGAGACTAGTGGCGATGTGGATAGGGTTATGACAGATGTGTTTCTGGACTACCCCAACCACGAATTCAACGATGATTCGTTCCTAAGCAAGCCGGACTGTGCCTACGAGTGGATGCATTTCCACGATACCTGTTCGTCCAGGATATTCGGAAACCAGGATTGGGAATTAGGCCCGTACCTCTGCCAGCCTATTCTTGCGTGTCATCACTTATTCTCGACACCCATACGACGTGCCAATCTAGGTTACGACCGAAAATGGGGTGGTGGCGATGCTGAAGACAATGCTCCGCCGCTCCCCTTTTCGGGTGTGAGAGCCGACTTCCTCGCACGCGAGGCCGAAAGGGAGAACCGTGCCGTGCTCCAGGCCATACAGGCTCAGTTACCGCCTTCCCTCATGCGCTCTTTCCGCAGCGCCGAGGATATCGCAACAGATTTCCTTCCGTACCTTATCCGCCTAGTATCCCCAGATGTGAAGCCCGTCGTTGTTGGGGGCAGCGGGGATCAGAAGGGCACAGCTAGTGTCCGGAGGGATACCGAAAAGGCCATGGTAAAACGGGCGGCAGATACACTAGCAGAAGTCGGCATCGAGCTTGAGAGAGGCAAGATCGAGAGCGAGTCCCTGTTCAGCAGAGGACCGCAATGGGTGTACCGTATGGAACCGTAAGTGCTTAATTCTTTCACATACGGAGCCTAGATCTAGTGGCTAACAATTCGCAGCGATCTCGATATCCTAGCTACTTTCGAAACTTCGGCGGCCGTCGTCCACGGCACACAGGCCCCGACCCGTTATGCCGTCCGGCAGGTATTAGACCAGGAGTTGCAAAAAGCAAAATTAGAGCGTGAGAGGTTATCACGACAAGCACGCTTTAGGGGTGGCAACCCTCACGACACGGCGTTCGAGGACGTTCCCTTCGTCTTTAATGACAAAAAGAACAAGATTCCGAAGATGCGCGAGCTACCCGTTCTAGGGGTAAAGAAAGACTTCTTTGGACGCGTCATCGAGAATACGGAATCCCGTGCGCTGAGAGAGACGGATGGCAATGGCAGACCCCAGAGTAAAGCTGGGGATGGGAAGGGCGAGACGAAGATCTGGGTTACGTTCCATGAAGGCTTGAATAACGCCGTGCGGAAACCTCTCACGCTAGATGAGCTGCTCAGGGGATTGTAAAGATGGCTGACGCACGGGTTACTTGGTTTGAAATGCATGATGGGAACTGGAGCATGGCCTGCGGCGTTCGGAATATAAGGTAATAGCATTGCGTTTACCAAAGGAAATCTAGCACGTATCATGATATGATTACTTCATTAGTCATATTCGGAGTCTATTTTTCTATTCTATGTGCATTTCAATGTTTCAACATCGTCCCTCCCCTTTGCTAAGCGTGCAGAGATAAAACATCCTTACGTGAATCATAATCGTATATTTAAGTACACCGCAAAAAGGGGATAAGTACCTTCATCAAAGTCATCATTGCCCAGGTCCTCCTTCCGCCTCTCCCATCTCCTCCAAAAAGCCCCGAAACATATTGGCCTCAGCCTTCATCTCCTCCGCGGTACGTGGGTGCCGCTCGGAGTCCTCGATACTGTCAAAGTCGCCACCTGCCTCGGGCCGGTCCCCAAACTGCGACCGGAATTTCTTCAGCTCCCGGTCCCATCTTCTGCCGTTAGCATACGATGCTTTCCAAAGATATGGACGTGTGTAGAAATTGACCTAGCGAAACTCGCTTCGCCCGAGGAAAAGGCAGGAAAGGGGGGGATGGGGGGTGAGGAGGAAGGGAAGAGAAGACGTACAAGGCCCCGCCGACATTGCCCTCCTCGGCGGCCATCAGCTCGTAGACCTGGTCCGCGGGCCCGGGCCCCTCCTTCGCCGTGGCGCCCCGGATCCGCGGGATGACGTGCACGTGCACGTGCGGGACCGTCTGCCCGGCCTCGACGCCGTCCTGGATTGCGATGTTGAAGGACCCGGCCTCGGGCGCGCCGTCGGACGGCGATGTGGCGGGGGATGCCGCGGAGAAGTAGTGTCGCGCGAGCATGTGCTGCACGCGCTGCACGGCTTGGAAGAGGTCCGTCAGCTCGGCGGCCGCGAGGTCCGTTAGGCGCCGGTGCCGCTGGCGCGGGCAGATCAGCACGTGGCCTGGCAGCAGCGGCTTCAGGTTCACGAGGGCGAAGGAGTGGGGCGTTGTGAGGAAAACCTGGGTTGAAGGGTTAGTTTGATGTGATGCTCATGGTGCTGGTGATGTTGATAGCTGGCGGTCTTGTGTCAAGTATGGTCTTCATTTGACAATGAATCATTCTCATTCTCATTTCCATTTTGAATTCCAACCAACTCTTGCATAGATTTGTTCTATATCGCAATCGCCACTTTCCACCTAGGTACTTCTAGGTAGGTACCTAGTTGATAGTAACTCACCTGGGGTGTGACCTCGAATGACCCAAAGTAGATGGGTCCGGCCGGCTGCGAACTCATGTTTCGTTTCCGAATGGCACTTGCAAAGACGAGATTAAATATCGTCGAACCGCCTCTGCGTAGCATATCCTTGAGCAACTATCTAGGATTCTAGGCGAAGGGCATTTCGTTTTATAAAAGGTTATACAAACAAGTTATCGGATGCAACATTGAGGCAATTCAACTTTACGATATGCAGCTAAAGCGAGTTCAACGAATTTGAAATTGCTATGGCGCGGTTTGACGCTGATGACAGCTATGACGTCGTCATATTGGGGTCCGAAGTTCTCGCGCCTTCCTCATTTTGACACTTCTTCTATTCACCTTCCTTTCATTTGTCACGGACACAAAACTTAGTTTCGCTTCTTAGTAATTTTGCCATCCTGAGTTATCTGTTTTAGGATGATTCAATACTTCTGCGCTGCACAATGGACACTGTAGATGCATCCGCCGGTGTACCCCCACTATAGTGGGGGTGGTTCGGTAGTCGAAATCCCTGGGACCACTTGGGCTGATCCATGGATGCAAAGTTATGATATCGTCTAAGGTACAAGCGTCGGCTGCCTTCTAAGAAATATTCTTTAGTCTTAGACAACCTTGGAAGTTACGCTACGGCGTCGTATGCCGGAGGAGACCGCTGGAAAACCTCACCGCTGGCCCAGACTTTGCGGTCTAGACGCTGCCCTCAGCAAAGAGGATCCGTCAAACATTACAGCCCCGACAACGTCGACAGGAGGCAATATATGAAACCTTCCAACACTCGATAATATTACCTACATATCATTAAATTGTTTGCGCAAGTCTAATCGACGAATAATAATGAAGAATCGAAAACTCGAAAATTCTCTCGATACACTAGCGAACGTAGATCTCCGTCGCCCGAAGAACTAAAATTTAGGGTAATATTTCGAACCGCAGATCAACGCCCTACAATGACAAGACTAGGCCTTATAACGACATCGGAGACTTGCGAAGGAATAGAAAAAAAGGGGCGGTGTTAGAGTTAACATCCACGAAAGCCATATTGGAAACTATTATGTAAAAGTAAACCATATTGTTGGTCCCTGTTACCCCCAAAGCGTACTATTACTAAGTTATAGCGTAGTATCGTAATTTTCCCCGGATTTTTCGCCATGGGAAAGAAAGCTTTAAAACCCTTTGACCGCTCTACCTAGGTAAACTTCCCAATCCTTTTCAAGGTGGAAAATCTTCATACCCAGGTGTACGAAGCAACACAGGTGTAATAACATTTTAGAGTGATCAGAACTGGGAGTGACTTCACTTCTCAAGTCACTCCGCTTTCGTACGAATTAATTAATTTGTAGTGAAGGTCTTCTATGACCCTCGCGTTACAACGAAATGCAGATGACAGCTGCCTCATAAATCAAACTGTCCCGGCTGTGGCCCAGGGTGTGCTGGTGCCTCTGCCGGAGCAACTTGACGAAAAGAGTCAACTTAACTCAAAACCACAAACCAATCCGGGCTCTGGTGAAGACCGCCAGGACCATGTGAGCCAGACGGGGCATTCCCCTCCTGTCGTAAATCCCGTCGCACAGCCGTCGTATGAAAGCGACGATGACGATGAGGAGTCCGACTTCCCGGAAGGCGGGCTGAGGGCCTGGCTCGTCGTTCTCGGCTCCTTCTGCTCCATGGTTTCGGTGTACGGTATCATCAATGTCGCCGCCGTCTTCGAGTCGTACTTCTCGACCAATCAGCTCGTCGGATACAGCTCTTCGAGCATCGGCTGGATCTTCAGCGTGTACCTATTCATCGTCTTTTTCTTCGGCATCCAAGTTGGTCCTTTATTTGACCGCTACGGGCCTAGGTATTTGGTCGCTGTTGGTAGCGTGATGGTCGTTGCGAGCCAGATGCTGCTAGGATTATGTGAGGGTGAGTGAACTTTCTATGGTTTTGTGCATATCTTGGTCCCTAGGCATTCATTAGCAAGGCATATGTTAACAAGTCCGAAAAAATAGAGTATTATCAAATCCTCCTAACATACTCCGTGCTCGGCGGTCTCGGCGGCGCCCTTCTTAACGTGCCCTCCTACGGTGTGATTGCGCACTTCTTTAAGAAGCGGCGCGGCCTTGCGACCGGCATCGCCGCGACCTCCGGGTCCGTCGGCGGCGTCGCGTTCCCACTGTTCCTGCAGGCTGTGATCCCGAAACTTGGGTTCGCGTGGGCGACCCGGCTCATCGGGTTCATGCTACTTTTCCTGTCCATCATAGCGAACCTATTGATACGCTCGCGCCTGCCCCCGAGCTCCCACCCCGTGCGCGTGATGCCCGACTGGGCCCTGTTCAAGGACCTCAAGTTCACGCTCTGCTGCGCCGGTGTATGGTTCATGGAATGGGGTATCTTCACGCCGCTCACGTACATCGTCTCGTACGCGAGCGCGCATGGTCAGGACTCGCGCGACGCGTACACGCTTCTCGCGCTGCTGAGCACAGGCTCCTTCTTCGGCCGCTTTCTTCCCGGATTCTGGGCCGACCGCTTCGGCCGCTTTAACGTGATCACGCTGACGAACGCGCTGTGCGTCGTCACCGTCCTCGCCTTCTGGCTGCCCGCCGGCGGCTCGCGCCCCCTGCTTATCGTGTTCGCGCTGACCTTCGGCTTCGCCTCGGGCAGCAACCTAGGCCTGTACCCCGTGTGCATCGGCCAGCTGTGCGACGCGCGCGACTACGGCCGCTTCTTCTCGACCGCCATGATGGTCGGCAGTTTTGGCACCTTGTCCAGTCTGCCTATCGCCGGCGCGCTGCTGGGCCTGGGTAACAACCAGGAGCAGGGCTGGCTGGCGCTCATCCTGTTCACGGCGCTCTCGTATGCCATCGCCATGAGCTGCTTCCTTGGGGCGAGGGTGTTGGCCGTTAGCTGGGGAGTGAATAAGATTTACTGAGGAGCGACGTCGAATTTCGGCGTCATTTGAGAGGTTGCAGGTGTTGTTGTTCTCGTATAAGTGGAATATGGGAAGGGGATGGTGAGGGTGAGAGCGTAAGTAGAGGTGTGCTGAGGACCAGGTGATAGGTTGGTTTTGAAGGAGTGTTAGTAGTTGAGAGGTACAGTAAACCCTGTCCATAACGATGCTACTACATAACGATACCTTGATATAACGATTTATTTTGCTGTACATCTGAATTTTGTATGAGAAATAACGATAATTTTACCATAACGAATATCGTTAACCCTTTGATTAGTCACCACCAAGATCGTTATAGAAAGTTAAAAAAATCATGAAAATCCTTCCTATTTGGGAAGAGTTAATACATTTTTAGACCTTTGGTACCCACTTTGGCTTAGCTTAGGATATTTCCAGCCCGTGCACTTGTGAGCCTTACCCGTTTGGGAAATATCGTCCCAAAGTAAATCACTTTTCAGAACGATACCTCCCTATAACGATCCCAGTGCTGTGTTTCTTGGCAATCGTTATGGACAGGTTTTACTGTAGTGAGAGTCAGAGGTAATAGCGGTATAAAACAGTGGTGATTAAAAACGTATGTATGACAAGATCAAATCTAGTATAACGGCTGAAGGATAAATTTCGTCCTAAGGTCGCGACGCCGCATGCGCATTAAATCTAGTCTACATATATATACTTCAATCTGCGAACCATCATCTTGTTGTTGAAGTACAAGGTCATGCTGAGTCGGAGGATCGCCCTGCTTACATAATTGAGATAGTGACACCGTCTAGGTAACATAATATGACACTACACTAAAATCCAAAGACGCCACGCCCGCACAAATCTCATCTCCCCACTCCCAACGCCGGTAAGCCTAAAGTTCAACATAAAGGTACAATATGTACGATTAAAAATACTATACGCCCCCAAAAAGAAGTAGGTAGGTATATATGTATCAAGATGTCAAAAATACCTAGCTCGTGTCATATTCCAGAATATAAATATTTCTTCATATGCCTAGGATATCTTCATCGGCCATAATATCCGGATCCCGAGTACCACTTGGAACTGGTGCCGGAACTGCGACATAGCCATCTTCTTTGAGGTATACTAGATGGGTGTTGGTTAATTTCTATCGGCTTATTATTGTATTCGGGGATGTAAAACTTACGATGAGGCCTCACGAAGAAGCTCCCCAGCACCACTAACCCGAAGAGAGAAGCCAGCAGGACGAAGAATGCCTGCGGGAATGTCTCGATTGTCCCGGCATATAGGCCGTTAAAAAGCGCAGGGGCAAAGATCCTCCCGAGCGCATGCAGCAGTCCGATGGCCCCTAATAGGGAGCCTACACGCTCGGCCGGGACGTGTTTCGTGATTGCACTTTGGACGGTAGCACTCGCTAAACCGCCGAACGCCGTCGCCAGACCGCACATGACAAATAATTCCTCTCGGCGGACGAAAATGTAACCAAATGTACCTAGAGCGTCGCTGAAAAGAGCAATCCGTATAAGCCACACGTCTAGGTTGTCGGCGCCAGAGATTGTCTCGAGTGCATTCGCATCTCCACTCTCACGTCTTTGACGACGTATAGGTCGGACACGGAATATGTAGTTGATGACCGGGAGGATGCAGAGAAGGATTACAACGCGTACCATGCTCACAGCCGACACAAATCGAGAAGCTTGTAGGGTTCCCCAATCGAACATATACTCAGAGTATAGCACGACGACAACATTCGCCCCCATGGTAGCGGATAAGGTCACTGTGTCGATAAGGGCAAGGATAATTATGTTCCGCCGTAGGCCACTATTGTGTCGCCCACTTGGGGCGAGCATTTTAAGGGGCGCGAAAGGATTGGCCCTTAAAACAGCCGGTAGCCAAGTTCCCATGTGGTCCTCTAGATACGAGGCAGCTCGCGGCCCAACGAAGTTTCCAACTGAACTCGGAATTCCTGATCTCAGCTGTACAGCTGTAGCTTCGGTCTGGGCTCGATACTTTTCCCTCGCAGCCATCTGGCGTTTCTTCGATATGGACTCGGGCAAAAAGAACCAAAAGAATAAGATGACAAAGGCGTGGCAGCCAAGGACAACATAAAAGATCGACACCAATGACCCGGTCCATTCAACGAAGTAGCCAGCAAGGAGAGGTCCGAATGCCAACCCGGTGAACAGACATGCATGCAGATAGCCGATATGCACTCCGCGTTTGGACGGTGGAGCGCAGTCGCTCGTATATGAATGGCCTAATATGCTACCCGCCGTGAAGGAACCGGTGATACCGTCAAAGAATGCGCCTAGGACCAACCAGTGGTAGCTAACTGTCTCAGGGTATTTCGCAGCTAAAATGGTAACGACCTCATTTACTAGACCACCACAGGAGGCCATAACCATAAGACGTTTTCGACCATATCGATCGGATAGCGAACCTAACTTCGGTGCCGTAAGGGCGCTTAGCGCACCTGTGAGAGCGCTTATTATAAGCGTGAAAGTAGCCACGTTCTTCTGGACCCGGGGATCATTGCATTGCGGATTGTCACCACCCATGACTATCGGCAAGAATGTAAAATCCGGGTCAAGCAACTGTCGCTCGCTGAAATAATCGCGACATATTAAATCGACAATTCTAACGATGGTCGTTTTTGTTAGCGATATCCATGATGCTAATGCAGGGATCTACAGGCGTCGGTACTGCATGACTTACAGGTTGAGCTTCGGTACAATGACGCCACCAAATGCAAGCGTGAACAAAAAATATGGCCCGAGAAGCCAGTAAACCTGACCTCAAAGTCAGTGTTAACGTCCTCCAAAGCTTCACTGTATATATAACATACCGAGGGTCTCCGCCACCACGGGAGGCCGATGAAATCTTCATAACCTATCCAGCTCTCCTGTCTCCTTCGACCGTCATCTCCTGTCGCATCATTCCCATTACTTGCGCTGACTAGCGGGCTTGTTTCTGTTGCTTCATCCCGTTGTTCCTGTTCTTCGTCTATGAGCGCGATCTGCCTGCTACTCCTGTGAACGATTTGCGCGTCGCTTGTCATTGTGATGACTATACACTTGTTGCGCGACTGTAGCTGATCTCTAAACGTCGTCGAACGTCGTGAACGACCGGGCGAGGCGTCCGCTGTCCACGTATATTTCAATTATATAAACCGGATATTGCGGATGGTCCGTTATACTATGGAATGACTTGGTCTCGATCGAAGGATTCCGGAATCCTTATCTTATGACCCGCTACTCTACATATGTATGAGACTTTGGTAGCTGAAGAATCAATATATTGGTTCCTCGGGATTCGAGGTAGATCAATGGTTGACCTCAACAACTTAAAGCTTAGGGAAAGGGTGGGAAAGTGGTAAAGATATGTCCCATACCCGAAGCTTTGATTATGATAATTCAAGAAGTCATTGGTCTATCTAAGTCGATGATGTGTACGGAAGACGCCAATGAAAGCTTGAATTACTCAAGTTCGAATTGACAACGTCCAGAGTTTGGGGGAAATGATGCGAAAGCTAAGAGTGGGCGCGAGGGTATCCATATCATCGAAATTCCCGTCTCTTTGGGTTTGAGTGGGTCTTTGGTCCCTCTTGCCCTACCTTATTGTTCGATGTTCGATGTCACCAACGTGGTGCTACAAAGTAGCTACATACGTGTATCAAGTGTTTTAACTTCCGACAGCCCTATTAACCGGGTGTCTTACGTGAATAGGAAGGTTAATACTGGTACTTTACAAGTACACTATAGCATAATCCGCATTTGTCGGAATTGGATGTCCGTGGAGCGACACAGGGAAGCTCCTCTATCTAACGTACCTACCCTAGTAGATCTAATCAGGTTAATCTTGCAGTCTTCAAGGTTGTTCCTGATAAATCCGATGTGATTACCAATCCAATGTTTTCGTCAGAAACATTCAAGGTCTCAAACATTAGACCCTTCAAATACCTATTTTAATAGAACAATACATAGTGACCTACCTAGTAGCTAAGTACATTATGTAACTCCTGCTATTTCCTACCTAACGTACCTACACACAAGAAACTTAGAGGGTCGAAATACAATATCGAGTCAATGCCGGAATGGAACACAAATGCATTGCATAGACTTGTCAAAGCAACAAGATAAGACACAATTTGTTGTACATAATCATCGCCAGCACATCGATGACGCATAAGTCCGTGGACCCTGCAGTCTGGGCAGTCTGGGGTGCAACCGTCGGGGTTATTTGCATATAATCGGGCATCTACTGAGGAGGTTCCTCCGGCCATCGGCAAGTTTTTATCTCCGGCATTTGTAATATCACGTAACCTACATACGTACAACTTGGAAACATGATACAATATAGACTTGAAGGTAGAGTCATCAATCTAATAAGATATCGTGCTTGTCTCATTCATATTTTCTCATACGGCCGTCTAAATTGTACAATGTAAATCTTCTGCTAGAAGAGTAGCTAGTAGCTACCTAGGTAGGTACCTAGGTAGGTATGTAAAGTGAAATATCTACTGGGTAGGTAGATATTTGCAAACATCAAGACAAGTAACTGCCCAACACCGGAGTTGTTTTAACCATTTCCAATACCAAATAGTAGTGCTTTTGAAACTGCGGCGGATATGCACTCTACACTGATAATGTAGAGGCATTCTCTTGTGCGAGGAAAAATTTCTTCGACTCGGCACACCGTTCACTCTTACAACCAGGACACCTTAGACCCATCTGGTAAGAACACGCAATGCCGCTATCTAAATGACTCTTCGCAAGATTGGCGAGAGCATCGATGAAGATAGGATTGCCGTTGAGGCTTTCTACCCGCTTGACAGTGTCCTCGTGCCCGGACTCCCCGATTACCTCTTTATCAAGCTCAAAAAGCGTTTCAATGTGGTCCGAGGTAAACGCAATAGGGATGAGGACGAGGTCTTTCTGTCCCTTTGCAATGTACTCCTCGACCGAACTTTGGGTTTGAGGACCTAACCATGGCTGAGGACCAACTTGTGATTGCCAGCATAATCTATAGGGATTGGAAAACTTCAGTCGCTGCATCACAGCATACACCGTTGCAGCAACTTCGGCAGGATACGGATCACCTAATGTCATGTTAGTTGAACTTCGCTGAATTCTCGTTCCCGGTTCTTACCTCGATTGACCACCGTCATAGGCAAGCTGTGGGCGGAGAATAATAAGACAACCTGGCTCCGGCGATCCTCTGGGTATGACGCTAGCGTTTTCTCAATATTGCTAGCAAATGCCTCCACCAAACCCGGATGTACTGGCCATCTATCGATGACACTCCATTGAATAGTACCCAGTCCAGCTTTGCCTTCTAATCGTTGCCGCCACTTCCACAGCTCATTAAGACTGCTTCCTGTCGTAGAGCAAGAATATTGGGGATACTGCGTGAACGCCACAGCTCTCCCTCCTTTGCCATTCCCGAAGCCATCCGCCAGCAATTTATTGTACATCTCCTCGGTCAAAGGGTCTGCATAGCGAAACGCGACGTATGGTTTATGAGGCGCCGTCTGAGGAGATATTCTGTCGAGGATCTTGCACATTTCTTCGCTTTGGTATTCTGACCATTTTCGAATAGGAGAGCCACCTCCAATCTCTGCATATTGCTTTTTTATCTTTGGTGTTCTTCGACTCGAGATGAGGGGGCCAATGTAGTTTTGTAGTCGTCCTAGCGGTATCAAATCACCATCTGCCTACTCGCATATTAGAACTACGCGGGGAGGCGTGGCGATGCATGGAGGTGACATACGAACAACCGGCTTAAAAAGTCGCCAACTTCATCTACCGTCGACGGACCACCCATGTTTAAGAATACCATGGCAGTTGGACCCTTTGAACCAGTCGCATTTTGTGTGACGGGCGGCACTGGCGTTGCGAATGATCTCGTCTGTAGCGCACTATTTGACAATCGTAGGCTCAACGAAGAGCTAGCAGCAGTACCAGCTGCTCTGCGCGATAGTTGTGCGACGGAATGCCGCGTAGCCATATTGCCTGAACCTGTTTCTCTGCAATTTTACTTTACAATAATCTGACATAGATGAGATCTCAAGATATGAAATCCGAGTTTTCTAAACAATTGGACAAATAGCTAGGGAGATTAGTGGCGATTCGCATTTCTAGAATGTCACCAAGTCATCGAAAATAGAAACCCTGGACTCAGCTATCCGAGGGTCCGGTCGTAGAGGGGCCAATGAAACATGTTTAATTGCCTAGCATAAATTACGTAATGAAATCTGAATCTTAAGGCTTAGGCAGGAACTAGGTAGAAGTCACCTGATACCGCGATCATACTTCATAAGAAACCACTTACCTATGTACATCGTACGCGTCTGATCGCGGCATCTGCCTAAATAATTAAGCTTCATAATGGGGATCATTCACCCTTTTAAAAATACAATTGAAATGACCCCACTATCCCGAATAGAAACCAACATAAGAACAGCACATTTCCCTACTTTCTAGAATATATCTCCGAAATCTTTCTCTCACTCGGCGAGTCGGTGTTAATAGGTAGACTAAAGACTAAAGATCCGCTATGGCAGATCACTATGAGAAAAGGGATGAGGAGGAGGAGGAAGATGAGATTGGTGAACAGGTATTTTATTTAGTCTAGGTTTATTGAAGCTCTCTAGACTAAATATTGTTCAGGATTACAAGGATCAAAAGGATGCTCTCATTTTCGCCATTGATGTTAGCGAGTCGATGCTACGTCCGCCTCCCGAGTCAAATGACAAAAAAGCAGACAAAGACCCTCCTGTGTATGCCGCTTTAAAGTGTGCATACCAGGTAATGCAGCAACGAATTATATCGAATCCCAAAGACATGATGGGTATAATACTCTTCGGTACTGAGAAGACAAAATACCGAGATGATCAGAATCTCCCCTATCCTCACTGCTATGTCTATACCGACCTCGATATTCCCGCAGCCGGCGATGTGAAGAACCTGAAAAGTATTGTCGAAGAAGGGGAGGATGCAGATGAGATCCTTGTTCCGTCTAGTGAGGGAATTCAGATGTCGAATCTACTGTTCTTAGCAAACAATCTCCTCACCACCAAGGCTCCAAACTTTGGATCTCGGAGATTATTCATCATCACGGACAACGATGACCCTCATAATGATGACAAGAAACTCAAAGAAAACGCGGCATATCGTGCCAAGGATTTATACGATCTTGGAGTCACTATCGAGCTCTTCGCAATCACTCGCGGAGACGAAAAATTCGACTTCAGCAAGTTCTATGATGTAACTCTCAGATTAATCTCGAATTTTTTATTGTGTTTACTAACCTGGTTTAGGATATCATATATCGGGATCCAGCTATCGAGGAAGCACATCCAGGAAAGGTTTCGACGTCAAAGTCCGGCAGCGGTCTAACACTCCTTAATTCACTAATTTCCAATGTGAACTCCAGGCAAACGCCAAAGCGGGCATACTTCAGCAATATGCCGCTTGAGCTTGGTCCTGGACTTCAGATCTCAGTGAGGGGGTATAACATCATCCATAAGCAGGCTCCGGCGCGCAGTTGTTACGTTTGGCTGGATGGCGAAAAAGCACAGATTGCCGTAGGCGAAACCGCTCATATTGCAGAGGACAGCGCCAGAACAGTCCAAACAGGTGAAGTGAGAAAAGCTTACAAGTTTGGAGGCGAATACGTCTATTTCGGCGAAGATGAGCAGAAGTCCATCAAGCAATTTGGAGGTCCGATAATCCGTATCATCGGATTCAAGGATAGATCACAACTGGGGTTTTGGGCATCCGTCAAGAAATCGATATTCATCTTCCCGAGCGAAGAAGGTTATGTTGGATCCTCACGTGTCTTCACCGCATTGTGGCAGAAGCTACTGAATTCTAAGAAGATTGGCATCGCATGGCATATCGCTCGGACAAATGGCAACCCTCGACTAGTTGCAATTATTCCCTCTAAGGCGCAGTCAGACCGTAAGACGGGAGTAGATTTCATACCTGCTGGCTTGTGGCTTTACCCAATTCCATATGCGGACGACTTACGCGAAGGACCCGATCAGGTCAAACTAGTCCGAACCACAGACCAGCTGACTGATAGGATGAATAAGGTCATTGGAAACCTACAACTACCGACGGCTACGTACAATCCGTCTAAGTATCCAAATCCCGCTCTTCAATGGCACTACAAAATTCTCCAAGCCCTTGCGCTAGAGGAAGAGGTTCCTGGGAAGCCAGATGATTCTACTGCCCCTAAGTACAAGGCTATCCACAACCGGTGCGGTGAGTACATCCAGGACTGGTCGCGCACTGCAGATGATGTTTTGAGCATGATCAGAGATGCGCAGTCTATCAAACGGGAAATGGAGAACGATGACGAAGACGATGGGCCTAGGCTAGCGAAGAAGGCTAGAACGACGACGAAAGCCGGGCCTAGTAGCACGGGGATGAACAATACCGAGCTAAAGAAGAGATATAGTGACGGCACCTTATCAAAACTGACGGTAGCTGAATTAAAGCCAATACTCAGCGATCGTGGAATTGACGCAAAAGGCCTGAAGAAGACTCTTGTCGAGAGGCTCGAGGAGTGGATTGATGAGAACGTGTAAATATAGAACTAGGAGCATTTATCGGCCAAAACAAAAGGAGTCCAGATGTAATCTAATCTTTGGCGTTGAGAATGGTTATTCTCTCGGATTACCTACTCAGTAGGCATTGTAAGAAGATTTTAGCTTCTATTACCCTGTTGTTAAATTCTATAGGAATCATGCAGTCGGAATAGCGTATTTTGATAGCTCATACCGTATTCACACTGTATTTCCACTGATGAGCCCTTTTAAAGATAAGGAGTATAGCGCTATTACACGCTATGATTATAGCGAATTACTTCTAATTTCTGCAGGAGTTTACTAATGAATTACAGTGAGACCACGGTGTAAACTGTTAAATACACTGTAAAATAAATTAGTATATGTCACCTGGGCATAATGCTGCTTAGGTAATCTAGAGCACCTAATGATAAGTTATGGGTCTATCCATTCACCTGGGTAACCCCACGTTTTCACTAGCCACTCCATTTATTAATGTTTAGCCACACTTATCTAGTGCCACAGCTTACCTATCCCAACCTACGCGTTTATCTTCTTGCGCCTGCATCTTGATTGCATCTTTAAACCATTCGCATCAAGCGATCCGAACGGCGGTCTTGGAGGATAGCAGAACAAATTGTTCTATTGATCCTGAAGCTGCTACTGAAATGGATGTCCTCTTGAATTTAGAGTCGCCACGAGGCAACTATGTGTGCAGTTCCGTTCGAGAAATTCAAGACAAATTGCATCATAGCCTCATATCGAAGTCGTCCAATACGCGCGCAGAACATACCTCTATTACCTTCGAATTTCGACATAATACAGTCCTCTACCTAAATGCAGACATCGAAAATAATGACGCCGACGATGCTGCCGACTCTACAAGCCAATCACAGCAACAGCCTATCGTTAGATCTGTAAATGTTTCCGAAACAGTACAGAGCCAACCGGCTGACGATCCCATTCTTCAACGAGCTGTCGCAAAGCATATAGTCAATGCGATGGGAGTTATTGATAGTAGTTCATGGGTAGTTCGACAGGTTTCTAGGGGAGCGCAAGGTTGGACATTCACGTACATCTGCAAAGACTCGCTACAAGCATGGAATCGCGCAAACGGGAAAAATGCCGAAAAATCTACAATCGCTAGTTATAGTGGTTTAGGTAGTCTGGATCCAACCAACGCATGTAAGTTTAAAGGTTCGATAATACCATTTAACATTCTAACTTATTGTAGCTCGTCCCGCTTTTGACTGTCGTGGGACTCTAACGATCGCCTTCTCGAAATCCTCCAGAAGTGTTATCGTTAAATACAACCACACACCTATTCACAAGACTGTTCAGCAGTTAGTTGAGCTCCTTGCGCCCGATTTGCCACCTGCGCCTGTGAATAAAGGCAATGCAAGCAATCAGAGAACACCAAAAGTCAAGCGGCCCCCACCAACTGAAGGCGAGGAAGGAAGCCGCAGGAAGCGTCCAAGGAAGAAAGGCAAAGCACCAGAAGCGCCGATGGGAGATCCGTCTATTGAAAGTAGTCAGGTCAACCAGAATGGTGCCGAATTGCAGAAGACGGAGCCTAATGACGCACATTTCACGTCTGTTATAAATGTTCCACCGGACGAAGCTGCTCGACGCCAACAGACAGCAGTAGAGCTCCTTACAGCGGAAGGCATTGATCCTGGCACGTTGTCGCAGGAACAGTTTGAAATATTTTCAAACCAGTCGCCTGATTTACAGACAGATTCGTTAGAGATGCTGGCGATGCATGGCGCAGAAAGGTTGAGAATTGTTCATCCGACCGATGTAGATCAACCTGATCAACCCGATCAACCCGATCAACCCGATCAACCCGATCGACTCACCCCGTCGGCTTCTACTCCGGCTGAAGGACAGTCTTATAATGTAACTCCTGCAACTGGCCCGGTACCAAAGTCTATCACTGCAACAACTGGGACGCCTACAACTGGGACGCCTACGAAAAGGCGTAGTCGGAAGAAAAAGTCAGATGCAGCAGCCGAAGTTGGTGCAGTAGTCTCGGTGGAACAAAATGGCGAAATTGGGACGACAGCTTCCACTCTGAAGTTAACCGGTAGGAAGACGCGCGGTAGTTGTCAGACTTGTAGACAGAGAAAAACTAAGGTGAGCATGTACTTGCTGTCTATCAAGTGGTATCTCCATGCTAACAGGGCCCAGTGTACAAAAGAGCATCCCAGTTGTTCTGTCTGTGTTAAAGCAGATGTAGAATGCGTCTACTTACCCCCTAAACCACGCCAAAGAAAGTCGATGAAGTCTAATGAGGTAGTCGACAACGAGGACTCCGGTATGCCCGAAGAAAATGAACAAATCCAGGCACTCAACGAAGCTCAACCGGCAATGCCAATACCAGCACCAGCAGCCCCAATCCCAGTCCCAGAACAGTATCCGGATCACCCAGAGCACTTGGAACAGCACTTGGAACAGCACTCGGAACAACACTCGGAACAACATTCAGCACATGATGTTATGTCACCATCCCCGGATCCTGACAATGAAGAATTCATACCAGACCCGAACATTTTGTCAGCCCCTATTGAGCATCAATCAGCTACGGAACCACCTCCAATGCAGGTTCCTACAACGCATTACTTCCCAGGTAATAGCTCTGGGCTTACATTCCCACATGATCCACAAACCTCATTGGGACATGTGACAATGCCAACATTAACATTTCCGGAATCTCAAGCTCGCGGAACCCAATTCAAGTCCTCTCCAAATTTGGCATTCTCGTCAACCTCCCACAAGAACGAGCATTCACCAGCGTCAACCCATTCACAACTAGCCCAGGCGACAAACCAGAAGAGGCAACATAAGCCGACTCCTAGTCGCCACAGCCTTCCAGCCACTCAAAGTAAACAAACGCCAGTCCCAACACCAATTATTCCGCAACATACGCCTAGTTGGAATGCCTCGCCCACGCCAGAACAAGCTGCCACAACATCACCAAGGTTGGCCAAGCAACATGCGTCTGGACGGTCACAACAGCGCAATTCCAGTGTAGAAGCAAGTCAGCAAGCCTACGACAATATGCAACAAACAACAGCGTTGTCGCAGGTCGCGATGCAAAAGTCGAACCAGCTACCACCCCCGATGAGAGGTTCACCATACCAGGCTGCAGCCCAAGCAAGGTCTCAGCAAGGCCAAAGGTCACGAACAAATACTCCTGTCACATCTACGTCTCACCCACCACCCCAGGCCCCTCAGGCCACTATGAATACACCCTACACCACGGCTTCGTCAACTTCGATTCCGAGTTACGACTCTTACGCACGCTATAATAACTCAACTAATGCCCAGTATGACAATGCAAACAATGACGAGGGTTCGTCTCGCATTGCTTATCAGCCTGGCTCATATCACCCTAATACAATCACCACAACGTCGACTTCATATTCGTCAACGCCAGCATATGACTATCCTCGAAGCACTGGATCGACTAATCCCCTTTCTCGTGCACTAGATTCATCAACTGAATATAACAGCACCGGCAACCCCACAGTCAATCAATGGGCAACCTCATCAACCCGAGGCAATAAGCCGCATACCCAATCACACACTAACAACACCTATGCTACGGCACCGACTGCTACTTCACCAACCCATAACTACGGGACAAGATCTGCCGATCGACAAGCCTCGCATCACAATACCCCTTATAGTCAACCCCAATCCCAATCCTACGGATCTTACTCGACACCACAACCTAGTACGAACCAACAACCTCCACAGAATTGGTACCCTTTCAACCCGAACAATAATAACAGCAGCACGAATCAGACCAGTTTCAGCAGTAACCGGAACAGTGGTTATAGCGGTACTGCAAGCTCGAATCAGCCTGCATACAGCGGTCAAAGACCTAACGCGCCCAACTATTCGGGACACGGTTATGGCTCCGGGACAGACGACCAGGCTCTATATGATCTGTTGAGGGCTAGCAACTCCGCACATTAGTTCATTCGTGTCTGTACAGAGGCGGCGGATACCCCTTCTATTTGACAATACGTAATTGTCGAGACTAGGTATTTCGTGGTTCTAGGCGATTAGGGTAGGATGGTAGTCATAGGCAGGGAATTGTGGGTTCGGAATACGTATGCACAAATCAAAGGGTTTGCGTATTTGCTTTGGGCGGGATATGAATGTCATGGTATACAACCGGGTCATCACTCGGTAGTGGCGTAAATGGATGAAAAACATTCATGTGCAAATGTGAATAGCTTAAGTAATACCGCAGTGTGTTCTGGATGGAATAATACAAGTCATTCGATAATAGTCGCCGATCAGGCGTATTCTTTAGTTCCTTCCCAATTATTATATTCCCCTATATCTCAACAAAACCAACCGATTCGCAACGGATCTCGGGGTGAGGGGTATGTAGGTACCTATTCTATCTACCATGCGCTCTCCATCATAAACAGATCTTAAGACCATATATGCAGTATCTACTTACCTATCTATCTACAACGCCCACCCGCCCATCTACACATCTACACCCGCTCATGCACAAGCCGACCCCTCACCCAGACCTTCTTCACGTTCCTATCGTCGCCATTATACACCCACTTCGCGACGCGGTCCTCCCAGCCCTCCCAGCCGAAAATATCCACGTTCCCGTGATCCGCCATGTCGTCTTCGCCGGGCGACTCGCTGACGAGGCCAAGCCCGATGAGTTGCGCGTCCCACTCCATGCCCACCTCGAAGCCGCCGATCTTCCCGCTCAGCCCGACGACCTCGGCGCCGCCCCGCGTGGCGAGGTGCAGCACTTCCTCGACGCTCAGCCTCGCGCGCTCGCGCTCGGGGGCCGGGATATCGGCCCATTTCCCCACGGGCATGGCCAGATGATTGGAGACGAGGGCGGCGTGCCGTGCGACGGAGAGCATGCTGGGACTGTACCCGCCGCTCACGTCGGTGCCGAGGCCCACCGCTATCCCCTTCTCGAGCAGCCAGCGCACACGCGCCTCCCCGCTCGTCAGCGCGGAGTTGCTGGTGGGGCAGTGGGCGACCTTGGAGCCGCGGCGCGCGATTAGGTCGGCTTCGGCGTCGGAGAGGTGGATGGCGTGGGCGAGGATGGTGCTGGCGCCGAGCAGGCCGTGGGCGTCGTACACGGCGGCGTAATTCGCGCTCTCGGGGAACATGTCGCGCACGAGCTGGATCTCGCCGATGTTCTCCGAGATGTGCGTCTGGATCGGGATCCCGGTCTCGCGGTGCAGTTGCCCCAGGGCGGTCATGGCCTCGTGGGTGCACGCGGGTGCGAAGCGGGGCGTTAGAATTGGCGACACGAGCGCGAAGGAGGCGTCGATGCCCCGGATGTGGTCGATGCTAGCGCGCGTCGCGGCGAGAGACTGTGCGGGAGATTCGTCGAGGTAGTAGTCTGGTCCGATATGGTCCATGCACACGCGTCCGACGAAGGCGCGCTGGCCCATGGACAGGCACAAGTCTGCGAGGAGGTTCGTCGATGGCACGTGGATCGTGGCGTAGTAGACTGCGGTCGTGGTGCCGTGGGCCAGTGTCTGCCGCACGCACCGCGTATACACCCTACGCGCCTTAGGGAGGGATGAAAGGGACGCTTCCATGGGGAACGTGTAGGTGTTTAACCAGTCCAGCAATGTCGACTTGCCGAATATTCCTACATTTGGGTACTGCGGCGCGTGGATGTGTGTGTCTGTTGTTTCTAGTAAGCAAAAGAAATAGAGACGGACTAAAGCTGCAAATGAAGGGAAAGGGAACTCATGTAAGCGTACCGATGAAGCCTGGGAAGAAGAATTGGCCATCCTTTGCTTTCGTAACGTCGACACCGCTAATTTCCCAACCAAGCTTGGGATATAGCGTCTCCTCAGCCTTCTTCTGGTCACATGGCGTCTCGACGGCAACGATCTTGCCAGATTTGTCCACACAGACTACAGCATCGTGAAGATATTGAAGTTCTCCGAGTTTGATGCTATGTATGAACAAGCCCAGAAACAACTGGTTCTTCTCATTGTTTAAGGTAGCCATGGCGACTTTCTCTCCGACTTAACTGTTCCCGTCTGTACGACCTCCCCAAGCTACCTCCTTCGACCCTGATATAGATCCGAGATCCGAAATTTGAGCCTTTAGACCTCTTACCAGAACCCTTGTGAGCAGACCACCTGCTATGATCTGGGTTGCGCGCTGTGGTCAGGAGCAGGTAATGTGGTGAGATGTCACCGGCCCTGTGAGACCAAACCCGCCCAATCCAATTTCACGTTATCCTTCCTCAATCACACCGGATCCGACCTATGCTTGATCCGGCCACGCGGTGACCTTTACTCATAAGTGACAAATCTCAACATGAGCGAATGAATTTCCAAACTCGGAATAAATACGTTGAAATGACGTAACAGAGGTCAAAGATTAACAGAAGCAATTTAAGGAGGAGAAAAAAAGAATGAAAAGGGGAGATTCCAGATCTTATAGACTTAGCGGGAGTAAGGGAAAGACTAAGCGACGTTTTAGAATGCCCCAGCTAGATAAGGCAATGTTCTAGATTGTACATAGCAGCGTTCCTGCATCTACTAGGGCCTTGCCGAACCTTACCCAGGGACCCGACGTGGTGGCCCGTTCTGACAACGTGTATGTTCTGTGACGGAAGTGTCCACCGGCGTACAACATTTATGGTGACGTCCGATAAAAGCCGGTCGACGCCGGCACCCGAGCGAGGCTTCCTATTGGTGCCAACTATAGTAATCCGCTTTCCTAACCCCCACTGAGGCTTGAGTTATCAGTCGCTAGTACTAGGCAGGTATCATCCGTGGATATTGTTTAGTCAGGTTCATTTCTTCTCATTTCCTGCTCAAAATCACTCTTGATTTGAACTAGATCAGGAACCAGCAAACGTAATATTTTATAACAAGCTCTCTGCAAACATTCAAAGTTATGTATAGATAACGTTCCTATTCTGTGTCACTAGCATTACGTATTATTCATGTGTTTAATTGTCTTATTCAGGTAGGTACTTAAAGTTATGTTCTGACTATTATGTCAAAAGCAACTTGTCACCTTAAGCAACTTTTGCTTTTGTTTTTATCATTTTCCCCCTTTTCTTTTTTCTTGTTTTATAATAATGTTCGATGTCTCAGAGTATAGCCATGCATTTGAAGTATAACTATATCAGCAAAGTCTCAAAATACGATTACCTACCCAGATACTTAGGTAATTATTTAATTACTAAACAGTATCGCAACCAAGCCACGAGTTCATTAGGTTAGTGTATCGTCATCTCAGCTGAATTGAATAAGTCATGGATAATGTAAGCCTCAATTCGATCATTTCCTATGTGGCCAAACTGGATTATTGAGCACTGAGACATTACCCATTTTTATTCCTAAAAATGACATTTAATACATAATTCCACTCATTTTCAGTTGGACGAATCTATAATATTTAAGACTCACTTCTGTTGCCTTGAGATTTGAAAAGTTTGTAACAGACAATTTCAGATACTATAAGCGGTGTGACTCGCGACAACATTCACACACCTCCTCTTAATTGGTTCATGTTGGGGAATACCATACTACCGAGCCGAGGGGTTCCGGTTAACTAACGCCTAGACCAGGTATATTATTAGAAAAAAGGGGGGAGGGGCAGAAACCCAGAAACTCCCCGGATCTATCATCGACGTTGTCTAACCCCAAAAATCACCCGACTCCGAAATATCACTCGTCATTCTTAGTTGTCGTAAGTCCGTTTGTTGCCTTTTGTGACTTGTCTCACCTACGCAATTACTTACGCAACGGAACTTGAAACCCGAAAAAAACCAAAACACAAGATTTCTCAACCCGCGTGTAGTCACATGCGCAATCCACTATCGTCTCTGATCTCACGCATCAAGCCCTCTCGGCGATCAACTACATCCGCCCCCAAACCCTTTAGCGCCTCCCACCGGACCCAGACCAGCAGCATGCCCCTCCGCATAGCCAGCCTCGGCTCGTCCTTCGCCGCGGGGCCCAGCATCCCGCCGTGCGTGGACGAGGACGCGGGGCGGTCGGGCGCGAACTTCGCCTGCCTCATCCAAAAACGCATCCCGGGCTCGACGCTCACCGACCTGACGGTCTCCGGCGCCATTCTCCCTAACCTGACGACGGAGCCGCAGGACAGGGGCGGCCGCGTCTTCCCGCCGCAGATCGAGGGGCTCCCGGCGGACTCCGACGTCGTGTTCGTGCTGGGCGGCGGCAACGACATCGGGTACATCGGCGGGCTGTTCGAGGACACGCTGAGAGCCAGCTGGCTCGGCACCGTCGTCATGAAGGTGCGCGGGACCGGCGGCGCCCCCGTCCAGACGGCCGACCTCGACGTCGACGGGCTCGCCGCCCGGTACGCCGGCGTGCTGGACGAGATCCACGCCAAGGCTCCCAAAGCGCAGGTGTTGGTCGTAGAGTACCTGACGATGCTGGGCTCGCACGTGCGCCCCGGGAAGGACGTGCCGTTCGGCGAGGAGCGCGTCGCCCACCACAGGGAAGTGAGCGCGCGGCTCCTCGACGCCACGGCGAAGGCGGTTGAGAGCCGCGAGCAGTGGTGCCATGTCGTGTCCGTGGGCGCGCCGAGCGAGGACCACGCCATAGGGGCACCGGAGCCCTGGGTCTCCGGCTTCTCGTGGAAACTGTTTTACGCAGGTGGCGCGTATCACCCCCGCGCCGAAGGAATGAAGGCCGTGGCAGAGTTGATTTATAAGAAGCTTGTCGACTTAAAGATAGTGGAAGATGGCGAGCTATGATGGCGTACCTGGTAGGTGAGCTAGACGTGATTCATCTGCTACCGATAAAGTTGGAAATAGGTAGTATTGAGACATCTATGTAACTAACAACAATTTGCGCTAGATTTTAGGACATGGGATTAAAGGCTTCGGTTTCGAGAAAGCTATGTGGTGGTATTTTGCATGGGAATGAAAGGGGTACAGGATTTGCATATCAATCACGCATATTTCAAGGACTAGAGATCGTGAGATCCGAATATGGCATATGGGGCATGGGATATATAAGCAACTCCCTAAGACAGATGTAGATACCTCGATATGCGAGCATGAGTGTACTACTGAAGTGTATTAGAAATTCAATGTGTTCTGAAGACTACCTATCCTTGATTTAAAATATCCCGATCATTCGCCTTATTTTACTATTTCCTCATTTACATAAACTAGCAAATGAAAACCATTCACCTTTCAAACCTACTAACCTAAATAGGTAGTCATTTTATTCTTTGAATTGTCCATCATTTTCTTTTCAGTCTCGATAAGTCTCTAGGTCAAGGCATCAGCCCCCCCTTTTATTAAGAGGGCTGACATAATCAGTGTTATACAAGTTAGCCTCTTACAATTGTTTACAATTAGAACGAAAACGGTCATGGACGATGGAAAGCATTTATCATTGAACGAGTGACTTGTTTTATTTTATAGGCAGTCGATGCCGTGTAGTGCTAAAGATGTACTCGAGTAATCAAAAGAATGTGTTCTCCATGAAGTGTAACCGTAACCCTCCTCCGTTTCAACTAGTCAAGCTATCACCTACTATCCCCTTTCTCTCCATCATTCCACCGATAATAAGACGGGAACCGAATTTCCCCCCTGTCACTAGATTGGGCCCGCTTCTATTAAATGTTAGAAACTAGGCTCACTACTTAGGTATTTAGAATTGAATTGCGTACTTGACACGGTCTCTATCCAAGCGCCAGAGCCATTGAGGGTGACTCCGGTCGGGATTCCCGGCTGGTTGAGCTTCCCCTCGAATATAACATCGTTTTCCAGACTGATCTTGAAGTTGATGGGTCCAAGTTTTCCCGTGAAACTGCGGGTGCTTGTCAAATCCTTCGGCTCATTATAAGTCATGACGACATCGTTGGAGGTAAAAGGCGGAAGAGATGGGTTGATGTTTGCGGTGAAACTGTGTAGAATATCTTCGATGAAAAACGTTGCCGTGACCCGGTTGGCGCTGTCCCATGTGAAGGATCCTGGGGCGGTAGGCATGTTGCTTGCGATGTAAGGTTTCTTGTTTGGTAGAAAAGTGTTAAGGTACGTTGTGGATGTTGGTGTTGTAGTTCTATCAAGGAGAGTTTAACGAGAGAGAAACTACGCTTTATTTATATCTAACATAAAGTCTAGAAACTCGACTAGAGCAAGCCATGGACGCGTGTACAAATATTCGGTCGTAAGATCAAGAGCTTGGCTAGCCAGTGTTGGCGAGGTTCACCGATGCCCTACGAAAACGATTAATATAAACATAAGCCTTGCATAGATAGGCGTAAGTAAGGTATGATTTGTATTGTCTTAACTTGATACTGGATATTCACCCAGTTATACCTGAGTTTGGGTGTTAGGGTTTGACTTCAAGGAACTGTTGCTGCACGAGAAGTAGAAAGTTATTTATCGTAAGCTGCCTCCGGCAATTTAATCACATGTAACGTATGGGCTACGTCAGTGATCCGCTATGATTCTATGGCAACGGGTGACTATACGATAGATCCAATAAGATAGATCCAGCTACAGAGGTTGGAATCCAGGCTCCATCTTGAATTCAGCGAGATATTTGGGGGGTTAGTATATTTGCTTGAACTATAGAGTTAGGTTACTATTAGGAGGAAGCTTACACATGAAATTGAGAGAGCTGCAGTAAATAAGCCCTTTGGTATATACCTACCTAGGTATAGATTAGGGGAATTTCATGAACCCAGGCAAGTATCCAAGTTGTGATGCATATGAATTTTGAAGACACATTCTTATGTGGTAACTGATATTGACAGGCGGGAACAGAATATCTCTGAATAAACGCTAGGGTCTCAAGAAAAGGAAACAGTTTGCGAAGTAAGTCGAAATACCGTCACACGAACATACCGAGCGCGGCCACCGATTTTCATAGGATGCCACTTCAGCTAATTCCTTTCACGCCTCTCGCTTCAGCTAACCTCGTTCACGCCTCTCAGTTCTTGAACTAGACGTCTTCATTACTCCTCATCTAACTTTGTCAAACTGACCTAAAATTAAATCATATGTCGTGTTCTTTGAAACATGTATTGTAGACCAACATCATCCCACCGATGGATAGCTAAAGAAGACGCGAGTCTTTAAGCTTACACATACAAATTAATGAGAAGCTGGGGAGTTTACAATTTCTATCCATACATGGTTACTGTAAATGATCTTAGTATTGTCACAAGATGTATATACAACGGGGCAATTTAACAAGCCGTATTCCAATATCTCTTCTATCTTAACTTATCTTTATGTATAAAAAATGTCTACCTAGACATTTAGTTCTGGTCTTGGAAAGCTAAGCATCATAACGTACATCTTAACAACAGTGAATGATGACTTGACTGTCAAAAAGCTAGATTCTAATTAGGAGGAGATCTTGCCCTATACATGAAGTTTTTGTTCTCCCGTCCCACAAGAAGATATCCTTTAACTGGTAGCTTGGCACTCGGAAACTTAAGCCTTCCGTTGCACAGCATCGGATTATCGAGACATAGAAAACAAAGGACCACCTAAGTATCTGACCGTATGGGCCTTCTTTTGCATCAGGTGGGGATATGCATCACTTTTCACCGCCATTCCCACGATAAACCCTTTTAATTCTGTTTGCCATAATAACATTAAATTGTCGAATTACTTCTTGAAAAAATAAAAGATACGAAAGACGCGAGGCCACCCGTTCGGGTGGCACAATATCCCGAGTTTAGCCGGAGGCCCATGGTTCGATTCTTTGATCGCTCACTTTTGTTTCTTTTCTCATCCGACGAAACCACTCAACGGGCCGAGCGATCGCGCATCCGGATAGTGGTTCGCCCACCCACCCCGTTAAGCCACCCACCCGGTTAGCCACCTGTTGAACCACCCCTTAAACCACCCCTTTAGCCACCTTTCTAACGCCTTAGCTACCTTCTCAGGGGTTGCTTAGTTACCCAGATTAAGGGTCTTTTTTTACTTATATAAGGGACCCGACCTGACCTGGGTTAAACTGAACTAAAAGATGTCAAATAGGTAAGCACCTTAGGTAATCAAACCGTCCCTGCCATCAAAATGGTCCGTGCGCGAGAACCAGCTTTTGACCTTCTCACGAACGGGCCACCTCGAAAGCTGAGATCTGTTGATGTGATTGGTTAAAAGGTCCCACCCCCCCGAGGAGATGCACCCAATCAATCGTTGTGGATTCCGAACAATTACCCTCGTAAAACTCGGGCACTCGGGCACCTATGTATATGCAAGATATGGATGTACATAAATGACATCGGAGGCTAACCATTCTTCTAATAGGTACCCTTAAACCTAGGTACCTTAGGTAGGTAGCTACTGATACCGGCTAACATAGACATTCGCCCGTATCCCCGTAGGGGATACCGCGCTTTGACTAGCAAAATGGGCAAGAGTTGCGATTTTTCCCGAGGTACTTCCGAATCGGTAAGCTTTACATATAAAACTGTTGGCAGTAAAAGGGTTTTACTGGCCAAAGGGCGCTTTGTGGCTTTGTGTGGCTTTGTGTGGCTTGTGCCATATAAGGCTACGTCTGCTTGGGATTGAAAGCTGGTAATTTGTACGTTCATACAACACAAGATATCGTAATACATCACACGGTATTACACGCAACGCTACGTGACCTATTGCCTTCAAAAACATAAGTATTACTCTTTAACAGCATAATTCTTTTAATTACATATAATATTTTATAATTTAATACATAATTAAATATTTAAGCTTTTAAGTAAATAACATTCCTTTAAATGCATAAAGTTTAAATCATTTATGTAAATACTAGATAATATGTAACTATTAAAAGCTACCTCAAGTTTATATGAGATTACACCTAAAACGGTTGTATCGGGTAATCCTCGGGACCTTTTGCAACTCTTGCCCATTTGGCTAGTCAAAGCGCGGTATCCCCTACGGGGATACGGGCGAATGTCTATGTTAGCCGGTACTCATCTGGTTTTCAATCAACCCGATGTTTTACCGGTGCTCCGCACCTGACATCTGGGACTTTTCAAAGGAATCGTACTTTTCAAAAGAATTTTTTGGTACTTAAGTTTATTAGCGTTTCACATACAAAATAATGTACTCTTTTCTAAAGTAATATATTTTTTTATTTACATAACTTATTTAATTACGTAAACGCTTCGTATGCTTTTATTTCATATTATTCCCATAAACCATATATACGTTACATAAGCTAAATCTTTCCACAGCAATATAATAATAATAAAACGTATTTAAACTTAATAAAATAAATTAATATTTATATAATATAAAGACTTTAAACCTAAAAAAAATCAATTGCATGCGATCTATTATAAAGGCGTGGGAGTCAATTATGCATCGATTGAAGCTTTCATTTTGCAGTGGTACCTGAAATTAGGTGGAGATTGCACCTAATTCTAAGTATCTAAAAAAAATTCTTTTGAAAAGTCCCAGATGTCAGGTGCGGAGCACCGGTAAAACATCGGGTTGATTGAAAACCAGATGAGTATCAGTACTTGACTCTCGAAGTTTATTGAATTTTAATTACTTGAACGTATGGGTTTAAGGTGAACGACAATCAAGTAAGTGGCACAGAAAGAAACGAAATAGAAGGATTGAATGTTCGTTCATTGGGTTGGAAGGGGCTATTATCTAAACTCCCAAGTGTATCTCTATGAGGACATAAAACCAACACCAGAGTTTCCCATCCGGACATTATCGACGTAATAGCACAGAACTAGAGAATACAACGAATATAAAACACAACCGGCACAAGACTCTTCCACCGACGCCATCGCGCTTCCTCATGCTAGCTCTTAGTTACCATTAACTTGCACAGGTGCGCTCACACCATTGACACCGTTTACTTCGTCCTGATAACTCCCCCAGTCCTGTAAGATCTGCGCGATCTTTGGCGACCCTGTAAGGTCGTACACATTTTGGAAATATTCCTTCGTGAGCTCGAACGGTCGCGCCGTTACGTTAGGAATGTACTTTCCAACTAATTTGGCGGGATCGATGGAAGTCTTGTTGATCTTCTTGAGAAGAATATTTCTGAAAGGCTTTACACCTGACCGTAAGAATGTCGAGTGGAATGGCACGTCGATACCCTTGAGAGGGATGGTGGCAAATCCCCTCTCCAACTCTATAGGCTGAGGCTTAGCTAGAGTCTGCTGGGCGGAGCCCTTGATAATGTCGACAAGGTGTGCTTTCACCTCCTCGATGCTTAGGTCCTGGCGAAGCTGATTGATATCTACCTTCTGCGACTTCAAAAAGTTCAAAACACCGGTGAGGGTGTCTAGGGCACGCAGATCGCCGGCACAAACGTACTGCATGTTGGCAATGTTGTAGTTGACAATCTCCAAAAGCCAACCCGTCTCCTCGGCAATATTACTAACCACATATCGGAGAGCGCTTTCACTAAACGTCTTCGAGATTCGGCTAGGATTGACAGCACACATAGAGTAGTTGGAACGACCTTGGGCATCTCGCTCCACGGCAACTTGCATAGTCAATCCACGGTAGAAGACAACCGAGACCAACGACTCAATAGGTAGCACGTCTGCCAACGCAGCAAGAGCAGAATATTCGCCTAAAGAATGGCCGGCGAATGTGCTGTCTCGAGGTACAAGACCCTTGGCGTTCATGTCCTCAAAGCTGGCCTTCTCCATGAGAGTAAGAGCAGGTTGTGTGAACTGGGTCGCTGATAGAAGTCCCGTTGGAGAGCGGTAGGTGTATGATGTTGTCTTTTCATTTATCTCCTTGAAAATGCGTTCGGATTTGACAGAGCCATCTGCAGCAATGGTCTCGAAGTTCATCTGCATGTAGTTTTCGCGGATCGCTTTGCCTCGAGGACCACCAAAGTGAATAGTTAGCTCCTTCGGATTGTTTTTGACGATGTTCAAGATCGAGAAGCCTAAAAAGGTTAGTAAACATTACTCCGCATGGCATATTTGACTTACCATATGTATCTAGGAGGTACTTGTCGGCCCTATCCCAGACCTCCTTGGCCACGGGGCTAGTATTGTACAAGTCCATGCCCATACCCTGTTCTTGAGAGCCTTGTCCGGTGAAGACATATGCTGTTACAGGCTGTTCGACCTCAGCCTCTCCAAGTAGTACCTTTTCTTCGGTTTCCTTGTTACTTGCTTCAACCTTGATAATCTTGCGACCACCAATCATCCCGACATGCTGAAGTTTGACTTGAATGTCATCATTGGGTAGCACCATACCGACCAAGGAAGCATGGAAGCTGCGAACGCGGCCTACGTTATTTTCTGCTGCCCAGGTCTCGACCAGACCTCGTACGGCTGCACTCGAGTACATTCCGTGGGTGATGGTACCGGGAAGATTGGCATAGCTGGAGAAAACACGAGAGACATGAATGGGGTTAAAGTCGCCGGACACCTTCGCATAAGTCTCGTTGGAAGCTGGCGCCTTTAGCTGCAAGGGGGTCTTGCCGCTGAGGGGAATGGGGTTTTCAAAGTTGATCGGCTGCTCAATTGAGGAGCCGTGGCGTTCGAGGTAGTCAACGATCGGGTTACCATGAGACGCACCAGCTTCGTAATCGACGCTCGCAACTTGAATAATCTCCTTAGTAGGGAGCTCGAGCAATACTTGACCACTCGTTTCAACACTGCTATATACGGTCTTGTTCTTGAACTTGTAGAAGCTCTGAAGACGGAACGTCAGCGTCTGGCCGAGTAGTTCGATATCGTTATTGTCGAACTGAATCCAATCTTTTGACTTCAGAACCGCAACATCTTTCGAGGTACCAAGATGGACTTGCATCGGCGTCTCCATCTTACGTTGGAAAGTATTCTCGTAATCGGTGTAAGCACCGCGATACAAGAATTGCGACGTAACCTCCATAACAGCGCTGCCGTCTCTGTAGATTGTGCCACAGACCTCAACCATCTTGCCAGATTCTTGGTTAATCACGGCGTTGATTTGAGCAGTTGTCTTTACCTCGTCACCCTTCTTTAGAGGGTCGGCACCGGGCATCATTCGGAAGCCGTTGGAAAGATGCACAAGCTTGAGAAGGTCGCCGTCGATCTTTCCGGGAAAGATAGGTTTCGTAATGGCCTTCCATCCAACAACAATGGCGAAATCCATTGGGGCAAACATCTCTTTGCCAGGACGGTCAACAAATGCCTCGCCGGTATTGCCAACAGCATGCACAAAATCATTGATGGCTTCCTTGGTAATGGTGGCCCGTCCTCCATCGAACTTGCTAGTAACAGGAGTATCGAGATCAAACGTCTCATCTCCGAACCATGCACGCCAATAGAATTCTTTGATACGGTCGTTTCGCCCTTCCATAACCTCATGAATTGGTGCATATCCAGCCTCAGGCTGGTATGTGAACCGAAGCGGCAACGACACTGGTTGGCCGAGAGCACTGGTATCTTTGATCATGTTAACCGTAATCTCGCGTTTGCCATTCAACTTGACTTCAATGACGTCAACGTAATGGTTGTGCCGCGGCTGTTCGCGCACGATAATCGATGTTTTGGCTGGGTCATTGGGATACAGAATCTCAACAAAGAGGCCTCGAACTGGTGCGAAGATTCGCTTCATTGGGTTTGTCTGATATTTACAGCCTTGTACTAGGACTTCTGATGTAAACAGGGCATGGCGCCAATTGCGATTTGGGCCTGCGAGAAGTGCAAGCCAACTATCAAGTGGGGGAAGAGCAGCGCCAGGGGACGACGATAGACGATAAGTGTTCTTGTGCTGATCGTAAGATACAGTAAGGCCTTCAATGTCTAGTGGCATCTCGGTATCAATGAGCTTGCCACCGAAATACTCAATGGCCGGGATAGACTCTGGTTTATTTGCATATACATCTCTTGTTAAATTGGCGATGTGGGCGTTGTGGATGTTGTCTAGAATGTCTTTAATAGGCTCGTCTAGCACAGTCGAGTACTTGACTGCAGTAGGACCTTGCAGAATACAAGTACGCCCAACGTCTTGATCGATGACGGCGGCAAGATCTTCGGATTGCCAGAGGGAATCCTTCTTGAAAAAAAACTCGAAATTTTCGTCAAGAGATGGGACAAAAGTCACGGGCTTCTGCCCACGGCGCGAGCACAAAAGTAAGAAGTGCTGAACATCCTGGGCATTTATAATCTGGGTTTCAGCCTCGGGATAGTGTGAAAGAATTCTCTCGATGGCAGAGAACGGCTCATTCAGCTCAGAATAATTTTGCAGGTACGATGGGTGGCCAGCACTGGGGGTAAAGCGTTCCTCGACACGATGGATAAAATCGCCCGTGAGTTTGGCGAAGGTTGGGTCGATCCATCGCGACTCGTGCTTGACATAAAGAAGGTCTACCATTCGGCGCACGACCTCACTATAAGTCATATCTTCGAGATCTACAGTCTGGCCGGCCTTGTTTCGCCCAAACCAAACCTTCTGGAAGTCATCATTCAACTTCTTGATGATATAATCGCGATGTTTTTTCAGCTCGGCAACACGCTTTTCCTTTGGTAAGCTGAAAATCTTGTTGTCCATCTCTGCCCAGAATCTAACACCACGGGTGGCAAGCTTGTGAATAGGTTCGCCCATCTCCGATCGAACAGTGATAACACCACCTGCCGCGCCCTTGTATGTTTGCTCCCATTCATCATCGTCGAGACCTGTGGCGTCTATGATGGCCTGTTTAGCGGCCTTGCTCGTATGTGCTTCCTTTGCGACCATCATCCGACTACCAAACAGGCAGCCGTCGAAAGGCATTGACGGGTAGCCATACTTCTTAGACCATTCTCCTGTAAGGTAAGGGTATGTGTCTTCGGCACCGCCGAAACCACTGCCGGCAACAAGGATAATGTTATCCGAACGTCGGATACGGGCGTACATCTGTAAAATTGGTTGATGGAAATCCTCGAACGAATGATGACCACCTCCACGTCCGCCAGTCCACTGCAAGATGACAGGGAACGTTGGGTTTGCTCTAGCAATGTTAATTACGGATTGGATCGCCTCCATAGAACCCGGCTTAAAAGCGATGTGCTTTAGTCCAAGAGTCTCTATGTACTCCTGAGCAACTTCGATAGATGGGACACCTGCACCAATAGTTAAGCCCTCAATAGGGACGCCCTCAGCCCTGAGCCGGCCAATGAGAGGGATTTGCCAGCCCATAGCCCGGGGATTGACATAGATCAAGTTGATCGAAACTCCTCTTCCAGCTGGAATGGCCTTTTCGATTTTTGACAGCGCCTCAGTCATCGTCTTGCCATTATAATAGCCTCCACCGGCTAATTCGGTATGGTATCCTGCATTCATTATCGCCGCCACGAAATCCCATGGGACCGTGGCAGGCGTCATACCAGCAACCATAATGGGAGGGACACCGAGTAACCGGCTCATCTTTGTGTCCACATAGGTGTGGCCACTTGATGTTTTGACTAAACGAGGACCATACTCTTTAATCCAGTCATTCGCGTACACCACAGCATGTTCCTCATCGCGGTCGAAGAGTTCGGACTTATAACCCACCTCTTGCGCAGCACCGTCGATAGTACCAGCGAGGATGACACGCACTCCCGTACCTTCCTTGTTGCGGCTCGTCAAGATACCAAGACCAGAGATACCACCAGGCCCGAAATCTAATACGTGGGTGGCCTCTGGGAAGACGGTTGCCTTTTCCCAGTTTACGGGATCTCGTGTGATCATGCGGATCAAAGAGGGCACAATATCACCGTCAACTTCGTCTCTTAGATCAGCGCCAGTACACGTATTGTAGACGGCAATTCCTAGCGACGATGAATCAATTGTGACATCTTTGAGGTCTTCGTCAATCAACTTTGTAGCACTAGCAAGGTATTTGCTGTGGAAGGGCGCAGTGATGGGCAAGAAACGGTTGACAAATCGAACTTTGCGCTGAGTGTGAGGGATTCGAGTCTGATCGAGACCTGTGGGCGCCTTCACTTTTCGCAACTGGAGATTCAAGCCGTACAAAGAAATTGGTGGGCCAGTAACAACCATATTTCTAGGACTGTTGATGAGAGATATGGCGATGTGGCGATCTTCTGGGAGATACTGGTTTGTGGCGTCAATGTGCTTCTGCACTTCGTTCTGGGGGAGATCTCGGATGCTTAACATGGGTGTCGGGTCTCCTTCACCATTGTCAATAGAATCCTGGAGCATGACAGGAGTCAACGAAGTCCTAGGGAATACTTGTTGACTACGGGCACCAATCCAGAATAGTATTGTTAAGGCATCTTTAGCTAACTTTTCGTATGACTCCCATGAATCTGCGGCGGCGGTAGCAGCTGCAACAATGACACCCTGAGAGTGACCAGTTGCGCCACGAATGCGATCACGTAGTATTCCAGGGTGTACACCAAGGCCTTTTCCAAGGACTTGGTAATGGCATAGTTGCACCAACCCAATTAATGGCAAGCTCACAGGAGCGGATATGAGGTATTGGGGATCGGGGGTCGTGTCTGGGGAGCGTAGCCATTCCATCACATCAAGTCCTTTTGCGTACAGCTTGTCTGTTCTAGGATCGAGAGCAAGGTTGTGCAGAAGGTCGGCAGATGCGGCAACCAGCTCACCCACAAACGAAGGATATGTCTCGTATACCTCGCGAAGTTCATCGAAATACTCGATAATGTTTCCTTGACCACCGAAGATGTTATAGATGCCAGCACTTCCTTCGTCGGCAGCTCTTAGTAGCGCAGATTCATGCGGTCTAATCGCACGATTCGCTACTGAACGGGCTACATAGTAGCACCGCACTACCGTAATCTGCTTGGCGAGAATACCTGGCAAGTTCTTTGCTAGCGTATGGACGTCGTTTCCTCGAAGGAACATGCGCTCGAACTCGTTGAGAACGAGTTTTAAGACCTCTTCGTACGAACCCTGGGCATCGTCTTCCCCTTCGTCGACTTCATGCGCAACAAATCCCATGTATCTTGCGACAAGCTCAGCTACGGATGAAGGCTCATCATCTAAGGCCAATTCGTCCGTTGGCGCGGGTAGGCCGGCTGTAAATCGGTCCTTGAGCTGTGACGCATGGAAATGTAGATTGGTAGGGACGAGAAACGAGGCATCAAGGGATCCATGGGAAAGAGTGAGAGGTCGAAGAGAGGACGACGATCTAGGAGTAGACACACCCGTTTGAGGGCCTGTGCCCGTACCGGTTCCATACATGATTAGGGGTATCGTGAAGTTGCTGGCGAGGCAGACGTCTAAACAGATGCTTTAAGTTTATGTTAGCATATAGAACGAACGGGGTCTATATCATGTGAAGAATCTGTCTTACTATTAAGATTACCTCCGTAGACTCAGTAAAGAGCAGGAGATGTGACGCTCTTGGAAATTTGAGGACAAAAAAAAAAGTAAACAATTTGAAGAACTCTACTGCGCCAACTGGTGTTATTAGGCAAACAAGAACTTCGCAGACGAGATTGGCTGGACGAAGACAATTTGCCTACCAAGATGAGGAAGCTATCAGAAATGTTATAGAGGAGGCAGGATTAAAGTTGGGAAAGATGTGATTTACCAGCTTCAATGTAAAAGAAGAGGATCGTGATAGATGGACTAGGTAGGTATTGGTAGGAGGAACTTCCTATCAAGTCGGGAAGCGATTAGTTGACGGTTGTGGCACTAAACACCTGCAGTGCGCGGAAGGTCCCCTGTCCAATTGGTCTCAACGCAGATAAATTTACCCGATAAAACGTCTATGCAAATTGAGTTTAACGTTTCCGTTGCAGGGACAGCTCTCTCGACAGAAAAAAATTTAAGTTCTTGTTGGGGATCCATATGTTAGGTGCCACACCTTTTTAGTCCCTAACACCTACCTAGCACTAGGTACCTAGCCAGCCTAACATGCAGCTGCAGCCCTGATCCACTGTTGGTGTTACTACACTATAACTTGCTAAGTAGGTATCTGTACCTTTTCAACAACCTTCAAATCGATATCTTTAAGACAAGCTGATCTGACAAAGGGATGTGATAGACAAACTTGCGTCAGGTATCATCCAGCTCGCACCAAGATTTTATATTCAGCTGTCTCTTTGGAACTTATTTTGGGTGTCCAGGCCTACATGTAACAAGAACATAATTACCATGACGATCGGACGAAATCATATTAATTCATCATCGTTTTTATCGGGACTTAAAGTCAGCAGGGGCGTGGAGACTTCGTTGGTCCCAATGCATATGTGATTATTGATCAGTTAAGCAGCTCCCGAAGCCAGCGGTGACGAAAGTAGGTAGAAAGCAGGAAAACAAACTAGGCCTACGAGAGATTATTAAACATGAATAAACCTAAGTCACCGAATCTTTTTCGGCCCAGGGAAATATGAATGGTTTGAGGGAGTATACTTACCATACCTAGTAGTGTTGTCAATACTTGAAGGATTCTGGATAACGATCTATTTTCTAATCATCAGATCCATGCCTCTTTAAACCGAGGTCATTTTCGATGCGTGTCATTCAGATGCTGGCTGCAGTTTGAATTGCGGAGAGGGTAAGATGACGCAACACCATGGAATAGTTTCTTTTGGATTATCAAGATAAGATGACCAATGACAGTTCGCGATCTCCCACAAACACGCCCATGTTTTAGGATTCAAGCATGTCAAATACGAAACTATGCGTAATTTGGTTGGACGCCTTCACTTCTTGTTTCTTATATCTCTTTGGAGGGACATAGGTATGTAGGAGTGGGATGGAAATTAACCTTAAAATGACTTTGATATGTATGAAGGATGTCATTGATTGTGGATACATAAAGTATATATACTTCTATCAAGGGCCAACCCCTGGCCCGTACCGACTGGTCCACTGGAATGGTACGGCAGGCAAACGACAGCCAAGACCAGTCAAACGCGGCCTCGCGTGGTGCCTGGTATTACGGAAGAGGATTCCCTGCAATGTCACTCGTCCTAACTTAAGAGTCTGCATCAGACTAAAGTTGGATGACGATGAACTATCGACTACCTTGCAGCTAAAAATCGTGGTTAAGGTCTTAAGACACGTCTTTAGCTTTAAGAGCTGAACACGATCTGTACTCGGAAAGTTAATGGTAAAGAAAACTTGGTTCTTTCGTCCGAACGGTCTCGGATAAGATCAGAAAACCGAGGAATGGAAATGAGACGATATTGTTAACGAGGGAGGCAAATAAATATCTGCTATGTATACTTCGACCCCAACTTTGCGGGCTAGTAAGGCTAGGTCCTTGTGGAGAAAGGGTCTCAAGGGTGACTAGACCATGATAGGCATAGATTTTGAGAGGTGGTTGAGGAATAGTGGAGTGAGAATGTTTTTCGGAACAAATCACGACAGAGTGGAAATAATGCTTGTCTCCAAACGCGCCTCAAGTATCGTACATACATACAGCAGTTGCGGTGGCACGACAGGCTCGATGCATGATTGCTGCAGCATGGGGAATGCTCTAGGCTGTCTAGGCTGCTGGCGATTAGTAGTCACTACCAGGTTTAGATAAGTGCTCGTAAGGTCTAGTCATTGGCCCGGAATTGGGGAACAATGACCCCCTAGGATCCCGCCAAAATTTTCCATTAATGCAGTTCAACATTTGGGAAAGGTCGTTTCATTCTCGCCTTTGCTCCTACCTGTACGACACCTACCTAGGTACCTCCCTACATGTACCTACCCATCCGTGCCTACCCATCCGTGTTTAGTCTTTGTAATTTGTACCTCCCATGCTTGTTTTCTTAGACTCAGGCCAAAAAAAACAACCTTCGACAAAATTGATCGCCAACCATACAACGGCAACGATTCATAATTTTTACACCATACACACCTACTAATCAATTGAACCAAAACCCACTCATCAGTAATTCGTTCTCCATTTCTCATCCCGTGCTTCACGGTTTCCATCAACTCCCTCTGTTCTAGTCGTGCTTGGTATACGCTCCTTTCCCACCCCTTCAAGCTTGTCATTCTGACTCCTATTACGCTATCAAGGGACTAGAATTGACAACAAAAAGGGGAATAATCCAACACGAACGAGACAGCCCCCTTTTGTGTCTCGCCTCCTAGTCGACATAATATCAAACAAGTAGAGGTGCTATTTGGAGTTGTCGACACTCCATTCCTCTAGACTCTTCTTACCCACCGTCTATCCCCCCCAACCCTCATTTACCTCCTTATCTCGACCTAACCGCCGATATGCGTCCCGAAGTTGAGCAGGAGCTGGCTCACACGCTGCTCGTTGAGCTTCTCGCTTACCAATTTGCCTCTCCTGTGAGATGGATCGAAACGCAAGATGTCTTCCTTGGAGAGAAGACGGCTGAGCGTATCGTTGAAGTGGGCCCGGCAGATACTTTAGGTGTAATGGCAAAGAGAACAATTGCGTCCAAATACGAAGCTTTCGATGCGGCCAAGTCTATCCAGCGTCAGATCCTTTGCTACAACAAAGATGCCAAAGAGATTTACTATGATGTAGACCCAATTGAGGAGGAAGCAGAACCCGCTGCGGCTCCTGCGGAGGCTTCGTCGAGTTCTGCGGCGGCACCAGCAGCGGCAGCTCAGGTTGCGGCAGCTCCGGCGCCCAGCGCAGGCCCTGCTGCAGCTATTGACGATGCACCGGTGTCTGCGCTTGAGATTGTAAGAGCGTTGATCGCGCAAAAGTTAAAGAAACCCTTCTTGGAGGTACCTCTAAGCAAGGCGATCAAAGACTTAGTTGGAGGTTAGTAAAAGCTACGTGCTAAACACTGCAATCTAAGACTAACCAGGACACAGGTAAATCCACTCTGCAGAACGAAATTATCGGAGATCTAGGAAAAGAATTTGGGTCAACACCGGAAAAGCCAGAAGATACCCCCATCGATGAGTTATCGGGGCTAATGCAGGCGACATTCAACGGCCAGCTCGGAAAGCAATCACAATCACTAATTGCCCGCCTAATTTCTTCAAAGATGCCAGGCGGTTTCAATATGACATCGGCGCGCAAGTACCTGGAAACGAGGTGGGGTCTCGGTTCTGGGAGGCAAGACGGCGCTCTTGTATTAGCTATTACCATGGAGCCGGCATCTCGTCTAGGTTCCGAGAACGATGCGAAGGCTTATCTGGATGATGTCACACAAAAATATGCTGCCAACGCCGGTGTCAGCTTGTCTACAGCATCATCCACCGGTCCAGCCGCCGGTGGGTCAGGAGGCATGATGATGGACCCCGCTGCCATCGATGCTCTTACTAAAGATCAGCGTGCTTTGTTCAAGCAACAGCTTGAGCTGCTGGCAAGGTACCTGAAAATGGATCTTCGGGCTGGCGACAAAGCAGCGCAGGTATCGCAAGAGTCGCAACAAGTGCTTCAGGCGCAGCTAGATCTCTGGAACGCCGAGCATGGTGACTTCTACGCAGCGGGTATTGAGCCCGTATTTAGTCCTTTGAAAGCACGTACTTATGATTCTTCCTGGAACTGGGCGCGACAAGATGCTCTCAGCATGTTTTACGATGTTATCTTCGGCAGGCTACAGGCTGTCGACAGAGAAATCGTGAGTCAATGCATTCGCATCATGAGTAAATCAAACCCCCTGCTACTCGAATTCATGCAGTATCATATCGACAACTGTCCTACGGAACGTGGAGAGACTTACAAACTTGCTAAGGAGCTTGGGCAGCAGCTAATCGAGAATTGCAAAGACGTCTTAGATGTTCCACCAGCTTATAAGGACGTAGCTGTTCCGACTGGTCCACACACATCTATAGACGCTCGTGGTAATCTCAGTTATGAAGAAATCCCTAGGCAAAGCTGCCGCAAACTTGAACATTACGTCCGACAGATGGCAGAAGGCGGGAAAATATCCGAGTATGGCAATCGAACTAAGGTGCAGAACGACCTTGGGCGTCTCGTCAAGCTCATTAAAGAGCAACATAAGATGTCTAAGACCGCAAAGTTGGAATTCAAGAACCTCTATGGGAATGTTCTTCGTTCGCTTGCCATGAACGAGAGCCAGATCTTGCCCAAGGAGGCCGGAAAGGCCAGCGGCCTTGTCAAAAAACCCACCTTGAAGCCCAATGGTCAAAACGGAAAGGGCAAGATGGAAACTATTCCTTTCTTGCATCTTAAGCGCCACAACTTGCACGGCTGGGAATACAGCAAGCGACTGACAGGCGTTTACTTAGATTGCTTAGAAGAGGCCGCTAAGTCCGGCGTCACTTACCAGGATAAATATGTTCTCATGACAGGTGCTGGTGCTGGCTCAATCGGCGCCGAAGTCCTCCAGGGTTTAATTAGCGGAGGCGCTAGAGTCATCGTAACAACCAGTCGTTTTTCGCGACAGGTAACGGAGTATTACCAGGCGATGTATGCTAGATATGGCGCCCGTGGATCCCAACTCGTCGTTGTTCCGTTCAACCAGGGCAGCAAACAAGATGTTGAAGCTCTTGTTAACTACATTTACGACCCTAAGACCGGGCTTGGATGGGATCTCGATTACATTGTCCCATTTGCTGCAATTTCTGAAAACGGCCGCCAGGTCGACGGCATTGACTCGAAGTCTGAGCTTGCTCACCGGATCATGTTGACGAACCTGATCCGACTTCTGGGTTGTGTAAAGGCACAAAAATTGGAGCGCGGCTTCGAAACCCGGCCTGCTCAAGTTGTGCTTCCTTTGTCTCCTAACCACGGTACATTCGGCAATGACGGACTCTACTCAGAATCGAAGCTCGGCTTAGAGACGCTTTTCAACCGCTGGCATTCTGAGGATTGGGCCCATTATCTCACCATTTGCGGTGCCGTCATTGGCTGGACGCGTGGAACGGGTCTCATGTCCGGCAACAACATTGTAGCCGAAGGCGTTGAGCAATTCGGCGTTCGCACATTCTCCCAGCAGGAAATGGCTTTCAATCTCCTTGGACTCATGTCTCCTGCTATCGTAGACCTATGCCAAAATGAGCCTGTATTTGCAGACCTCAACGGTGGTCTCCAATTCATTCCTAACCTAAATGACACCATGACACGGTTGCGTAAGGACATCATGGAGACTAGCGAGGTCCGCCGAGCCGTGACTAAAGAGACAGCGATTGAGAACAAGGTTGTGAACGGTGAGAACTCGGAAGCATTGTACAAGAAGAAAGTCATTGAGCCGCGTGCCAATATCAAATTTGATTTCCCGCCTCTTCCCAACTGGGAGAAAGAAATTGAGCCTCTCAATGATGGCTTGAAAGGTATGGTGGACTTGGAAAAGATCGTGGTCGTCACCGGTTTTGCTGAAATTGGACCCTGGGGTAACTCTCGAACCCGCTGGGAAATGGAAGCATACGGCGAATTTTCGCTCGAGGGTTGCGTCGAGATGTCATGGATCATGGGACTCATCAAAAACCATAATGGACCCATTAAAGGACAGCCTTACTCGGGTTGGGTTGATGCAAAGACCGGCGATCCAGTCGAAGACAAGGACATCAAACAGAAGTACGAGAAGTATATCCTTGAGCATTCAGGTATACGTCTCATCGAGCCGGAGCTATTCGACGGGTATGATCCCAACAAGAAGATGATGCTGCACGAGATCCAACTAGAAGAGGATCTAGAAGCGTTCGAAGGATCCAAGGAGACAGCCGAGGAATTTAAGAGGCAGCATGGTGATAAATGCGAAATTTTCGAGATCACAGAGACTGGCGAATACACCATTCGCTTGAGGAAGGGCGCTACCCTTTGGATTCCGAAGGCGCTCAAATTTGATCGTCTCGTTGCCGGCCAAATACCCACGGGCTGGGATGCGAAGAAATATGGTGTCCCCGATGACATTGTTTCCCAAGTCGACCGTGTCACGTTATATGTGCTTGTTTCCGTTGCCGAAGCACTCCTGGCTTCAGGTATCACCGACCCGTACGAGTTCTACAAGTATGTCCATGTGTCCGAAGTCGGTAACTGTGTTGGTTCCGGCCAAGGTGGTATGAATGCTCTTAATGGGATGTATACCAAGCGAAAGATGGACCATGATATCCAGAAGGATATCTTGCAGGAGTCATTCATCAACACAATGTCTGCGTGGGTCAATATGCTCCTGTTATCTTCCTCTGGTCCCATCAAGACCCCTGTTGGGGCTTGCGCTACAGCTGTGGAGTCTGTTGATATTGGGTACGAAGCCATTATGGAAGGTAAAGCACGTATCTGTCTAGTCGGTGGTTTTGATGACTTCGGTGAAGAGGGCTCTTACGAGTTCGCCAACATGAAAGCAACAAGTAACAGTCTCGATGAATTTGCCCACGGACGCACACCCCAAGAAATGTCGCGCCCCGCTACCACAACAAGGAGTGGGTTCATGGAATCCCAGGGTTGCGGTATCCAAGTCATCATGACAGCGAAGCTAGCACTTGATATGGGCTTGCCAATTTACGGTGTCCTTGCCCTTACCACTACTGCAAGCGACAAGATCGGACGTTCTGTCCCAGCACCTGGACAAGGTTTGTTGACCACAGCTCGAGAGGCTCCCAGCAAGTTTCCGTCACCTTTACTGGATCTGAAGTACCGCCGCCGGCAGATCGAGCTTCGCAAGAGGCAGATTCGCAACTGGAAGGAGTCCGAATTAGAATATCTATACGAGGAAGCAGCTGCTATGCAAGCCCAAGGTCACAAGTTCGACGAAAAGGAATACACTCAAGCCCGAGCCGTCCATATCGAGAAAGAGGCCGCACGACAGGAGAAGGAAGCCTTGCGAAGTCTTGGAAACAACTTCTGGAAGCAAGATAACACTATCGCTCCTCTTCGAGGCGCCCTTGCTACCTGGGGTCTCACGATTGACGACCTAGATGTTGCATCTTTCCATGGTACATCAACCAAGGCCAATGACAAGAATGAGTCGTCAGTCATCTGCCAGCAATTGCGCCATCTTGGCCGTAAGAAGGGTAATGCTGTTTTGGGTGTCTTCCAGAAGTACCTCACCGGTCATCCGAAGGGTGCTGCTGGAGCTTGGATGTTCAACGGCTGCTTGCAAGTTCTGAACAGTGGTTTAGTTCCCGGCAACCGCAACGCCGACAACGTCGACAAAGACATGGAAAAGTTTGACCTGATCGTGTACCCTAGCCGAAGTCTCCAGACCGATGGCGTAAAGGCGTTCTCGCTCACTTCATTCGGTTTCGGTCAGAAGGGTGCCCAAGCGATCGGTGTTCATCCCAGGTATTTGTTTGCCACTCTCGACAAGGAAACGTACGCGGAATATTCTGCCAGGGTTATGGCCCGTCAAAAGAAAGCGTACCGCTACATGCACAACGGTATTGTCAATAACGCGATCTTCCAAGCCAAGAGCCACGCACCATACACTGAGGACCAACTCTCCGCCGTCCTCCTGAACCCCGACGCCAGGGTCACAGAGAATGTGAAGACGGCCGAACTCGTCTTTGCTGCCGACTTCGCCCAGCAGGCTGCTCGTCCCCATACCATAAAGGCGAAGAACACAAAGGAGGTAGTAGAGAGCTTAGCTCGAAGTCTCCAAACGGGGAAGAACAACAAGGTCGGTGTTGATGTCGAAGACATCGTAGCTATCAATATCGAAAACCCTACATTCATTGAGCGTAACTTCACGGACAAGGAGATTGCGTACTGCAAGAAGATGCCTAGCCCGCAAAGCTCCTTCGCCGGAAGGTGGAGTGCGAAAGAGGCCGTCTTCAAAAGTCTGGACGTCCAAAGTAGAGGTGCCGGTGCGCCCTTGAAGGACATTGAGATTCTTCCTGGTGAGAATGGTGCGCCCATCGTCTCTGTAAGTAAACCCTCGCCAAACTCTGCAAATGCCGATTCGCTAACCAACCATAGCTTCATGGCGATGCTCAAGAAGCCGCAAACAAGGCAGGCGTGAAGGAGATCAGTGTCTCTATCTCACATTCTGAGACGCAATCCATCGCTATTGCCGTCGCGACTTTTTAGACGTCGTCCGGTTTGTTTGGTTTGTTTTCTGTACAGGTGGGTGCGGCATGATATCTTCCGTGTTTTGGGTTCTTGGCTTCACTGTATATCCACTGTAGACAACTAGAGACTGCAAGAGAGCCATTCGATTTATTCGAGACGCAGTCAATGAGGGCGGTACGAATGGGGGAAACATCGGATGACTTACAAATATCCTCTCGGACACGGATAACCCGAGAAGAAAATATAATAATTCTTCAAGATTACTAGGTACCTATTGTCTTCATATCAAGGATGTCCACGTGAGTAATATGTCATAATTTTGTAGAGCAGAAATGCTTAAGCTTCGAAAAGTGTCTCGGCTACCTACCTATATATACGGTATTGATAAGGCTACTAGCAGAAATATTTGAAGAATTTAATTCTGACATGTGAAAGCCATTTGCGGATGCTACATAGAACTAGCCAGCCATTGTAGGTGGGCGCTATAAACCAAGATAGCTTAGATCGAGCTCGATAAAGACAATGTTCTATAGAATGAACCTAGACACCAACTCCTATGAACTTCGCCGGGTATCATGTAAACTTGGGGACTTTACTTGAATTATCCTTACCTACCTAGGTACCTCCAATGGTAGAAGGACAAGACCATGCCGAATCTTACTTAGTCCCTGGAGACTCGACCGAGATATTCACATGCTTTTCTTAACAGTCGTACTCCATTACATAGGTACACCACACCACACCACACTATTACTAGCAGGGGTAAATCGAGTTTAAACTCCTATCCCTAAACTATGCAAGCTAGAGGGGTCAAAAGCGAACAGTCCAAACCATGATGAGTACTTGACAAGGTAGATTTATTTCTAAATACACATATCCTAAGTAAATAGTACATCCAAATTTCACATTGGATAAACATACCACGTCGATATTTCGCACATAAACAGCAAGGAAATGATCTCTCTCTCCTCCTTCTCTCCCCTCCTTTCACAACTTTGACGACCTAGGAACCTTAAACGCCGGCGTAGCAAGAGGATCATAGACCCTGTGACCAAGATTATCTCTCGGCACGCCCGTGACGTGGGCGCCCAGGTTCCGCACGTCGACGAGCGAGGGGTTGAGCTGGTCGACGCTCGTGGCGCCGATCAGGCGCATGCCCATCTCCATCTCGTCGCGCAGGAGCTGCATGGCGCGGTCGACGCCCTCGAGGCCGTACGCAGACATGGCGTACAGGAACGGGCGGCCGATGCCGACGCCCTTGGCGCCCAGGCACAGCGCCTTGATGATGTCGGTGGCGCGGCGCACGCCGCCGTCCACGAAGATTTCGATCTTGCCGTCGAGCCCCAGCTCCCGCAGGATCGGCATCGTCTCCGCCAGGACCTCGACGCCGGACCGCGCGAAGTCGAGCTGCCGCCCGCCGTGGTTCGAGAGCACGACGCCCTGGACGCCGTGCTCGACCGCCTTGATCACGTCTTCGGCCCGCTGCACGCCCTTGAGGATAATGGGCATCTTGGTGATGGATTGGAACCACGGGATGTCCTTCCAGGACAGCGACGGGTCGATGAAGGACGAGATGGCTCGCGCGGCTCCCTGCGAGTTATCTGTCTGCTGGCCAGACTGGACGTTAGATCCTGTGTCCGTAAATTTAGATCGCATATCCTTTTCTCTTCGTCCTAACTGAGGGGCGTCAACAGTGATGAACAGCCCCTTACATCCTCGCTTCTCAGCGTGCTTAACAATACGCTCGGTGATCGCTCGGTCCGAGTTGACGTAAAGCTGCAGCCACTGCACCTGGTCGCCTTCCGCCGCATCCATGATCTCGTCAAATGAGCATGATGCTAGTGTGGGGATCATCTGCACGACGTTGTGCTTCTTGGCGGCCCTCGTCAATACAACTTCACCCTCGGGATGTCCCAGCTTTCCTAGCGCCGTTGCGGTAACATAGAAGGGCATGTCAACCTTAGTCCCAAGCATCGTGGTTGAAAAGTCCACTTCCTTCACATCGACCAAAATCCTAGGCCTGAACCATATCCTGTGAAAAGCTTCATGGTTTTCTCGTAGTGTCTTATCGATTTAGTTAGCACAAATCTAAAGAATTCTGGTATATATAGTAAAACATACTATCTCGTCATCGGCGGCACTGGAGTAATAACCCCAAGCGCCCTTCTTCATGGTGTTCTTGGCAACCGACTCGAAATCCATCAAATTGTAACATTGTGATAACAGAGGCCTGTTTGAGATGCGCTGTTGCCGGCCAGCTTCCTCGGGATCCTCTTCCTCCTTAACCTTAGCAACGGTGCTTAGATCGACGAGTCCTAAATGCTTCGATTTGTCTAGATACTTGTCTAAAGTATCTGGAGGATGTATGGGCTCAAATTCTTCAGTTGCGTCTTTGCCCGCATACTTCAAGATAATACCCATTCCACCCGGATGCTCTACAAACTAGTTAATTTCCAAGTACTGGATATGAGAAACCATAGGTTACTAACCAGGTAGGAATTCCGTAACATCGTATGCTTTCCCCTAAGAAATTGGTTTAGTAAGAATTTAGTACTCGGGTGGCTCTTTTTAAAAACAGCTTACATGAATTACCACCCAGCAAGACTCCTTGCTATCGTGCTTGGAAACCTCAACTCCGGAAAGCGCCATCGCGAGCACACCCAGTCCAAATACCCGTACAATGACGTATTCGAATTAGGGGAATGTTAACCTAAGTATCCAATGCTGTCGACAAAACGCTTGGTATAGGTATATACGTATGCAAAAGAGTTACAAACAAGCAACAGGGACAAAAAAATAGCAAACGTAGCAGGATAAGTGTTTACATATGAAGTTGAATTGGCCGCTGAGGCTCTCTGCTAGGAATAAATAATGCCGACATTCGGTCTCGTAGTTGGAAGTGGGCGACTAAGTTTAGCGTCGCAACGAGGACCCTAGATAGATTGCTAGAGTGCTAGAGGTTGGAGAAAAGACTGGAGATAGTGGATCGAGTTCGGGCGTCGGGAGAAAATATAGCGGGGAAGCTGGAGCTGCTTTTGGAAATATCTTCACCGTTATTCGCTACATGTGGATCCTGGGGGGATCCTGTTAACCGAACTCTTTGTGTACTGTGCTGTTCCACTTATCCCCAGGTGTAAACCTTCCCCTAAGCTGGTTAAGGTTAGATTGGTTATACAGAAGTAGGGCGGCAGGTACCCATAAAACCCGTAGATCCATAAGCCCGTACGTATAATTTCAATTGCTTTATCTACCTCCTCATGTCTTCACCAACTTCTGGTGGCCGAACCGGTAGCAAGCTAAACGAGCACTTGACAGCCCCGTTGCTATTCTTATTCGTCACTCCCCACCTCACTTCTCCCTCCTGTGAATTTTGGGTTCCTTTGGGAGGATGACAAGCTGCACCAATAACGAGAGAACTGCCACTTGTGTCCGGAAATCTCCAGTCGATCGGTATCAAGCCTATGACGATACCCGAAACGACCAAGGTAGTCAATAAGATAGCCAGGGCAAAGCAGGACACAGGTGAGTAACCGATCATGGGAATAAGCTTTTTGCCGATGTCATTCGGGTCGTCGAAGGACTGCGGGTATATCGCATTTACTCTGCGCAGAAACAAAGCCTGAGAAAGAAATGTGTGCAAGAGGGTAAATATCGCCATGTTGAGCAAACTATACCGAAGAGGAATCTGAAGGAAATGAGCACGACGTTGTTTGGTGCCTTTAGATGGCTCGCTAACGCGAAGACCTCGGCGGCGGGTTGAAAAACTTCGGAACTCGAGAGCTACAAACAAGCGGGTGATATAGTTGTTAAAGACCAGGTAAAAAGCGCTTAAGGCAATTTGAGGTAGATTGGCTAACGAGGCACCGCTAGTGTACGTAGTAGATGGATTCTCGGCGTCACCATAAGTCAGTAGCTTCTTTTTGAACTCACCAGTCCACATTGCTGGCATTTGACCGAGGCCGTATCGAAGCATTGTGTTGAAATCAAATCTGGTTTTCGAATTCTCATAAGCCGTCCTAGTCTGACGGAATGTAAAAGCAAAGAACCACCATACTATCGACAAGCTGACGAGCCCACTAAGATTTCGGAATTTCAGCACATTGGAACTGAGGGGACCGAAATAAGTATTTACTTACAATATGGTTGAAGTCCAGAATGAACCCTTCGCCTCGACCATCACCCTCTTTCGGCGACTAGTGTAAGGTAGCCAACAGGTATCAAGTGGCACCCTGTCCGGATCTTCCAGAAATGATGCTACTGCGTCGCCAACGGTGAGAAGCGACTGATTTCGACCGAGGGAGGCGGCAAGGATGATACATACGAGTTTGCATGAGATGCAAATCAGCATGATTATCATGATAGCCAAGCTAACGTTAAGCTCACAAAGCTCAGGCAGTTCGCGCGCCAGACACCGTATGACTCTGTTTTTATCAATTGACCATACATCATTTTTAAGGATTGTCTGCACATCACACGGCGAGTCGAACTCTCCACACATCCAGCTCCAGGGGTCATAGGAGGCATTGGGAACATAGGAGTCTGAATAGTCGCCGATGTCGGAAGAATTATAAGGGTACTTTAGTTGAGTAGTGTTTCTCTGGTCGTCTTGGTTCTGGTACCACCCCTCGGTCTTGTAAACCAGCACAACATCGCCCCACCTTTCGCTAAGCCCGGACCCGAATGTCTCAATGCAATTATTGGGTGTGAGATAAGTTAGTGGTGGCTGCTGGTGGAGAATATATTGTACCATTTCGTTGTATGTCGAGCCTGGGATCCAATCATGCTGGCGTTCACCTAAATTCGCAAGACTTGAGTTATCAGACGTCAAAGAATCGAGCCGGAAAGTAGAAAGCATGAAAACGGCGCTTGGCCATCCTGCGTTGGTCGATGAATACACAACGAGGGAATTGAACACCAGATGAATTGGGAAGGAACTCGCCCAGAGCAAGGCAAAAACCAACCGCCTCTTTCTGCCTAGAAGCGCCAGGTTCCTGATGGCCAACGAGCCTATTCTCAACCCTTCCCGAGCATGGTGTGCCTTATTGATGTCTTCCCTCGTTGGAGCTGCAAGACGCTGCATTATGTATGAAGATATGGTATATAGGGCTGAAGCCAGAATATTTATTAGAAGATGAATCCAAAAGTTGGTCTCTCGAACAGCAGTGCAGTTACCTGTCTGGGGAGTGTATACAAGGCCTTCCGAGGCCTTGTAACTAACACTAACCCATATGGTAAAGGCAAAGCATAGAATCCAGACGCTGGCTACTACAGCAAAGCAATATTTGTAGCCTTGCTGTAACGATGGATGTAAGCGCGACCAAAGGCCCAGATCCCATGATAGAGGCCCATCTTGGCTCCGTCGATTGCGGTGGTCCTGGAACTTGTGGTATTTCCGAACAGGGTACTTAATAGCCTTCAGAGCGGTCTGCCTCAAACGTATCATCTTAGACCTTATCTTGAAATTAAAAATTAACGTCTTCAAAATACTAATCGGAGAGATGGGATCTTATAGTATGATCATGACCCCAGCTAGATCGAAACTGGCTCAAAGTAAAGAAGTAACGCACACAACAACATCCTTAGCAGCAACCCATGTTTTTCAAGATATGCAATTGTTCCATTTTAACGCACGCCCACCCTTCGGTTCGCCCTGTCCGCCACCGAAGAGAGGCGGTACGTGAGACATGGCGTCTAGGAGAGCAGATGGCTGGTTTGACCACCTATCAGATGAATTCAATCTTTAATGTAATATGTAGAGTCTCAGGGCTTGATCCAAATTCAGATTCCGATCTCAATAAAAGCCAGAGATACTATATCTCTCAAGAAATGTAAGAAAGAAAAAGAAAAAGAAGAAAAAAAGAGCAGGAAAACAAATGACTTAGGCCAGCAACCATGCTTCCTCAATCCAGGCATTTTTCCCTTTTGGCGGTCGCCACCGCCGCTGAAGCGAAACTTGTCAAGATTGCCTTTACCAACGGAAGAGATACCCATCTGTCCCCAGATGTTGACGGCCCATGGCCTACTATTCCGCTGAATTATTTTGATACTGATTCCAACAATGGGACTCTCAACGTCTACATCACGTTCTCAGATACCTCACTTCTCATAAGCCCGCAAACTTGCACAGAAAACATAACGAACGGCACATTTCTTTGTGGTGAATTCGTATATCCAGAATTTTATCATGGAAGCCAGACAGATAGCCCGGTTGTGATCAATTTTGATCCCAACTATACGACCTTCGTGCCCTGGAATAGCATTGTCCCAACAAATCACACTGGCCCGGACTTTTCAGTCTTCGCAGCTCTCTCAGGGAACGCTACTGGGAAAATATTGAAATCGGATATTGGAGGTGTGACTGTTGAGACGCAAGCAATAGTAGCCGATAATCTGACAACGGTTCTGTCAAACTATTCGCGACCCATACCGCTACTAAATTCGATGCTATCAATACCCAACTACTCTGCTAAAGTCTTTGAGTCTGGGGCGACTGCCTCTAACCTTTCTAGTTTCCATATTGGCTCTACGGATCCACTCGTCAATGGTACTTTTATAGTAGGCGGATACGACAACAGTAGGATTATGGGGAACCTGATGAACTGGAGCATTACATATGATGGGAATGGACGTCCGGATAACTCCCTCTATCTCACTAATGTCAATATCGGCGTTGAATCTGGGTTTCTGCCTCTGGAAAAACTCAGTTTCGTCAACGGCAGCTTTCGCCGGGGCCCTTACAAACAGGAATCTACTTCTTTCCTCACAGGTAACAACATCTCCAAACACGAACTTTTGGACGAAGTTTCAGTAGAGCCTGGAAGCCCTTATTTGCATCTGAGTACTTATATTTGCGACTTCCTTGCTGATATACTTGATCTCACATATGATACAACCCGCAATCTTTACCTTTGGTCCCACCCTTCAGATCATCTGATATTCCGGTCTCCCGTTTATCTTGAGTTAGTAGTAAGCACAGATATGGGGGCAAACGATTTCTCTCCAAACGTATCTGTAAAGATCCCTATGGCCCTTTTGCAGCACACCTTTCACGCCACTACGCGTGCAATGAATGGGACCCTTCTCCCGCCGGCACGTTATTTCCCGTGTGCACGCTCGGACTTGCTCTTCGACAATCGGAATCAGTATATATTCCCGTCACAATTAGGACGAGCCTTTCTTCAGGCCGCATTCGTCGCTTCTAGTCCCCAGTACCAGGGCAATGTCTATACGAAATACTGGATCGCGCAAGCGCCCGGACCAGCAGCCATTGAGAAATATGCTGAGGATCTTATCGAAACAGAATCTGGAGATATCCTCAACAGGGAGAACGTGAGTCTCGATGCAAATGCGTGGACAAATAGTTGGAGTAGCGTGCTTCCGATCTGGACAGTCGACTCTGACGGAGTAACAACCTTAAACCAACAGGATGCTGTACCGGAGGGGGAAGACCGGGCCAAGGAACTGGGGATCAAAGTGGGTGTTCCTATCACTGCAACAGTCTTCGCCAGTGCCTTGCTCTTCTTCAGCATCAGGGGGATCAAGAAATCACGAGCCGCAAGGAAGCGTATCGAACAAGAAATAGCCGAAGAGGATGCCACTGCGAGGGAAATAGAAAGGGTTCGCCTAAAGCGACGGGGTTCCACTCACGAGGAACGTCGTGGAAGACGCGGAAGCACCATTAGTAGCTTGAATGTGGATCGTACGCATCGTGCTTCCAGGCCTGAGGAGGCATCTCTACTAGGGACCGACGAAATTGAAGATTGATAGGTAGTCCTATTCGCGATACATGGCCCACTTCCCCAACTCGGCACTAGTTCTACATTCGATTCTAAAAAATGCATATCAAAATAGGGGTATGTATATGGTTAGGACTACCAGGCAAAGCTGTTTTGATCCAAGAAATATTGTCACCATTTCTCTTCAGATTGAATCATTAACTCTCATGGGGCTATGGAATGGAATGGAATTGGATGTAAAAACCCCTGGCGAGTTTTCTCAACCTTATGATGCATGAAAAATGTAAGCAGGGCGCATTTTAGGGGGCGCATTTTAGGGGGGCGCATGCGAAGACTCACCAATCAGCTTATAGCCCGCCTGTACTCTCTTACCAGATGCACTAAACAATAAATTAACATAGATGTCCTCGGATCTGTGTTCTCTTCTTTAGCGACTACTATTCTCGTATTTTGAGACTTTGATCGGCGTGATGTCTCAGTCATTCCTAGAGTATCAAGAAAATGTCTGTACAAGAAGGTTTGGACCGAGACTCTGCCACTACTGCAATCAGTTCTTTTCTGTTTTAGAAACACAGCTTAAGCCTACAAGTAAGCTTAAAGCCGACCAGTCTGAACACGACGAATTTGGGGTCCCTTTCCACGCCACACTAGACAGTTTGCACAATGCTGTCCGTTCCGGTTGTCAGCTTTGCATTCTGCTTAAAAAGAAAATCCGGGACAAAGATTTCGAGCTGGCTTCTCGGGATATGCTAAGACTTAGGACAATGGACACCTTAAATACTCACGACCAAATTTCCATCATTCTTGAAACATGCCCCCCAGCTACTAGGAAAACGGTGTTGTACATCATGGGTGCTCCCGCTGAATACTTGGCCTATCCAGGCACTTCACGTGAGCCACCACGGATTGACTTATACATAGTGAACAGCATTACTAACCTACTACTTGTCATATTATTTCGATAGGTCGAGATAGTGTGCTTGAGGAATTAGCTTCTATGAAAGGGTATCGCGACCTTAATTATACACCTCCTAGCTCGACGGATAGTCTGCAAGCATGGGAACTATGTCGTTCATGGATTGACAATTGCATTAATAATCATGACAGATGTAAAAGCCTCCGCGCCAGCACGTGGTGGCCGACGAGGCTCCTGTACATTGGTAACTTTAGAGATGGGGATCCCAGTTGTTCAAATATACAACTTCATTTGACGCCAGACAGACAACCGAGGGGGTCTTACATGACTCTCAGTCACTGTTGGGGAGATTCTAAGGGAATGCTGAAACTTACGAGTGATACTTATAAGCATCGAATGAAGGACGGTTTTTCATACGCAGAGCTCCCCAAAACATTTCAGGACTTTATTCGTCTATCTCGGTTCCTTCACAACGAATACGTGTGGATTGATTCGTTGTGTATTATCCAAGACTCCCTGGACGACTGGATACAAGAGAGCAAGACCATGGCCGACGTATATCTGCATTCGAAATGTAATATCGCGGCGACAGGATCCCAAGGGCCAAGCGATGGCTGCTTTTACCCTCGGGAGCTTACTCTGGTTTCTCCCCTGGAAATTTTGTTACGCACCACAAAGGCAGAAGATAATCGATTCGTAAAGAGGTATCTTTTCTTCGACGATAGAATATGGCATAGGAATGTCGAGAATGGGCCGCTGAACAGGCGGTCCTGGGTTTTGCAGGAGCGTATATTAGCACCACGACAAATCCATTGCGGTCGAGAGCAGCTTTTGTGGGAATGCTACCAGACTACAGCATGCGAAACATTTCCTTTCATTCTTGAGTTCCATAAGGAGCTCAGGGCCCCCACACCACTAATTGTGAATCTGACAAACATAAGTCTTACGCTGTCGGAAATGAGCAGGTCAAGATCTTCCAAAACAAAACACGATACGTTCCCGAACAGTCGTATTCGGTCTGTCAACATAAATCGACGGGGGGAAGTTACCGAGGTATTGTCACGTCTCCAATGGGTAACTCCAGAAGAGAAGATCGCACATATGAGACATAGTATTTACCAAGACTGGACGAGAATCGTCTCCTGGTACTCAACATGCTCATTATCGCGTAGAACCGACAAACTGGTGGCAATCTTTGGGATTTCTTCTCGAATCCAGGATGGGTTGAAAAACATGGACAGCTATGTCGCAGGCCTGTGGCGGTCACAGCTACCCTGGCAGCTTCTTTGGAAGAGAGATGTTTTTGACAGAGATAGTTCATCTCATGGCATGGCTCCCTCATATGATACTGCTCCTTCCTGGAGCTGGGCTTGCCTTAATACTAAGGTGTGTTTCGAGAGTTTCGACATCGGCTGGCAATCTAAGAATATCATCATGATAGACGTCGTCGACGTTCATGATGGACATACAATTACCGGGCAAGGTATGGCCGTTAGCATGAGGGAATCTCCCTTAAATCTACGATGTTCCCTTTACAAGATTCACGCCCCCAAAGGAGAAACTCCCTATATTTTACTAAACACCCATGAGCATAGCGATGCAGATTCTACAGCATTAGAAAGTCCCGATATTAAACTTCGGATGGATTGGATAGATATGGATAGTATAAAAAGCCGCGATTTCTGGGAGCAAGCATGTGTTATGCCTGTTATGGTTCCCTACTCGGGACATTATTTACATGCCCTGGTTGTGAGTCCCTGCCGGGAGAAACCCGGGTTCTATAGACGCATTGCCTTGTGGTCTAGAAATTGTTTCAACGACTCCCCATCTATAATAGCAGAACACGCATCCTCGATTAGGGACGAGAATAAAGTAACAATAACACTCGTCTAGTTTTGCCTCGACACCTACTACCACAATAAGTACGTTTCTCTCAATGTGTATACTCTGATATCCTTCTGCCATGAAATGTCCCGCTCCACCACTGCCGGTAAAGAATGAGGGAAGACTCGAGTATCCAATACCATAGAAATATGAAACAGCATACTCCTAGATTTCGTCCAGCCACAAGAGAGTTCCCAGTGATAAATAATGCGCAAAAGTAATCCAGCAGGGCAAGCATAGTCTTCTCTAGGCTTCTTTTCTGCAGCAAGAACTCCGTGATGCTGCTGTTTGGTGCTTCCGTCTGCGCGTACTCTTCGGAAGGCTCTTCCAAATTGCCGAGCCAGAGTGTCATGAGGACATAGTATATGTCGTTGGCCCCTGTACTTTGGGGAAGTCCACCTTGGAGATGATAAAGTACAGCACATAGCACATAGCTGAGAGTGCAAATGAAGACGGCCCTTGTCGGAGTTATGGGGAAGGTGCGTAAAACTACTATTACGCATGAGACGGCTATCGCTTTGAAATCTGACGACCTGTCTAGGAAAGCGATGGGAAGACATCCCAAAAGGCATGCGAGATGGCGTACCACGAACATATTCATGTTGTTGATGAAAAAAGAGGTCGAGTGTTGCTGCAATGGCGGTCTATTGTGAACCTATTGTTACCCCTATACAGGTAGCTAGGTAGGTAGGTGATTAAGAGGTAGCAGTGAATTAGTAGAAATGTTTTGTGAGATGAACGTATGGAAACGAGGTGCTAGCATTGAGGACATCATATCAAAGCTACGTAGTGGCTTAAGGAGAAAGGGCTGTAATACGTTAGGTTCAGCCATAGCTAAACGTAGATAAACACACTGTAAACTTTGAAGCTAAAGAATTTAAGCTTAATACATCTCAACCTTGGAGATTTGATCAATTGGAAGGATCTAACCTAAGCTTAGGGCCATTGACACTGCTGAATAATGCACATGTAACGGGCACCGGCTCCGCGTGCAACTTCCGGTCGTCATATGCACCCCTATCCCCCTCCTCTCTCCAATGATTAGTCAGGATCTCACCTTCTATGTATGCTAGAACCCCGCATAATTTCAACCTAGGTAAGAAGCTACGCGCTTTCAATAGAAGAATCAAATCCTACTCGATTGGATTTTCTAGCACCAAAAATAATTATAAAAAGAAAGCAACAATGCCATCTGGTCACGCCGAGGCAATCATAGACGGCACCGTGGTGGCCGAATCCGACACCTACGAGGTGGTCGAGGGTAACGTGTACTTCCCGCCGTCGTCCGTCAAGTCCGAATATCTGAGCAAGACGGACCTGCACACGCACTGCGGATGGAAGGGCGACGCCAGTTACTATACAGTCAAAGTCGGAGGTATGTAGTCTTCGATAGGTAGTGTACCCGATGATAGTAGGCAATAAACGAAATATGAAGTTGGGCCCTAATTAGAGTCAGTGGAAGCTAACAGGATGCTGTTTAGACAAGGAGCTGACAAATGCTGCGTGGTATTATCCCGAACCCTTCGACAAGGCGAAGCATATCAAGGACTATGTTGCATTCTGTAAGAATCCCCCTTTCGCCAATTGATGGATACCTCGTCGAGGTATTTGACTTGCCACATTTCTAACTCGATGTCAGATAAAACCAAAGTGGACGTGACATCCACATAAGTCTAGCTATAGTTGTGATACAATCTAGAATTTAATGATGTAGATGGGAGTATCATGCCGGGCGCTCAAATAAAGCCTGTTATGACAAGAGAAATTTTCATTCTGCTTGTATCACATATTATACCTAGTTAACCATTGTTAGGTTAGTATATAAAAAATCGATTGGTTAAGCATTCGACTAATGAGTTGACAACTTCAAAGAGGATACTAACTTATTCCCCGCCTCATTACGCCACTGACGAGCGCTTTAGTCCCATTGGAGATAAAAGCATTTAGGTAGGTGAACATCGAAAAACACGAAGACACCCTGGTAAGCAGTTTTATTTAATAAAAAATACTTCAAAACATGCGGCCAGCCGAGATATTTATGAGAGAATGATTCGAAAGTAATAAATCCAACGATTGAACAGGGTATATATATTATCTCTATATGATACAAAAACATAAGAACCGGATGTTCGTATCAGTGGAGGTCGTATCCCGAACTAGGCCGCCGCGCTAGGTATCTCATAACTCTAGCAACCACCGAACATGTCCTCGACTTTCGTTACACGTTCTTCGCATACATAAAACAGGGGCAAAATTATTATCCAAGAAGAAGGGGGGCAAGGCGCAAAATCATAGAGACTCGGCGGTGTTCTTGCCGTTGCTGCTGCCGGACGGCGCCGGGAGAGGGGCGGGCTGGTCCTCGCCCGAGAGCTCTTCGAGGGTCTTGCGCTTGGTCTCCGGGATGCAGAGCGTGGTGAAGCAGCCGAGAAGCATGAACAGGGCGTAGATCTCGAGCACGTGGTCCATCCAGGGGTTGGGGTTCGACTTGGTGGCGCCCCGCGTTCGCAGGGTGGAGATGGCGCCCTGGCCGATGATGGAGCCGATCTTGCCGGAGGCGGCCGAGATACCGTGCGAGGTCGATCGGTAACGGGTCGGGAATACCTCGCCGGGAACGATGAAAGTGGTCATGTTAGGACCGAAGTTAAAGAAGAACTGGGCGAGCACGTAGATGGCCAATAATCCGTTGCTGGGGATATGGTTGTACGCGAAGCCCATGACGATGAAAAGAATGGTCAGGATTATAAAGCCACCCATCTGGATGGTCTTGCGGCCTAGGGTGTCCAGCGTAGCGACCGATACCCAATATCCGGGCACGGCACCAGCCAGGACGATGATAAGGTTACCAATGGCCGTATTATACAAAACTTCGTAGGTGCTCGTAGCGTTGGAGGTAGAGTAGCCAATGACACCTAGGATTGTAGCGTTGTTCAGAGATAAACCGTAGACTAGGATCCAATATTAGCTTTGAAATTGGCGGGATCTGGACATAACTTACAGGCGACATCAAGACAAAACCACGAGCCAGCTGTGCCGAATAGAAGCAGACCGTTCTTAGGGATGGAGTAATGGCGGCAGAAGTCGCTCCAGCTAGCTTTGGGAATGGTCATCTGAGTTTGGGCAGCCTCACGAGCCTGGATGCGGGCAATATCGTCAGGCTGGCCCTCAGCCTTGCCAGACATGTAGGCTTTGACATCGTCGGCGGCCTTCTCGACATCGCGGCCGATATCGAAAGTGTAGCGCTAAGGCTGGTGTTAGCTGGTGCTCTTCCCTATGCGAGTAGGAAACATGTGACTTACGGGAGTCTCGGGAATCGTCAATCGGTAGTAGAGGGCTATGCAGGCCGGAACAGCGCCGAAACCAATAAGAGTCCTCCACATCTTGTCGACCGCAACTGTGCAGTAGCCCGTGCAGTCAGAAACCTTGGGCGAGGCCTCAAGAGCCTCCTTAAAGCCAAGAGTGACGAACAGCATAACGAACGCACAAACCAACTGACCAATGCCCTGCATGGCAAAGACAGCGCCCATCATGGCTCCTCTCCACTTGGTAGTCGCGAACTCGGAAGTGATGATGCTGGAAAGCGGATAGTCTCCACCAATACCGACTCCGAGAAGGACACGCCAAAATATGATGAGGCCGATGATGTTGACGGAGGGGGAACCGGAGCTGAGGGCTTGACCGAGGGTTGCGAAGATGATGATAATCAACTCTAGACCGTACATGCGCTTTCGTCCGACGTGATCCGCAAGGTAACCGAAAGCCAACTGTCCAATAACGGTACCGGCGGAAGTCGACAGCTTAATGGCGTTGTCGGAACTGGTGGGCAGCGTACCCTTGCCCGGGTAGTAGACAATTCCCAACATGATGTTCAACAAGCTGACGGCGAAGATATCGTACGAATCCGTGAAGAAACCAATACCGGCAACGATACAAGCTCTACGTTCCGCGAGTCAGTTTCCTGCAGTAATGTCGCGACGTCGCGGGGAAGGGTCTTACCTGACGTGGTACCATCCGAAGGGAGCCTTGTCGATCTCGGCGAGCGCAAGGCGACGGCGCTCATTGGGATCTTGGATGTGCACGAAGTCATTGTGGAAGTTGTGGTATGCGTTGTTACCGCCCGCAGTCTTCTGGGCGAACGGTTGAGCAGACGCCGAAACGGGCGCTGCGGCGGCGTCGTCGGCCATGGGTGAAGAATGAGAGTGGATTGTTGTCTGTGCCCTTTAATGATCGATTTGGAGCAGTACCTAAGTAGGTAAAGCGAAGGTCGGAAGGGAACGTGTTGGCAATCCGCTATCTATGCGCGAGGAAAGCAGCAAGCAATAGATTGAAGCAAGGGAGGCCTGTCACCCTTGGATAGACTCGATGTCAATAAAAGCCAGAGGGGGAAAGAATTGAAGCTGATGGGACGTGCGATCCTTATGTAGGTCCCTTACCGATCTCCAGCTAGTCCTAACCATGTGGTATATAGGCGGGCTACGATTAAGGGAGGTTCTTTGTCGCAGGGGATCCCGAGCCACCCCAACCAACAGCATCTAGACGCGAGAGGGCAAAAAGATGTGGATCGCAAAGCCTAGGACGGGACCCAGGCATTGCGATCCCACCACTCTGGGCGGTACTTCCGGGTTGGCACGCTTATTGGTACTCTGTTGAACGTGAGATAAACGCGGCCTGCATGGATCAGTGTCTAACCAGTCGGCCGGACGCATAGACTCGACAAAACTACATTAATCTATCACATCGGTGTCCACAACCAGATTCAGCTACCACGCATCACGCATGCTAATATGCGAGCAGGGCACAGGAGAGCCTAACAAGACCACCGAGTAACTGGTTTTCGTGACATTTTCATGCAACGTTAATGGAATGGCAGACTCGGATGAGCCTGTGAAAGACCTCTTCAGTACACCTTTTTCTTTTTCAGCTTGAGACGCCACAGAAAGACACATTAAGCCCACGAACGTCCCGCTCTTCATTCCATGATACTGTACCACGGCGATGCTATGCGTGCGCGTGTCTCGAGATATCAGACGAGACTGGCGAGATTTTGCATAGACTATCGTCAGCTACGGAGCACCTAGTAAGGTTGGCTCCAGTGAAAATAGGTACTTCTAGATCGAGATGGGATATAGATGGTTACGTGCCTACAATTTCAAAGGCACGCTCCATCTAAGACCCAAAATACGAGTCGCTTGAGCACTGAGACCAAGAATGCATAGAAGCTAAATCGAAGGGGAACGGAAGCCGACGATGTCGCTAATTTCTCACTAGTTGATGGGCGGGACGAGGCTAGGCTGACGAAATTATTCAGATGTTGCGGGTTCGGGGAAGGTAGCTGATGGTATTTTTCGACAAATTAGTGGCTATGTGAAAACCTGGAAAAGAAGTTGAAGGTTATTGAAGACGAATTAGAGTTGTAGTTCAGAGCACATGTTGCGGCTCTCAGCTTCTGATTCGCTCGGGAGGAAGAGCGACCTAAACAGCGCCGCAATTCGTAAATCAGTGGGGTTACAGCAGGGGGGATCGAGCAAGGATCCCCAAGCGTTTTCATACTGGAAGCTAACACCCTTGCTAACCCTTGTTAATGTGGGGTTACACACATGGCCCTGCGTGAAAGATGGGCTGGACGGTTTGACTTTCTAGCGTTTGTACAGAGACGAATCTAACAACCTCAATATCGCCAAGATCTATAAGTCTAAATATGACTTCACCAAGAGCCTAAAACTCGACGACAAGGCGGCAGATACGATAAGAAATGCTTATTCTCTAATCGTTCCTCCTCTTGTCAGGATAATAGTAAATAAGCTTATTTCCATTGCCGCCTCGGATTCGACATCCAATAGATCCATCGTCCACGGATACCAACAAGTCACGCCCTTCCGGAAACCCATGCGACGAAACTCTTGGCCGTATAGTCTGATTTTAAACTTGGCCCCTACTTGAAATATATACGTAAAAATATCATTCACATATTCTCAATTCGCATCAGACCAGAATCCGCAAATGGGCAGACGACCGGGTTTGGCCGAGTTTGCTCCAAACCGCAGGTGGATCGTATAAGTAGCCGTTAGCTAAAATAGCATCGCTCCTCAGAAAATCAGTAATGAAAACTGTTTCGTGAGTCTAGTGCCTATTTACTGCTCGGCCAATCAGATTCGAGTGTTAGACCACGCTCCTGAGCCTCGAATGTTCCGAGTTTTCATGTTTGCCCGTACAAACATCAATAACCTGATTGACCTAATTCCTTCTTCGGCAGGTAGGCGGCGGATTTCAGTATTGGTATTGAAATGTTCTTTCAAGCTAGCCGAGTCATTTCGACCAATCCCGAATAGACGCTTAGCCGACGTTCGTTGAACCTGACCTCTGGGTTTTGACGAGAGGTTAGTTGGCATGTCTTCGTAAAGGTCAACTACAGGTCTACTTTGCTAGAGCCCCGAACTGGTGATGAGAATTTCAACGATTAAACATACTTGACTTGCCTAGTCTAAATGCTGGTTCCTGTTCACCATTTTCGCTAGAGGAATGATAAGATCTTGTCACGCGTAGGTTGCTTTCATTAGAGCGTTCTCGGTATCAAATTTGGTATTATATTCATGCTGAAGATCCGACGCAAGCTACTGCACCCACGCGGATAGTCTATTCGCTTCAGACGTTGGCATTTTCCAAGGATTCGGAAACAGTTATTAGTTCCGCATGATCCGCCTTGGCTGATGCTACAGAGCTTTCTATACTATGTACGCGTCGGTAGAGCTAGTGTCCCCCCTACCTGTCAGCCGTAAGTCCCTATTTCAGGATTATCGTGCCAGGAAAATGGCCTTGGCATCGTGACTATTATAATCCTGCAGCAACGTGACCGTCGAGAAAAATAAATCTGTGGCGACTTGCTCTGAAAAAGCCCGCGGTATCTCCTTTCGCCTCGTCTCGCCGAAGCGGCTGAAGCATCCTCCTAGGCTCCATCGACCTAAGCGAGCAATGTGGCAGGCAGCTTCACCAATAATATGCGAGCAAATTCACACAGGTTGTCGAATTTACACTTCAACAATTTGGTCATCGTCGTCTTCGTCGTCTTCGTTGCCGTTCTGGTCACCCCCCACCTTATCTGGATCTGCCTCGTCCCGCATTAAAACTTGGACTAATCTCTCACAGGCATCTCGGACGCCTTCGTTGTTAACGTGTAAATGCGTTTCTCGAATGATTGGGTAGACCTTAACCTCGCGCATCTGCTCTCTACCATCCTTAGTGCTCGAGAAAAGTAATAGGGTCTCGACATGCGTTTGAATGATGTTCGGATCAGCATCACGTTGCTTGTCAGGGGGAAGAAGTTGGAGGTCAGGAAGCATCGACATCATATCCTCCTCCTCGTACTCCTCGTTTCCCATGATCGGCAACAATATATATGGCAATATGTTGATATCATCCTCCGATAGAAATAATGGATGTGAAGGTACATCGAAGGCGACGTTCTTGATGGTGGAAGCAACTCCCTTTCTTCTCACGTCTGACTTATACTCGGTGAAAACCTTCAACTTCGTGATGGGTATTACTCCATCATATTCCTGCTTTCGCACGAAATAATGGCGAATCTCGGGATGTTTTGTTAGATCGGCGAAAAGATAAGCCAAATGATCGAAATCAGCGTTCTTGTTGTACGTCCCGTCTGCGCCCTTGACGAATAGATCAACCAACTGGCCCAAGATCACATCAGTTGACCCAAGTTCTTCTGGAGATGGCTGTTTTTTGCCTAGAATCCTCTTCAGGGAGTCCCACTTTGCGAGATTTGCTAACAACATAGATAGAAGGTTTGCATTAGGCTCGTTGGCGACCTAATACGTAGATTAGTTGGGTGCTAGCCGATCAGCTAGGATATAATTCGAAAACTTACGATGATCTGCCTTAGAACTTCGTCTAAAAACTTGTCGTCTGTAGCTAAGCTTTCTAAGATTTCTCGGTCAGCCGCGAGATTGACGAGTATGGTTATAACATGTTCGGCAATTTTCTACGCTGCGGTTAGTTACGACTATAAATTGTAAGCGGAAGGGATACTATACTGGATGGTCTTTTATCAGGAGCTTCAAATTCTTAATAGGCTTGAAACTTTCTGCCTTGAAGATGCTGGGTTGGGATGTCGAATAGGGGACTAGATGTTCTGTCGCAAGAGCTCGAATCTCTGGTTTTGGGTCAGCAATGAAGCCAACCAGCTAACTAGACATTAGCAAGAGAAAAAAGCTATAGACAAGAATTTTATCAAACATACCTCTTCAAGCTCCGTAGGCATTTTACTAAAAAATCCCCAAATATAACTTTAAAGGTTGGATATGACTTAAGAGTATTAGGTATCAAACTAAGAATTTTGCGATGCGACAGAATTTGGTTGGAGGGGCTATGAAGCTTTTCGTCGAGGGGCAATGACGTGAATTAACATGTTCAGTGCATATTTGTGCATAATTCATTAATAAATGTATTTAAAAGTGGCTTTATGTTTTATGCGGTGCTAAAATTCCAAGTTCAGCCCAAAGCCTCACAGAGCTAATCGATTAGCGGAATAGTTCCGCTCCACCCCTCAGAATTTTTAATAATTTTTAGAAATTCATTCGCATTTCTCGTGCGCCCCACGTTATGATTCTTCAACCATCGATACCAAACAAACATCATGCCGAAAGCGACAACGCCGACCTCTGCCCACCACCCGCGGCGGCATAATCCTCTAGAGGATGACCTCGTAGCTACGGGTCCCCTCCGCACAAAAGCCCCTAAAAGGAAATCCAAAGGCGGCGACGATGAAGAACAAGAGAATTACATTGACTCTAAGGCTTCCAAGAAGATTTTGCGAATTGGTCGCGAGTTAGCCGAAGAAGTTGATGTTGCACCTCCGCGACCACCGAAAGAGTCTAATGCTTTTGGGTTCGATTCGCGATTCGACGAGGATGACGAAGATAAGGAAGCTTTTGAAGACGAAGAAGTTTGGGGTGATGAGGATGAGATTGTGGAGGAGATCGAGATAGAACCTGAGGACCTTGACACATTCAACAAATTCTTACCTCCCGATGACGATCCGTTATTGACACACGGCTGGGGAGGACAGGCCCCCGCGGAGGAGCAGGGCTCGGGGACCAATCTTGCTGATTTAATCCTAGCGAGGATCGCACAGCATGAGGCCGGCCAGGATGGAGTACAGGAAACGGGACCTGTAGATGACGACTATGAATTATCACCGAAAGTCGTAGAAGTGTACACAAAGTAGGTTGCGCAAACTCGCGACACGCTACAAGACACCAATGCTAACAAATCATAGAATTGGCATGATGCTTTCAAGATACAAGTCAGGCAAGCTACCAAAACCGTTCAAGATCTTACCAACCGTGCCGCACTGGGAAGACATCATCGAGCTCACGAAACCCGACCAATGGACTCCCAACGCGGTTTATGAGGCTACGAGGATCTTCGTCTCCAGCAAGCCAATCGTCGTCCGAAGATTTATGGAGATGGTCCTCCTCGAACGTGTACGGGAAGACATATACGAGACGAAGAAATTGAACGTGCATCTGTTCAACGCGCTGAAGAAGGCATTATATAAGCCCGGCGCATGGTTCAAGGGTTTCCTCTTCCCGCTTGTCGAGAGCGGTACTTGCACTCTGAGAGAAGCAGTAATCGTCTCCGCCGTCCTGGCCAGAATTTCCGTGCCGGTCCTCCATTCCGGCGTGGCAATTAAAGGGCTATGCGACATCGCAGCGCGAGAAGCGTCAGCGGGAACCGAGGGCGGAGGTGCCACGAACGTGTTCATCAAGACCCTTCTGGAGAAGAAGTACGCGCTCCCGTTCCAAGTCATCGACTCTCTCGTCTTCCACTTCCTGCGTTTTCGAAGCGTGGATCCTGCGTCCATCAAAGAAGGCGACGCCATGAACATGAGCGGAGAGCGGGCAGCTACCCAAGCTAGGCTTCCGGTAATCTGGCACCAGTGTCTGTTAGCCTTTGCGCAGAGATATCGAAACGAGATTACCGAGGACCAGAGAGAGGCTCTTCTAGACCTCCTGTTGACACATGGTCATCACAAGATAGGCCCGGAGATCCGAAGGGAACTGCTAGCTGGACGTGGGCGGGGAGTTGCCATTGAGCAGCCGGGCCCGGCGTTTGACGGGGATGACACCATGGTAATTGATGGATGAGAAACCGTATTAGACGTGATACCAATGAAGACATGAACGGGCATATTGGTGTTTTAGGCGTTCTATTCCTATTCCATAAGTCTACCCAGCACTTTGGAATAAATTGTGATTCCGCCATCACCGTCTTTATCTACTGGTCACGGGGTTAATGTTAATGCACTTTGTGCTTCATTTGAAGTAGTAGAAGACAATACACCCGGTGAATATGGTCTAGAATTTTAATTGCAAACTAAATTTTGCTTATGTGACATTGTTGTTAGTCTCGTAGTGAAAAGTAAGCTACTAGGACGAGATTCAAATTGACACAATTCCCTAGGACTCTTAATGCGCTTTCGAACATTTGTGGGTATCGTAAAGGGTTCGAAGAAGACGACGCCTATAATACATAGCCTGGTTCTATACCTAAAGACTACTCCTCGACCTTGGACTTCCGCTTCTTCTTTTTCTTCTCGGCCACGTTTTCCTCTGGCGCGACAAAGTCTTGCTCTCGTTGGCGCTTCTTCTCCTCGTGCTTGGCCTTCTGCTGCTCCATCCGCTCCTCGTGCGCGATCCGCTTCTTGGCCTCCTTTCCGATGTGGTACTCGCCCGCCTCGATCTGCAGATCCACCTTGCTCTTCTCTTGCGGCGGCGGGAAGGGCGTGTAGACCTTCTTGCTCTTGTCCGAGACCTTGTACGGCACCATTCTCTTGCTAAGACTCCTCTTCTTGTAGTTCGGAAGGAACCGTTCCCAGTTCTCGTTCGCTAGCTCGGGGTCCTTTGCTAATTCTCGCTTGATCATAAGCTCCTTGATCTGGTATATTGGGTGGATATTTGCCATGGTGTCTTGGACTACCCTGCGGACTTCCTTGAGTCCTCTGTACGGACCGAGAACGCTGACGGTGTTTCCTTGGACGAGTATATATGTCTGCGTGAGGAGCTCCAGTGCCTTCAGGGTCTGGCCCTCGGGGCCGAGTATTCTTTGTCGTCGCTTTACGAACTTGTCCTTGTTGCGCACCAGGTTTCTTATCTTGATGATGTCGCATGCCATATCGTCCTGGAGGATCTTCAACGCTTGCGGAGCAGGGACGCTACGCGCTAATAACTTGACGAGGTCACGAGCCTTAAGGATAGAAGCGGGGTCGAATGTTTTCCTTGTCGTTTTCACCGTCATGCATCCTATTATGACATATATTAATCATGTGTTGGGAAGAGACATCAGCAGCTAACTCTCACCTTCGACGAGATCTAGAGTACATGCAATACCCTGTTGCTGGAGCGCCTTCGTGACGAGAGGCCAGGCCTCTTTCAGGTAAACTTCGCGATATTTGGGGAACAGACTAGATATAAATCAGCGATCGATACTCGCGCGTTGCGTCTTGGTTGGAATTCACTTACACTGCGAATGACGATTCCTCGGCGAACGTTCCACCTGCATTGTCTGAGGGTTTGAAAGGCTCAACTTTCCACTTGTCTGGAGAATGAAATTGATTAGACTTATGCCAATAACAATTCTTAAAAATCTAGTACTTACCTATATCATCGGTATCCCACGGCTTCTCTCTCTTGTGTGTGGACGGCATCTTGGCGGTGATGGACGGAGTGGTGGAGTTGAAGATGTGAATGTAAATTGACGAGCGACCATCTGCAACTTTTTTTCTTGAATATGTCATTAGCTAGAACTTTTTATGTGGGTCTTCTGAGCCACTTCTAGGTACTTAGTACATGCTAGGCCCTCCAATCGGAATATGATTATGTAATACAGAGTACGGTTTAGTTAGGTAACTTAATGTGTAAGCCAATGAGAATTTCAATTAGTTAGAAGCAATAGAACTTCGGCTTAAGATATTTCATCGTTGAACTCCTTTTTGTGTTATCATTAGAAGCGACGCATATCTTCAGAATACCCGTGATGCCTTAAGAGCTTATTTTATCACTCCTAATCTACCTCATCGAAGGCATAGCCATGAGCTTTATTAGGTACCTAGTCAAGCAGTATTAGTGTCAAAATTGTAGCGATGAATTGGAAGTGAAATCATTGTACACGTATATATACATCCTTCGTCGATAATTACATGTACGACTTGAAATTTTTAATAAGGGTTAAGCCGGATGGTCACCAGCAATGATCTATTAGGATAGGTAGTACTAGATAACATGGCTTATCGGATTAGGTATAAGAAGCTCTTCATAGCTCGCCATCAAGAGGGTATTGTCTTTATCACACATTGCTTTTCGTGAAATATTCTTTGTAACTAGTTATGTTTCGATGGAACCTGCAATGGTTTGAAACTCCAAGGAAAAAGAACCAGGTTACACTTAAAATGGAATGAATATAAATAAAGGGAAATTTTATCCTTTACTTAATTTAATGCCCATTTTATATTACTTGAGTTTTAAGAAAATTATTATAATAAAATTAAGAAAAAAAAAAGGTTATTTAATTAAAGTTAATCGCATATTATTATTATTTAAATAAAAAAAAAAAAAGTGGGAAATATTTAAATAAAAAAAAAAAAAATAAAAAACGTTTAAATAAAAAAAAAATTCGTTCGAATAAAAAAAAATCGTTCGAATAAAAAAAAAAAACACGCTTAATTAAAAAAAAAAAAAGTGGGGAACATTTAAATAAAAAAATAAAAAATAAATGGAAAATGTAATTAAATAAAAATATAATATTATATTATAATTTATTAATTATTTAATTTAAATGAATTAATTAAATTTTTTAAAATATTATTTTTTTATATTTAATAATTTTATTTTAATTATAATTTAAATATTTTTTTTATATATTATCGATTTATAACATTATTAATTTAAATTATTAATTATTATATAATTTAAAACGTTATTTTTATTATTAATTATATTTTTTATACCTTTTTATTTTATTAATATTAATATTATAATATAAATTATAATGTTAAATATTAATATTTTTTATTTTAAATATTTTTAAAATTATTTTTTATTATTTTATTTTTTTACTTTAAATAATAATAAAATTAATTATAATTTAATATATTTCGTTTATTATATATTAATTAAAAATAAATGGCTTCGTAACGAAAATAAAATAAATTATTTATATTTAACGGAAATATTTAATATAAATACGCTTTTTATTATTTATTTTTTCGATTATATTTTTCGTAAAAAATTTTATTATTTTTTTATTTTTATATGTTTAAATGGTAAACTTAATATAATTTATTAAATTAAATAATATATAATTATTAATTAATTATATTATGTAATAATTTAATACTTTATTACGTTAAATTTTAATAATTAAATATTTTTTTACGATGGTTTATTTAAAATTTAAAAAAATATCGAAATTTTCTTCGTTTTATAATATAAGGTTTAAATTTTATTATAATTTAACGGCGAAATTATTATTACTTATAATAAATGTTATTATATTACGTAAATATTTTACGGAAATTAATAAACTTATATTATTTTTCGGTTTATTAAAAATTAATTTTTTATAAATAATATAACGTAATATTTTTTTAATTTATTTATTTAAATAATGTTAAATAATTTAATTAACGGGATATTATTTCGTTCTAACGTTTATTATATATTTAATTAAATAAAATTATTTATATTTTTAAAATATATTAATAATAAATATAAATTAATATTACATATTTTACATTTATAATTACGTTATTTCTTTAAATAACACGCTTTATATTATAATAAAAAATTACATAACCTTTATAATATTTCCCGCGAATTTTTATTTATTTATTTTATTTAATTTATATTTTAAAATAATACGTTTTATATATTTTAAATTAAATGTAATTTATTCGAACTTTTAATATAAAAGTTAATAATTTTTAATGTTAATTTAAAAATTATAATAAAACATGTTAATTTAATTATTTAAATTATAAAAATATTATTATTATTTATTAAAGTTAATAAAAAATGGTTTTAAAGCGAAATTAACGAAGAAAAATATCGTTAAAAATATTTTATTTAAAAAGAGCGAATAATATATTTAATTAATAAAGAAAAAAAAAACGATAATAATAATATTAATATAAATAAAAAGGAATTTAAACCGATAAAATTTATTCGATTTAATAATTTAAATTCGCATGTATTTTTATTATTATTTTTTTTTAACTTTAACTTTAATAATAATATTATAAATAATAACCATTTAAATCTTTTAATAAAAACTTTTAAATAATATTACGATACTTTTAAAAAACACTTTTTTTATTTTTAATACCGGTATTAAGTTTTATTATATAAATTATTAATTATAATTATAATATTTTTTTTTAATATTATAATATATATATAAAATTAAAAATATTAAATTAAATTATAAATTTTTATTTAAGTAATTACTTATTATATATTTTATTAATTAATTAATTAATTATTAAAAAAGTTAATTTTTAAATTAATTAATTAAATATTTAAATAATTATTTAATTAATATATATATATTTTATAATTATATTAAACCATTATATACATTTTATATTATTAAAGTAAATTTAAATAATCGTTTAATTTTATTTGCGAATTAATGTAAAAAACATAATTATAATTAATGTTTTAAATTAATTTAAAATAAAAGATATAATTTTAAAAAATTTACGATTTAAAATAATTAAATATATATTATAATGAAATTTAAGTTATATGTTAAAAATTTATAATTAATAAAATTTAAAAATGTTTTTAATAAGGTTATTTTTTAAGCCTTAAAATTAATAATGGTAAAGGTTAAAATAAAAATAAACTTAATTTTATTAAAAAGTTTTTTAATATTTTTTAAAGTTATTATTTTTTTAAGAAATATTAATAAAAAATTACGGGGTAATTTAATTAATTAAATGTTTTTTATAATTTTCGAAGATAATAATATAACTTTCGAAAGCTTTATTACGATAAAAATATTTACATTTATTTAATAAATGGAATTTATAAAATTAAAAATAAATTTTTCCGTAATATATTACGTTTTATTAATTATTTTTAACCTTTAATAAATATTTTTTATAATATTTACAAATATGTCCTTAATAAATATAAAATAAATAAGAATTTTAAGTTTAAAATTATTTATAATAACGTAAATTATATATAACGCTTTTATTTTATCGGTTTTTTACGGAATATATTTTAATAAAAAAATTTATATTTTTTATTTTTTACGTTTAATAAACGTAAAAGTGGTTTATAAGTTTATAATATAATATATTTAATTTAATAAATATATTATTTTAACATTTTTATTTAATTTAATGTTTATTAAATAAATTAAATAAAAGTTTAATAAATCGATGTTATTAATCGTTTAATACCCGTTCTTTAACCTCCATAAAAAAATCGTAAACTTTAAATTAATAATACGCATTTATTAATTTAAAAATATTATAAATTTAAACTTTAATTATAATTAATATTTAAAATAATGTTTATTATTTTTTTATATAAATTTCTCGCTAATTTTATTTAATATAACTTAATTAATAAACTTTTTAAAATATAATAAAGAATTTTCTTAAATAAGAAAAAATTAATAAAAATTACCGTATAATATAATTATTAATATTTTATTAAAATTTACATTTAATTAATTATAAATAATTATAAGTTATTTATTAATTTTTTAAAACAAAGTGTTAAACATTATTAAACATTTATTAATAATAAGGATATTAATATCCTTTTATATTTATAATTTTTTAATAAATATTTTTTTTATATTATTTTTAAAAAAACCCATTACGAAATAAATAATAATTCTTTTAATATATGCTTTTACATATTTTAATATTACAATTATTTTAATCCGCCGTTAATTACTTTTTAATTTTAAAGTTTTAATTAATATTTAAATAATAATGTTTTTTTTAATTCCACTTTTATTTTTTAAATAATAAAATAATTATATTAAAACGTTTACGGGTTCGTTATTACTTTTTTATTTATAAATTCCTTAAAAACCGTTCATTAAATTAAAATATTAAAATATAATATTTAAAAATATTATTTATTTCGGATTTAAACCTTTTTTTTTAATTAAAATTATATTCGTATTCGTTTAAAATTATCCGAAATAATATTTAATTATTATATGTATTAATTACGAAGCGATTTTTTTTATAAATTAAAAATTAATTAAATTATCGTTTATTTTTAATAATTCGAACATTTCGCTTTTTTTAATTAAATTAATAATAAAAGTAAAACGTAATATAATTATTTCGTTTATTTTTTTTATTATTTCGCGTAATTTAATAATATTTAAAAGTTTTAATTCGTTTTTTTAATCCTTTATATAATTAATGATAATTCTTATAATTATATTAACTTTAATAATTAAATTTAACACGATTATATTATCGTTATTTATCGTTTTTTTATATTAATTAAACTTTAATTTAATAAAAAGTTCATTTTATTTAATAACATCGCCGATTTAAAAACTTCGAATTAATTATTTTATTTTTAATTTAAATATAAGTGCTTTAATTTTAAGAAAATCCGATAAAATAACCTTAATATTTTTTATAAAATTATTAAATTTTTCAAGTTTTTTTTCGTTACGAACATCTTCGTCCTTTTTTTCGGTATTATTCCCGTTATTATTATTATTTTTAAAATCGTTTTCCGCGTGAATAATTTCACGATTTATTTATATTAATTAAATCTTTTTATTACGTTAAACATTTTTACGGTTTTTTTTTAAAAATAAAAAATTATTATTATAAAATTTAACACATTTAAAAACATTTCGTATTAAGTTTTTTTAAATATTTATAATAAAATTTATATTTTTTAATAAAAACTTTTTTTAAAATACGAATAAACTTAATTAAATAATTATGGTTCGGTAATATATATCGCTTTTTTTAAACTTTAAAAAATATACTTTAATAAATAATAAAATAAACATTTTTTTTTATTTAATAATACGTTAATAAAAACGATTATTTTTTAAATTACCTTTAAATTTAATAAACCATTCATTTTAATTTACGGGTTTTAAAATTATATAAATAAAAAAAACATAATCGTATAAATATATATTTTAAAATATAAAACCACGGTTTTAATATATTTCGTAAAAGTTAAATTTAATATTAATGAAAAAATATAATATATTTTCTTTTTTAATTAAATTTTTATTTTTATTTAAAACTTTAACGGCGAAATTACGTAAATAATTCCATTATTTTCGAATAATAAAATATAAAATATTATAATAAATTTAACGTTATTTAAACTTTAAATAATAAAACATTTCGTATTTTAAAATATAATTATATATTTCGAAAATAAATAACTTTTAATCGTTAAATATACGATTAAAAATTTTAATTATAAAATTTTAAATTACTTTAATATTATTTTTAAAATTAATAAAATTAAAATGCTTTTTTAACGCATTTAAATAAATAACGAAAACGATGTATTTTTAATTTATAAGCGATTTATTTTTAATTATATAATTTATAATATATTATAATAACGTTAAAGTTTTAATAATTATAAAAATTAAAATAAAATCGTAATTATATTATAACGCCGTAATAAAAATTAAATTTTAATGCATATAATTAATTATATAACGTTTAATATAAAAAACGTTTTTATTATTAATATACGTTTTATAAATTTTATTTTAAAAATATTCGAACCGATATAATTTTTCGTTTTTATTTTTCATTTTTTTTTTATTATTTTAAAAATACTTATAATACGTAATAATACATTTATAAGCTTACACATTAATAATAATAAAATGACCTTTGGTTTTTTATTTAATTTTTAAAAAATTTAAATCGCGTTTTAACCTTTTTACCATTTATAAACGATTTTTTATTAAATACTTTTAATTAAATATATTTTAATCGAAGTTTTTTTTAAAATGCTCGTTTACGAAACGTAAAAACTTATTTTTTTTTTTTTACGTTTTATTTTTAATTAAATCGGGGAAATAATTAAAAAAATTTACATTATTATAAAATTAAAACATCCCGTAAAAATAAAAAGTAATATAATTATTTATTTCGATAATGTTAAAATAATTAAAAATAAGTTTAAAAGTATTATTTTAAATAAACGTGTAAACGATTTTATTAAAAAATGCTTTTATATATATATAAAATTATTTTATTAATGTTATTAAATTTTAATTAATTTTTTTTTATTAAATTTAATATTTTTAAACGATATATTTATTTAATTAACGTTATATTTTTTTTAAATATTAAGGATTTTTAAACTTTTTTTTTATATATATTCGAATTAATAACGATATATCGTTAAAATTAATAATAAATTATATAATTAAAAAATTATGTTTTACGATTATATTTTTAATTTTATTTTTTATTTAAATCTTTTTTTCGTTCGTAAAAAGTTATTATTAATTAAACATAATAATTTAATTTAAAAAAGCTTTTATATTTAAATCGAAAACTTTATAATTTTCGCGTAAATTATAATTAATTTTATATAATTATTTACGGGTTATAAATTTATAAGTTATTTAAACGGTTTAAAAAAACGACTTTTTTATTTAAGCTTAATTAATTTAATTATTATTATTTTTAATAATTTAATTAAAAATAATAAAAAGAAATATTAAATATATAATAATAATAATTTTATATTACTTTAATTTAATCGCGGCTTATTTATAATAAAATAATTAATCGAAATATAATTATATTTAAAAAAAAAAAAATTAAAAAGGAAAATTATACGATTTTTAAATAAAAATTTTTTCGTAATAAAGCTTTTATTTTTCCTTTTTTTTATTATAATTAATTATTAATTTATTTATTTTATATGGAAAAATGGTAATAAACGTTAAAATAAAAAAATAAAAATCTTAATAATTAAAAAATTAAATTTTTAATGAAACTTATAAATATAATTATTTTTTATAAATTTTTTTTATAATATTTTTTTTATTTTTATCGGCTTTACGGTTTTAAAATTTAATATAAATAAACTTTTAAATAAATTAAACTTTTTACGCGTTATTTACTTAATTACCACCCATATTAAAAAACTTAAAAAACGTCGTTATAATTATAAAATCCACATTAATTTATCCGCCGTTTAATGTAAAAACTTCATTATAATTATTTTTATATTTTTTATTAATGTTATTAAAAAATAAAATGCTTTTTACTTTTTATTAAATTTCATTTCATTCATTTTTTATATTAAATTCATTTACATTTTTTAATTTATTATTATTTAAATTATAAAGTTTATTATTTAAATCGTAAAATTTATCGTTTACGTTATAAAATTTATCGTTTACGTTTTAATGTTTATTTTTATTATATATAAAATTTAATTTATTTTCTTCGAAAATATAATTAATTTATTAAACGGATTCGGCTTTTACATTAAACATATAAATAATTTATAAAAAAATATTTAATAATAAAAGTTTATTATTATTCGTTTATATTTTTTAAAAGTCGTCGTTTAATGAAATATTATAATAAAAATAATTATTATTTTTTAATTATAATAAAGCTTTTATTATAATAAATTTACGAAGGTTTAAAAAAAAAATTAAATTTTTTTTTTTTAATTTTTATAAATTACATTAAATAATATAAATATCATTAAAAACATTTTCGATTTTATGAAATATTATTTACATTACACGATAAACGTTATTTATAAAAACGGTAATATGTTTTTTTATTTTTTAATACGAAAAATTTATCGGTTAATTTAAAAATAAATTAATAATGAATTTTATAATTATATTAAAAGTATATTTAAAAGTTAAAAACCGTTTTTTTAATAATTAAAACATTTTAATAACGGTAAAAAATAAATGTATATATAATATACATAATATAATTAATTAATAATTAAGAAATATTATATTTTTATTTAAATAAATGTTACATTTATTACATATACGTACGATTTTTAAATTTTTTAAAAAATAATCCGAATAATCGTAACGGTATATTTTTTTATTAAAGTTATAAAATAACGTATTAAAGTATTTTTTAAAACATTTTTATAAAAATTTATAAATACGGGGTGGAAATAAATTTTATTAATAAAATATTATATTAAATATAAGCGATATTAATTTAATGGTAATTTATTAAAATTTTAAATTTAATTTTAAAAGTTAAATATATAAGTCGTTTTATAACGATTATTAACGGGATAAAAAAAAAATTATACTTTTAATTTTATTTTATTTTTCTTAAAATTAAAATTAATGTTTTTTATAATATTTCGAAAAATATTAATAATTTTATTATTTTTTATTTCGTTATATAAAGTATAATAAGCATTGGATTATTATTATAATGCTTTAAGATTTTTATTTATTTATTATAATGTTTTAAACCTTTTTTTTACCCGTTTTAATGTTTTTTAAAAATGTGGTATAAATATTATATTATATTAAATATTTTTAAAAATATGAAATATTAAATGCGGTTAATATTTAAAACGTTGAAATTTAAATTATTAACGTATATAATGTTAAAATATAAGATTTTCGTTTTCGTGGTATTAATTTTTCGATGCGATTTATTTTTTATTAAATATTTTTAAATAATGCGATTTTTTATATATTCGGGTTATAAAAACTTTTAAATTACGAAGATTATTTAATTAAGTATTTTTAAAAGTATAATTTAATGGATGTGGGTTAATATAACGATATTTATAAATATATTAACGATTATTTATTACGGATAAATAATTTTAAAAATTATATGAAAATGAATAAAAGTAAAAATAATAAAGTTTTATAAAAATAATTTTTTTTTAAATTAATATTAATTATAATATAATAAAATAAATAAAAACTTAAAATATTTTTTAATAATTTATTATTATTATATAATATAAAATTAAAGGATTTTTTACGTAAATAAATTAATGATTAATGTATATTATTAAAGTTATAATTAAGTTATTAAAAATAAGTTAAATTTATATTTATATAAATAAATTTTAAATGTTTTTATATTAATTATTTTTAATAATAAAAATCCTTTTATTTTTTTATTTAATTATTATATTTTATTTATAAATTACACGTAATAAAACATGTAACAAAACACGAATAAAACTTTTAATTTATTAACACTTTTTTTTAATTAAATGAATGTTATTTATAAATAATGAATTTATTTAATAATAATAAATAAACTTAATGTATTTATTAAAGGTTTATTTAATAAAGGTTTATTTATTAATATGAATTTTATTTAAAACTTTTTAAGTTTTAATATTTTATAAAATTTGTTATGTTTTTTAATTATTAAGGGTTTAATGAATTTATTAATAAGGTTTTCGTTTAATTTTATATATTTTATTTTCACGTTTTTATTATAAATTTTTTATTATATATAAAAGTATTATATTCGTATATGCCGATTTTTTTTATTAATAACCGTTTTTTTAAATTATTTAATAACTTTAATATTATTTTTTAATAAGTAAATTAACTTAAGTGGTATTTGCTTAAATTTTTAAAAAAATTTACGTATTTAAATTATATTATTAATAATTTTATTTAATTTAATAAATTTTACTTTTAAAATCTTTTTATTAATAATTAATTATAATTTTAATGATTATAAAACGGGGTTATCGCCCATAAAAAACACGATTCCGGTGGTTGATTTTTTAAAATTTATATCATTAATTAAATTCGTATTAACCGCTTTAAATAATTTTAATTTATTATGCTTTTAATGGGAATGATTTTAATTTAACATTCGATAATGGATGGATCGGTTATATACGTTAATTAAATATTTAAATATTTTTTTTATTTCGGATAAATGTTTTTATAAAAAATTATTTATAAATTTTATTTATATAAACGTGGTAAAATTAAGGTTTAATTTAATTAAATAAGCTAGGAAATTAAATTTTTTAATTAACGAAGTAAATTTATAAATATTATAATTATTTATTTAATTAAGGTTTTTTATTACGAATAATAAATTAATTTAATTAATAAAAGTTTTAATAAATTATTTTTATATTTTATTAAAATTAAATTTACGGAATGTTTTTTTAATATATATTTTTTAATTAATTCGCACGTTTTTCGTTAAATTTAATTTTACGATTCGTACGCTTAAAAATTAATTAACGTTTTCGAAATTAATAATTAACATATCTTTTTTTAAATTTATAACAACTTTTATAAGTTATTTTTTATTTATTTCGAATAAAATAAAATTATTTACGTACGAAATTATAATAATTTTTAATTCTTTATTAATATATATCGTATCGTTAAATGTTAACGGTATATATTTACGATTTTTTAATAATATTTTAATTTTTTATTATTAAATTATTTTAATTTATTTAAATTTATATAACGGGTTAATTAATTAAATAATTTTATTTTTATGGTAATTATATTTATTTATTTTATTAATGTATAATTTAAAATATTTTATAAATAATGGGAATTATTTTATAAATAAATTTTTATTTAACGTGTTATTTAAATATACGGCGATAAAATTTATTTAAATTATATATTATTTTTTAATGGTTATTAAAGTTATTAAAATTTATTATAAGGTAAATTTTATAATTATAACCTTCGTTTCGTTATAATTAATTTTATATTTTTATGTGAATTTTTTTATATAAATACGAGTTTTGAATTTATTAAATATATTATTTAAAAGGAATTTCTTTTTTAATATTTATTTGGTATTAATAAAGTTATTATGAATATTTTTTCGTTACACGAATTTAAACGTTTTATATTTAAAGTTTTCTTTAATTTTTTTTATAATTACTTTTATTTAATTTTTACGATTTTCGTTGTTTATTACTTTATGAAATGAAAGGTTATTATTAATTTTTATATTAAATATATCGAATTTTTTTAATAATATTATAACTTGTTTTTAATATTAATTATTAATTAAATTTTTTTTTACGAAATAAATTATTCGTTTTACGAATAATTTTTATTATATGAAATAATTAATGAATTTATCATTACGATTAATTCGATTAATGATTTCGAATTTTTCGTTTATTTAATTATATTTTTTTTTTAATTAATTGCGATTATAATTTTATTATAATCCGAAAGTGTTTTATTAATGTAAGTTTTAAATTAAATTTTACGTGGTTTACCTTGTTTTTTTTTAATTTAATTTATTTTTTAATTTATGTTATTTTCGTTAATAATGTTATGATTTTTATTACGAATATAACTTTTTAAAACGGTTTAATAACATAATCGTTTTTACATATAAAAGGGAAAAAACTTAATAATATTTTATGGATTTAATATGTTTTTTTAATTATTAATATTTTTATAAAATATAACGTAAAATATTTTTAAAAACCGCTTGTTTTCGACGAATTATATAAGGTAATTATATTAACTTTCGAAGCTTATAAATATTATTTTAACTTTTTAAGCCTCGAATTTTTTCGCATAAACTTATTAATTTTCGTTAATAAAAGTTATATAATGCGTTCTTAATATTTTTAAATTATTATTATTAAATTTATACCTTTTTCCGGGTTAAAAGCCTTTTTAATAACGTTTTAACATTATTATTTAATCGTTAATTAATATGTTTATTCGATTAAATATATAAATTATTTTTTATATAATTTACGGTTAAAAGTAAAAAAGTATTTTTATTTAAATAATAATAACTTGTGTTATATTTTACATAATTCGAATATATCGTTTAAAAACATCGTTTTAATATTAATTTTATAACGTGGAAAAAATTATTTTAATTTTATTATTTTTATAAACATTTTTAATTTTATTTACCTTAAATTTTAATTTATTATTAAATTTCATTATTATAATCTTCTTCGATTAACCGTTTTTATCACGTAAAAAAGCAATAAAAGCTTATTAAATTTCTTCGATATAAATCTTTAAAATTATTTACATATCCTTTTTATTTTTATACATTTTAAAACATTAATATCGGCTTACATTTTTAATAATAAAAAAAAAATACTTATGCCTTTTTATTAAAACTAATTATAACGATTTAAAATTACATTATATTATATTTTTAATATATTTACTTCACTTTTAAACATTATATAATTTAATTTTTTATACTTTTATTTAATTATACGTAAAATAAAATAAAACCTTTACTTTAAAAAACTTTAAATCGATTTTAATCGTCCATTAAATCGTCCATATTAATCGTTTTATATTAAAGTAATAAAAATGTTAATGTTATAAAATAAATTTTTTCATTATTTTTTCATTAAACTTAAAGTTATCACTTTTAACTTTTAATTAAAACACTATCCTTACATTTTATATCTCGTTTAAAATCATTTTTAACGCATTATTTTATTAATTTTTTAAAGTTTAAGGTTCTTATATATTTAATTTAATTTCATTATATATTTATAATAAAAAGTTTTTTTTTTAAATATTTAAAATAATTATCACATGGCCGTTAAATTCCCGAAGTATTATATTATCGATTTTATTATTATAACGGTAAAACAATTTTTTTAAAATAATTTATATAAAAAAAATATTAATATATAACATATAATTAAATATTATAACTATATATTAATTACCTTTTTTAATAAAATTAAATGTAACTTTACCCATTAAATTAATTTTAACGATTCCACCGTTAATGGTTATTTTAAAATTATATTTTTTAATATTTATAATCGTTATTAAATTAAAATCATTTATATTATTCATAATATAAACGTTTAATTTAATATTAAATAATAAATTATTTTTTTTATTTAAAATTAATAAATATATTTAAATAATTAAATAAATGCTTATAAACTTTATATTTATAAAAGTTATTATATAATTATTATCGTTTCGTAATAATAATTTTATACGGCGTTTTTTTATTTTATTTTTATAAGTTTAAATTAATTACGTTAACTTATAATTATTTACTTTTACATTAAAAGTAACGGTTATTAATTTAAACGTATAACCATTTTTTTTATTTAAGTTTATTACATTCGATTATTTTTAATTATTATTATTATTATGATTTTTTTTTAATTTAAAATAATCCTTCGTTAAATAACTATATTCGTTACAATTAAAATATAAAAGATTTAATTTTTTATTTTATTTAAATTTATAATCATTTAACCGACCATTTCGGTTATTACGGTTACCACGGCTTTTATTACGACCGTTACGTTATTTACTTTAATTATTATTATTAATGTTAATATTAACGTTATAATTATTAATATTACGATTTATATTTTTATTAATTTTATTTTAAAACTTATTAATAAAATCGTCGATTATATTATTAATTAATATATTAATTGCTTTAATTAATTTCGAGGTAAATTTAACCCATTCCGTTATTTTATTTTCATAAATAATGAAAAATATTATTACTTATTATTAATTATTAATAATTATTTTAATATTTTTATATTAACGAATTAATAATTATTATTTAAATGTGTATATTAATGGATTTTTACCATCGTATTTTATATTATTTAATTTTTTTTAAAATTTTCGTTAATAAATTTTTTTAAATATTAAAAACGTTTTTTGGAAAATGCCGATTATTTTAAATTTATTCCGGATTTTAATAATTAAATTAAAAAATTAACGTTTATAAGTTTTTGTAATGGCTTTTATTACATATAATTTATTAAAGTTAATGAAAATAAAATTATTATTAAGTTTAATTTTTTTAAAGGTTAATATTAAGGTGTTATAATATATTAATTAATTATTTTTACCTTTTAAATGGTTTTTTTTATTAAAAGTGAAATTAAATTTTTTTTACTTTAATATATAATTTTTATTAAATACTTATTTAATTTTAACCTTTAATAAATTATTATAATTATCGTTTAAATTTAAAAGGTTTAAAAAATCGTTAATTAAAAAAGTTATAATTTTTTTTTTAAATTTAATGTTTTTTTAAACTTTTTTACTTTTTTTTAATCGACGTAATTTAACTTGTTTTTTAACATTTTAATAATGGAATTAATATAATTTAATTTTAACATTTAAATCGTTTAAATTTAAATTATTTAAGTTTTCGTGTAATTTTCGATCGATTTTAATATTAATATAAAAGTTTATATTAAATTTATTTAAATTATTAAAGTTTATAATTAAATCGTTTATTATTTCATTTATTTTTAATTTAACGAACATAATTATTATGGTTTTTATTTTTTTATTAAAAAACTTTATATCGTTTTAATGATGTTTATTTATTTACATCGTTTTTTTTTTTATCGTTTCGCGTTTTTAAAATAATAATTTTATTATATTATTACGGGTCGAAGACCCGGAAAGTTAATTAAAGTAAAGATTAACGCGAGTTTACATTATAGTTATAAACGCGATAAACGTGGGTCCTTATAATGAAGTTATTAATAACCTTAAATGGGTCGTGGAAGTTATTAAAACACGTATAAAAAGGGTTTCCACGTTAATTAATTTAATTTACACTTTTAAATATAAATATCGTAACTTTAAAAACGAAGGGTTATTACTTTTCCTTTTTTTTTTTATTAATGAAAATAACCTCATTTTTAACCTTATATAACATAAGTTTACCGTTGTTTATAAAAACCGTTACATATATTTTATATTTTTCTTAAATTTAATTATATTTTAACGGTCGAAACTTCGCCGCTTTTTATTTAATTTTTATTTATAATTAAAGTTATAAATCCTCCGTTTTAATAAGCTTTTTATTAAATATATTAATTTATTTATTTAATAATAAAAAAAAATGTTATTATAAAAAATTTTTCACGTAAATAAATTAATAATTAATGTATATTATTAAAGTTATAATTAAATTACTAAAAATAAATTAAATTTATATCCGTATAAATAAATTTTAAATGTTTTTATATTAATTATTTTTAATAATAAAAATCCTTTTATTTTTTTATTTAATCATTATGTTTTATTTATAAATTACACGTAATAAAATACGTGATAAAGTATAAATAAAGCTTTTAATTTATTAATAAAAATATTTTAAAATGTTAATAATAAAAAGAAATTATATTAAAAAAAAATAAACGTTATTATATAAAAATATTATAAAATTAATAATAATTATTTTTTATATTAAAATAATAAATTTAAAATATATAATATGCTTTAATATTTAATTATTATAATCGATTAATGTTATAATAAATTAAAAAAACGTATATTATAATTTTAATAATTATTAATTAATAATAAATATTTTTAATAACATCGTATAAATATGTTTAATAATTAATAATTAAAGTAAAAAAAAGTTATATAAATATTAATTACGGATAATTTAAATTTTAATTTTTTTCGAATTATATTTAATTTATAATATTTATTTAATTATTTATTTTTATTTAATATTATAAAAATATTTTTAATTATAACATTTATCTTTATTATGTTTATTAAATTTAATCGTATTATTATTATATTTTTCGGATTTAATTTTAAAATAACGTTTATTATTAAAATAAAATTAATCGAAAAAAAAAATCGCGGTAAATAAATTATTAAATACGAAAATTATAAATTACTTTTTAATATAAAAGCATTATTATCGGTAATAATAAATATTTTATTTTTTAATATTATTAATTTAAATATTTATTATTACGTTAATATATTAAAAAAAATTATTTTTATTTATGTGTTTAACCTTAATTTATATGAAAAAAAAAAAACGAAGTTATTATTATATAAAAAATATTATGTTTTTGGAAATTCCGAATAAAAGCCGTTAATTATGTAAAAGTAAATGATTTTTAATAAATATTATTAATAATATTTTTATTAAATATTTAAATGTAAATTTAATTTATATATATTATGTATTTTTAAATTTTAATATATATTAACGTTATAAAAGATTAAAAAACATTATTTTAATTAATATTATTTAAAATGTAATGTAATAAAATTAAATAAAATGTTTTTTTTAAGGTAAAATTTACTTTATATTAAACTTTATTTTATTTAAATTTAAAGATTAAATCGAAGAAAAATTAAAAAAATATAATTAATTTATTAAACTTTAATTTTATTTTAATTTATTTAAAAATTAAAATAAAAGTAATTTATTAAAAAAAAAGTTTTATAATTTTTATATTTTTTTTTTATTTAACGAATTAATTAAAAAACGTTATAAATAAGTTTATAAAAACGGTAAATTAAATTTAACGGACGGTAATTATATTTATTATTTAAATTAAATTATTAATAAATTTAAGGAATTTTTATTAAAATTTAACGAATACGAACCAAATATTCCGGTTAAATATTTTTTAATATATATTATTATTATTAAAAAAAACATTTATCGTTTATTAATATAAAATGTGTAAATAATTTTAAAAGTAATTTTATTATTTTTAAATGTGGAATTTCTTTTATAAAAAAAATTTAAATTATTAATAAAAAGTTAAATGTTTTTAATAATAATTAATATATTAAAAGGTAAAAGAAAATAAATTATATAAAACGAATTTATAATATTAATAATCGTTTAATAATTTTAATAAATTATGGATATTTTTAATAATAGTAAAAATAAAAAAAATAAATAAATTAAAAAAATTAATTTTTTAAAATAAAAATAAAATGATTAAAAAAATGTAAAAAAAAAAAAACGGTAATATAAAAATATGATTAAATATTTTTTATTTATTATAAAAAAATAATTTTATTTATTATATAAAAAAACGTAAAAAAATGATATTTATATTAAAATTAAAAACTTAAAAATAAATTATTAATTAATATTAATAAGTTTCGTAAATTTATTTTTAAAAAATAAATAATTTATAAAATTTTATATTATAATATTATATAAATAAATAAATATATATATAATTATTTAACCGTTTTAATATTATAATAATCCGGGTTTTAAAAATTTTTTAAAATTAAAAAGCTTTTAAAATTTAAATTATTATAATATTAAAACGGTGCCCTTTAATTTTTTTATAATATTACGTTAAAGGTTTAATTTATTTTTAATATAACTTGCGATTTATCGGAATATTATATTAACATTTAAGGTAAATATTTATTAATGGACGAAATAACACGTATTTTAAATCGTTATACCGCATTTATATATACATATTTTATTATGTTATTATATTCATTGTAAAATACATTTATATAAGTATAAGCATTTATTATATATAATAAATTTTAAATTTTCTATTATAATTAACGAAACATCGTGTTTTATTGTTTTATTTGCTTTTAAAGTTTTAATATTTAAGAATTTATTACTTAAGTTCGAATCGTTTTTTAATCTTTTAAACGAAGAAATCGAAAAGATAAAAGAACGGCTTTATATTTAAATATAAAACCACGTTAATTTTTTATAAGGTCTTTTTTTTATTTTTCGTTATATTGGATCGAAGGTTTAATGGGTCGAAATGTGTACGTAATATATGAATAATCTCGATAAATATGGGGCCGCATTGGTTTATCCGTTCCGTAACACGTATAAGGGATCGTTATACCGTATTAATACATGAATCATGCGTATAATGAATAATACGTGTAATAAGTATTCGTTCACTAGTACCTACATACTACCTAAGTAGGTATGTACATGTATCTCTCCTTGGCTTATCAGCTCATTCAGCTTGCCTCACTTTAACACGATTAGCCTGCCTTATCGGCTATGTATCAATTGAAAATCTGGTGGCTTCCAAATTTATAAATCATACACATTACTTACATGTACTACGTATGACACTGCCGGAGGATGTGAAATATAACGCCAATCATAGGTATCCAGGTTTCGATTCTTTATTGATTGAGGAATTACTTACATACCTAGTTAAACTAGCCTAATAATATTAAGTCTTAACTACAAATGATCAACGTTCAACACGAACATTGGAACCCTCATTCTGGCGTAGGGCTGTGCCAATTGCTCCCTGTCATATTGATAATCTCCCATCATACTCCGCGGACAAGGGGCACTAGCCAATTGAAGTTCAGATGATCTTAAAATCCTTAGCCTCCAGATTAGGTACAGTTGTCCCGTCGCCAAGCAAATAGGATCGAATATATGTATGTAAACGTAAGAAAAAAAGCATACAGGGAGGAATATGTATGTACCTCGTACTTTTCAGGTAAGATCAATTGATAACAATAATATTTTTTCTGCAATTTTTACGTGTCTGTCCTACATCTGATGCTCAGGGGAATCTAATTCTCTCGCGCCGCGTGCCATCTTACATACCTAACCTTACTTTCTCTATCGTCTAGATCATTTTCTGCATGACCACTTGACGTTACCTATACCCTATCTACGGGACGAATTTCACGACTTGTTACAACCTTCAATCGCTCATTCTATTACCTACTCCACTATCTAATTACCAATCGGCTTATTTTGATTTCACGGTTCACGGTTCACGGTTCTATACGGCGGGTTCATAAAAAAAAAAGTGCGAATCTACTTTGGTACATATCGTACATATCGTACATGTACATTATTCTCCCTTGAAATCGCCAACACAAAAGATTTCTTCATACACACTGCTAGATCATTGACGATCGAGGTGTAACTCACTCGTTACTCGTATCGACTAATACCCACCCTCGACCTATCCCCACCACGATCGTTAGTTCCGAGTTTTCTCGGAACCTTGAAATTTATTCACCACGGCGTCTTCCACAGTAGCATCGTTGAAGGTAGAGAGCAACCTGCCACCAATCACCTCACCGATTCCGACACGTACAGCATCACCGGCGCTACCGCCAATCCGATCAGTCATGGAGGAGGGTGCAGCGCCGCCGTTACCGGCAACCCTTGAACCGATATCACGTCCGAGTTCGACATCTTCGGCGACAGCATCGATAGCGCAGCTCCCTGGGGTTTCGGCGCTGGCAGCTGCTGCGAGTTCAGCAACCAGTTCACCGCAATTGAGGTGAGTTAATACTTGAGCAAGCACATACAATTACCTACAATACCTACAATACCTATACCAAAGTTATTTGTGGAGAACAAGACAATTCATACGGTGATGAGGTACAATGAGTTGGAATAACACGCGGCTTCCCTGTGGGTGTTGTTAAGGGGATGACAAAATAAAGGCATCGACGTTGGGGCGCACACTGGGAAACAGCGTTACCAGGTGCCATCCACTGTAAAGGACCGAAAAAAAAGGAGAAGTCGCTTGCCAACAGTACAAACCTGGAATTCCACATGTGCATCTAACACTTAAACATTAAAAGTACCCATTTCAACAAGCTTGTCACAGATACACGCTCTTTCACAAGCACTAAATTCATTCCCAAAATACAATCGATCAAGTTACATTGTATCGGAACTGAACTAACATTTCTGAAAAACATAGAGCAACAAATACACCGATATCCTTCATGAATTCATCTCCTGCGGCGCATGCGCCAACTGCCTCGGGTAACTTGGTAAGTCATTATTTTTCTTCTATCTCTTGTTTCCATTTCCATTTCTATTTCCCGAGGCAATATGTAAAACATGTCGATATTCACAAATGTTTTGCTCTTACTAAATAAAAAGAGTGGTGAGCATTTCATTATCTGTGGAGCTGGATCTACCAAGGCACCTTGGTAGGTTTGGTAAGTTTATCGTGGGTCATAGAACCTTGGAAGCCACAGTACCGAAAAGCTAGCGGTGGACATGGAAGGTGGATTTTTTTCTCCTCGTTCAATTCGTGCATTGGCTTTAGAAAATCGCTGGCACCCTGGTAAGACAAGGACCGTGCGAAACTTTGATTGGCTGGGTCCTTATCAGCACCCACTTTCTGGAAATTCTTCAATCTTCCCGTCTATCAATTCTATCAATCTATCTATCTATCTATCAACTTATCCTTTCCCTATCGATATCCATCTCTCTCCCGTCTCCCATCGCCGCATTCTATCAATTGATACACCCATTCTGAATTTGAAACCCTCCAAACTCGAGATCAAGATGATGGCATCACACCCCACAGCAGCGGCTGCCGCTAACAATGACTCTCCTTCTACGCAGCCAACCTGTCAGAATTGCGGCACCTCAACCACTCCGCTATGGCGTCGCGACGAGACAGGATCCGTCCTATGCAATGCCTGCGGTCTCTTCTTGAAGCTGCACGGCCGCCCTCGCCCGATATCATTGAAGACCGATGTTATAAAGAGCCGGAATCGCGTTAAGACGATGCGCCCAGATATGCAGGTCAAGAAAAAGGTAAAAGAAGCCCGCCCCTTTCACTTTCATCAACCCCCACTCGCCATCCACAATGCTAATATTTCTTTGAAGCAGAGTCTTCCTGCAAGCACCAACGGAAACTACCAAAACCACGATCATGCAACGGCTGCTGCTCTTGCTGCCGTCCGCGCGAGTCAACAGAAGGCGACAAACGGCCACGGTCATGGTACAGATTCGCCCGTGTCGCGCACTGCGACTCCGTCTTTGTATGATCCACATCTGACTGCCTTCCAAGCTATGGATCATTTCCAATCGGACAGTCTACCTCAATACCCACTCCCCGGCGGCTCTCCTGGGCACCAGTCTCCTATGAATGGCGACCAACAACAGATGGATGTACCGCAGACCCACGAGCAGCTCATTGCCGCCAACTCCAGCTTGAAGACACGCGTCAGCGAGCTCGAGCTCGTCAACGAGTTATATAGAGGCCGGCTGCAACAATTAGAACAGGATATGCAGAACGCTGACAACTACCGACATTCGGCGGAGAATTCGGCTAAGGAAGCCGTAACGGAACGAATGCAACGCGAAGAGACTCAGCGGCAGTTGGAAGATAGCCACAGGCGGGAGAACATCCTTAAGAGGCGACTTGACGAAATGGAACAGGAGAACCAGGATCTTAAGAGCAAGATGGAAGAGTCGGAATCGGAACGTGCTGCGAAAAGGCCAAAACTCGATGACACGAAAGTCGAAGAGACTGAGGTGCCAACACCACAATCTGCGTCTTGAGCTATGATGGGAAACAGTTTTGGTTTCCTTTTTCTAACCGTATTCGACGATACCTTTCGGCTATTCGTTCTTTCCTTACCTGTAACACTATTCACTCACGATTTCCCTTGCGCTTAGTTTATCTTTCTTTGTTCGGAAGCCCAGAGGAGGGAGAAAGCAGAGGCATTTCCGACTCGGACAGGTCCATGGCTTCTTTAATCATTAGTTGATGCGGGATGATAACTTGTTGCGGTGGCCTATCGGATTGGCACGGTCAAAATCTTGAGCAGCGTCGCGAGGTGGATAAACTCCATTATGACGGAACGGCTTGGTCTTTATGGCTATCGACCCTGCGGTAGCTTGCTGGGAGGAATGGGGAACACGAAAGGAGTTTTACGGAGTCACCAAACCTGTCGGGATACCACCCACCGGCTAATGGACAATAAAAGTTGATTTGCATTCTTAATATCGATACCAGAGATCTTACTAGTTTATAATTCCTAAGGCTCTATCCATGCGAATAATATCGCGGCACAAACACACTAAAGACTTGGGCCTAAGGAAACTTGTTTTCATAAGACGATTTGCTACATTTAAATAATGCTATTGTCATGCGTTGAAATTATAGGCTCGTTTTAAAAGCAACCATGTATTAGATTTGTAGGGATGTGCAAAGTAATTACTATATTCATGATAAACCTAGGTGGAGTGACGATGCCGTAGGCATATTCATTGTGCCTTTTTACAATATTTACACCCTCTAGGGTCCAAGTCTTCGGTGCCTTTCCAGTCTAATGCTGCCATGCTACCCTATGTATTATCATTCACCCCCTTTTTCTCTTCTATTTTTGACTTATTAAAACCCATCAAGTCGCCAATGACACCTCCGGGTTTCGGAACAGGGCATTCTTTTTCCTTCCTCGCCCTAGTAGCAACGCCGCGCGTCTCGGCAGAGATTTTGTCGAAGTCCTCGCTGGGACTCTCGAACTGGACCATACCGTCCTTCACTTCAGCGGGCTCGGGTTTCCTCCGCCGGCGCCGCCTCGTACCATCTGCGGCCACCTCCGAGTCTGCATATTTTACACGGGGCGCGGGACATGGGAGGATGTGCGGGAGACCCACGACGAAGAAGCTTGCGACTACCGTCGTGGCGAAGAGCGAAGATGTCATCCGCGACCGCGGGTGTAGGTGCGGTGGCATGTCGGATAGCGGGGGTCGTCGGAAAGCTATGATCGGGGTGTTAATTAATCTTCATCGAGGGCTTCAATTGCTGTAATTGCACAAGGATTGCACGAGATTCGTACTTATAATATACCGCTATGTATCCACCGCATGACGATTGGAGGTTATGAGGCGCGCGAAGAGACGATATTGCTACGACGTTGTTGATGTCTAAGATAGCGCATAATGAGAGATACCCGTTGACCGACGATATTTTGGAGCTTTTTGCTTTGAAAACCAAATCCGATTGACTTGATTTGACGCTTCTTTATCAGCCGAGGATCTACCAGATAGGCGGGACGATGGAACTGTTCGACTTTTCAGGTTCATGTTACCTCATAGGCTTTAGTCAGTTTAAGCCTCAAAGCTCGGACCACATCCATGTATTTACACCTACCTTGGTAGTTACAAGGTTGATAGAGTTAGGAAATTTTGACAAGGGGGGAAGCTGCAGCAACTAACTGCCAGGACCCACTGAAATGACTTCAGAAATTTAGTCCCCAATCAACCAATTCGCGCCCGGTTGGAACTTTTCTAATTTTGGACGACAATTATCACATCCCACGCGCCACGAACAGCACGAGCCGTTTATCGCGACGGTCCATCCATTTAGAAGACGCAACTCATCCGGTAACCTCCATTGGGACTCGTTAATGCAGGTGATATGTTATGAAAGCTATTATCCGAGTCCCAAGATTAATCACAGGCTCGGCGATCAGTTTTAACGACGACCTCCGGTCTATATCCTAGCCGCATCTCAACACACCCTAGGTAGTTTTAAATCCTAGCTATGAGCGACCTCGATAAGTATGTTTTCGTCAAGAATATCCAGGCGCGTTGGTCTTTGCTGACGTGACCTGAATAGGGCTATTGCTCAACTTCGAGCATGTCGTCCAATACCTGAGCCGCAAGTGAGGGAGCTCTGCCACAAAGCAAGAGAGTTGTTAATCGAAGAGGGCAACGTTGTCACAGTCACAGCTCCGGTAACGGTATGTCGATATAATGCGACGACGATGCGAACAAGTAGTAAGAAATAAGGAAATGTTTTCTGACATGCTGCTTAGATATGTGGCGATATCCATGGCCAGTTCCACGACTTGATGGAACTCTTCCGGGTTGGGGGCGATCCGCCGGACACAAACTACCTTTTCATGGGTACGAATCCCAAGAGCATCATCAATTTGCTTCAATTATACATTGCTAACCAAGTCTACTTATATAGGCGACTTCGTTGACCGTGGATTCTACTCATTAGAGTCCTTTCTCTTGCTCCTGTGCCTCAAAGTCCGCTACCCCGATCGCATGACTCTCATCAGAGGCAATCACGAATCACGTCAAATAACGACAGTCTATGGTTTTTATGACGAATGTTTACGAAAATATGGTAGCGCAAATGTTTGGCGATACTGCTGCGACGTCTTCGATTACCTTGCCCTCGGCGCTATAGTCCTCAACGCATCAAATACCCTATCACCTCCTAATGATATGACACCAAGCATAGAGTATACCGAACAAGACATCGAGATTGAAGTCTGTAATGCGGACGGAGACATTATGAGTCGGTTTATGAGACGAAACAGTGACCAGTCGACGGACCGCGAGCGGAAGAGTCCTAACGGAACCCAGCCGAAGACGGGACCACCAGGGTCGGGCGCGTCGGGATCCAGCGGAGGCACCATCGGAAATCCGACGGGGGCGGTACTATGCGTACATGGCGGGTTATCGCCGCTCATCGACACGGTGGATAAAATTCGCCTGTTGGACCGCAAACAAGAAGTCCCCCACGAAGGTGCTATGTGTGACCTACTATGGTCTGATCCAGACGAGATCGACGGTTGGGGTCTATCACCACGTGGTGCAGGCTTCCTCTTCGGCGCAGATATCGTCAAGGTCTTCAACCATAAGAACGACCTTTCACTCATCGCACGCGCCCATCAGCTTGTGATGGAGGGTTTTAAGGAAATGTTCGACGCAAGTATCGTCACCGTCTGGTCCGCGCCCAACTACTGCTACCGATGCGGAAACGTGGCAGCTGTTCTAGAGCTGTCCGAAGATCCCACTGGGGAGAGCTTCTTCGCGCGTAGCAACGGTGATGTAGGCCGGAGCGACGGCGGCGGGGTCGAAGGCGTCATGGTGGAGGGCGAGAAGAGGCTTAAGAGCGGCCCTGCGAGAAGATACCGCGTTTTTCAGGCGGCGCCGCAGGACTCGAGGGGCATGCCCGCTAAGAAGCCTGTAGCGGATTACTTCCTATAGGCGGGGAAAGCTCCCTAGCATGAAGGTGGCATTGTATAAAATGAGTAAACTCAGGCGGTCGTCAACAGTGTTTTTGCTGCCTTATACTATGGTAATGATACCTGATGGAGTTCCGGGGGATAGGGGAAAGAGAAATGGAATTGTGTTCACTTTGTATTCTGAACTACATGCATGATTAGGATCGTTTGGTTCAAGTGGGCATAGTTACGAGGTCAGATCATCATAGTCAAATGAGGATATTGTTTCTATACCCCTTCCCGCTCTAGTTCACCACGGTGAGCAAGGGAAGAACGACTGAACGTTGAATGAATAGGAATGCCAAAAATCTGTATTCATCAACTACCGACAAAGGGAATATGAAAAGATTCTACGAAATAGATGTAAGTGCCCTCTGCACGGTGCCTCACAATATGGGATACTCTCCTCCCCCCTCTCCGACTAGTAATTTACACACAAGCCCTTCCATCTCACACCTACCGCCTTCCCCTCATCGTACAACTTCTCTTCCAATTTCTTGACTTATCTCTCATTTAAGCTTTTGCGCGGACAACAAGACACATCTCCTAACTGCACTGTGGCTCCTACTTCTTTACCCCTTTCTCCCTCTTCTCCCCATCGTATCTCCCCAATTCCTACCGCGAAACCCTCACACTCCCCACCCGCTCACCCGCTCACAAATCAGCTATCTTTTGCCTGTTCGCTCCATGCCCGCGCCACACCCAGATGGGCACGGGGTACTCCGGAGCGCCCTCGCTCAGCGGCGCCGCGAACCCCAGCTCTGTCGCCGGCCGCTGCCCCAGGACCTGATGCGCCAGCTGCGCCATCATGTACGCTTGGAGCAGGTACCGCATGCCCAACCAGCCGTTCGATTCCGGGATCCCCTTCATATCCTCTTCGAGCTCCTCGGTGCTTTCGTCGGTTTCCGTGCTTTCGTCGGTGTCCGCGCCAGGAGCTTCGGGAGTCTTGGGGTTTAGGGGGGTTTTGGGTGTGGTTGAGGTCGGTCCGGGGGTCCCGCCCGGGGGCTTGGGGACGCTGGGGGGTAGACCGGATGGCGTGGTGCTAACGGGGGGGTTGGTGGGCGGATTGGTAGGCGGCTTTGGGGACGGCTTTAAAGGCGGCTTTCTACCTCTACGTTTAGCGGGCGAGGTGGTGGGTGGTTTTCTACCGCCGGGGGGCTTGGCAGGCGTGGTGGGTTTCCTCGGCTTGGTGCCATCGCTTCCACCCTTCCCCCCTCCTGAACCCCAGAAGCCAGTGCCCGATGACGGAGGAGATTTGCCGTCCCCGCCTTTAGGACGATAGTCGCGGGGGCCGGGCCCGCCGGGACTCTCTCTAATCACCTCACTGCTGTTTACTATCGCATCTTCAGGGGCTCCGAACAAGTCCCTCATCCTCTCATCGAGTGGCGCCCACGGCACGTCCGTCGAGTGGGCCAAGAGGTTGGTATGAGTCAGGAGGGGGTCGGGCCCAGGGTATTCGTCACTTTTTGCCGGGTACTTCGGAGGTACCGACCTAGGAATCGTACCCGCGTAGATATCAGACGAGCGTTCCGGCATTTCGTATCCAGGGGGCGGCGGCGGCAGGTAGTCACGCCATGATTCATCCGTGGAGTATCTAAATGTCTCCCTCATATTCCTCATGAGCCCCGACTGAAGCAACTTATCGATGTTCAAGGCGTTGCTTTGGTCCCCTGATGACTTTGTAGAGCCGTTTTGCGTATGCTTAGGCGGTCTCGAGATCTTGTCTGCACCGGGTTTTGGATCCTCTCCGTCATCACTGCTACTACTCGAAATCTGTATTGAGGATGCGGCACTATTGTTACCGGGTAATTTCGGGTATCCTGCGGGTGGCGGCGGTGCTGATCCGAACCCGGGGGGTATAACGGGAGGTTGCCAGCTACTACCTGGAGGCACGCCAGAACCCTTCTCCGAGTTGGAGGAAGCAGAGACGAGAGCGGGGACAGGGAAGGGACTTGAGCTTGCGAGGTATATACCCTTACTCATCAACCACCTCCGAAGTGCTTCCTCTCTCCAAACATACCACACTCTCTCGGGGTAACCGTAATACCTCCGCTCCGATTCAGTTAGGGCCCCCTTGTACTTTCCCCAGTCGCCTTCATTCTGAAGCCATTCCGTCCAAGTCCAGTCTCTCGGGTGTCTCTGCGCGTGCGAGCTGCTCTTAGAGGGACGTCGAGGTTTTTCCTGCGAGCGGGAGTTGCCTTTAGCACGATCTATGGGATCGGGGGGAGCTGGGCCTGTGGCCGTGCGGGGGGCCTGACCTTTCCTCTTTACCCATCTCCGGCACGCCGCCCGCCTCCAGAAGTAATGCATCTTTTCGGGGTAGCTTCGCTGCCTCCGCTCGCCTTCCTTCAGCGCCGCCAGGTAAATGTCCCACCGGCCCTCGAGTCTCAGCCATTCGGGCCAGGTCCACGTGCTAGGGTGGCCGTAGCCCGAGCCGCTTTTAGGTGCGCCGGGGCTAGGGGCACCCCGCGGAGGAGCAATTGGCGCACGACCAGCTGGCGGGGGAGGGTCCGCGCCGGGAGGATTCTGTGATGGCCCAGGAGGTGGTGGCGGATTAAGCGGGGTTCCTGGCGGGAGGGTGTTCTTGATCCTGGTCCAGCTGTCTTTGATAAGAATCCAGTCGTCGCGAACGGTTTGCATGTTTGTCCTCATTCTCTCCGGCAGCGTGTTGTAATAATCTTCGAACGTCGAGGTTTCGATATCCTGCATGGTCCACTGGCGAGGTCCATGGGTATTGGATGCTGTCGTCCAGCCCGGCTGGATTGGCTGAGTTAGTTGAGTTGGCTGAGTTGGCTGAGTTGGCTGAGCTGGCTGAGCTGGCTGAGCTGGCTGAGTTGACTGAGCTGGCTGAGCTGGTTGAGCTGGTTGAGTTGGCTGAGACGGGGGGGCTTGAGGTGGCTGAGACGAGGGGGCTTGAGGTGGCTGCGTGGGGGCCCGAGGCGTCTTCGGTGTCTCCTTGGGTCTATTCCGACCTGGCCGGGTTCTTTTCGTGCTGTTCCTGATTGTTTGGTAGATCACCCTTGCTTCATCCAAGTCCTGCTGGACTTGAGATGGCAGCGTACGGAAATAGTCTTCGAAGCTCATCGACGCTACATCTCGCATATTCCACGAGACGGGCTCCACTGCTTTATTCTCCCTCACCTCGGTCTGCGGGTCGCGATATAGCTGCGTGAGCTCAGGACCCTGGGCAAGGAATTGCGCTACCGCCAGGAGGTACCTGGCCGCAGGCGGTCCCGAGCTAGATGCATCAAGCACAGGGCCCAAACCACGTACGATGGCACATCCAGACAGCAGGCGGGCCTCAGACCAATTCCCCTCGGTCCTCACAAGCTCTCTCGCTTGGGCATTCACGAGTCCGCTATAGTACTGTTCTTCCCGCGACCCCGGCCCTGTCGTACTAGCAAATACGCTGAAATTCCGAGTCGCGAAATCATTCATAGACCACCTAGTCAATGCATGGATCGACCTGCTCCTGGCGTAGCCGCGAAGGTCCCACGCACGTGAGAATACATCCGACCACACCCGAATGGAGCTGTTCTCGTTCTCCCGCGTCTTTCTTGGCATCAAGCTGTCGTAGCCTTTGAGGTCTTTTAGTACTTGTCCCACTGTCCACACTAGATTATTACCGCGCGTTGGTGCGGGTGGGTTAAAAATACTTGGCCGTGAAGGCTCAGGAGGCTCGGGGGATCCGGGAGAGTCGGGAGGAGGTTGACTAGGAGTAGCTGGCTGTTTAGGTTGTGGAGTACGTCGAGTAGGCCCAGTGTGAAAAAAATTGAACGTATCATGGGGTTCCTTTTGTTGGGGTTGCTTTGGCTTGGTTTGCCTTGGCTGGGGTTGCTTTGACTTGGTTTGCTTTGACTGAGGTTGCTTCGGTTTGGATTTGGGTGTGTCAGTAGCATTCGTGCCAGGTACTACGTCAATCAGCGGCTCGGGAGCTGTGGTTAGAGAAAATTCCTCGCCTAGATCAGGCGGGGCACCGACGAGGACCCTAGACATGCCTGGTACCGGATGGTCGCCAGGCATAGGGCCGTCCGCCAGGGTTCGAATGTTGGTAGGGAGGTCCTTATTCCCTCGGACCCTCTTGGTGTCTCTCCAATACTCGTGAGCAGGCGGCACGGTCATCCGGTGGCTCGCTCCGAAGCCCAACGCCCCCTTGGCGGACGTATTAGAATTTCGCACGTTCTCTATCTCTACGTCTAGTGACCATAGAAGCTGATTCTTGGCCATGATGTCGATGTTGTTCGTTCGGATGAGTTGGTGGTCCCCTATATCTCCGTCGTCGAGCTGCTCGTTATCGACAATGGTCTTCTCGAGCTTTGCGGTGTACGCTCGCCGGAGCTTTTCGAGATATGTGAGGAGCCGATTGTCTGATGTGTCCGACGGTCCTTGCACCGGTGGCTGATTGCTAGGAGTGTCGGGAAGGCTAGGAAGGCTGGGAGGGCCAGGAAGGCCGGGAAGATCGCCTGATCCACCGCCCTTATCTGTGGGTTCAGATTCCTCATCTTCAGTCAAGTCAATAACCGAAAAGTCCGATATATCGTCTGAAGAATTCGGTAGTCCTCCAAGGCTTCCCCCCGGAGCCTGAGCTTTCTTAATTGCTGCGTTAAAAATATCGATCCGTTTAGCCCACCACACATCTAATGCAATCCGTAAATTGATGCGTATACTAGTAGTCCCTGCCGAATCGTTGTTGCTCATCCAATGCAAGAGACGAAAGGTATCATACTCTCGCCAGATCTCTTCCTGTAACCTCAAATCTCGTAAGAAGTTAACCTCTGCCCGTAACATATTGATAACCGGTAAACGGTCTAGGTCATATAGCCTGTTTACAATTGAGAGCTGGAGGACATGGAGTGTCCTCATAAGAAAGCCAGCCCTTAGTATAATCCGGAATTCGTCGTTTCCGGTGTTTCTGCTTTTGAATATAAACCGGTTTTTAGCATTTGACGTTTTATCTATCATACTGGTCGTAAATTTTGTCACTCTAAGCCTCTCTATGTCGATGTTCTCTCCGACAGTCTTCTGGTACTTCAGAAGCGCTGCTCCACCCGCAGTTTTGATAGCATTATACGTCGAGATCTGAGTTTTGATCACATCAACGAATTCCCCCGCGAGCCTCATGCGTAGTTCGTCACCCATGTCCGCAGCAGGATACATAAGAGGACCCTTATTATGAAGCTTGTCGAATTGCTTAGGAATAATTCCCAGTGGCACTGATGAATCCTTCCTAAGTCGAGTCCATTCTTTGGATGGTCTCGTCCACGGAACCTTGATATGTCTTCTTAGATCCTCTTTCTTAGGGGTAGCTCCACCCCGAATCGACCCAAACGGTGAGCCTTCGGTGTTTTCGGGGCCCGATAACCTGAGTCTAAAAGTGTCAAAGCCTTCGTTGTCATGTATGTCACCTCTTGGATCGCTATAGCTTGGCTTTAGGAAATTTGGGGCGATTAGAGGAGGTTCGCTGTGGATCGTTTGGGTGGTTTTCAGAGCTTCTAGCTTATGACCGAGTCCTAGTGCATCAAGAGCTGCCTTAAGGTAACCGTTTAACCGTTGAGTCTGGAGATCTGATCCATGGAATCCTGGATTCTCGCCGTAGTATGCTTCACATTCCATGATAACGTTCAGGAACCGCTGGTTGATACGTAGCCACAAGCGACGGCGGCCATACCAGACTCCTGCGTCCAAATGTAGGTTTTTCTTAACTATCTTTGGGGAATTTATAGGTGTATTAACCATGGCATATGGCATATAGCCCGAATCAGACATCGAAATATCTCCCGAGTCATCGGTGAGGTAATCGTTATCAAACTCGTTTTGGAAGGGGTTCCTAACTGATCTAGGAACACCCAAAGACGATGGCGGAGCTTTCCAACCCGACGTGGAGGCAGTAACATTCCCACTCCTAGCGGAGAGACTTCCGACAGATGCTGACTGTGTCGAGGTTTTGATCGGACCTGGTACCTTAGACCTAGAGATGTGATTTGTATTTAACCCAAACGCATTTGCCAGAGATACATCGATCTTCTATGTTGAACTTGTCAGATGGTTTATATACTACGGGTTATGGCAAAGGCTGACGCTTGGAGGACTCACCGAATCTGATGGAAATGCATAATTGCCCCTCGGGAATGTATTAGAGGTTCTGGGGAACTTTTGGGGCCCTTCAGGTAACCCAAAGAGGTCGCCATAATCTTCCATCTTGCTTCTTGTAGTAGAGGTGTGGTGCCTCTGTTATGGGCGTGAGCCCTAAGATGGGTCGTGGCGAGATAACTTCCAAGGCTTCTTCTTCAACTAGCCGAGAGTGCACAACAGTGGAATTCGATGTTGTATATTTTAGCTTATTTCTCGAAAATTTGTAAGGGGTCTTATTAGTTCTTTTGGTGGTTATGAATATAGATATAATGCTGTGTAAGCTTGTCCGTTGGTGCTTATATGCAAACTAAGGAAGGTAATTGAGAATCAATAGATAATGAGATGGTACAGCTTCACGACCAAACAAGAGCCTATCAAGACATACATTTAGCTTTTAGAAGTATCAACGTTAAATTTACATTGTAATTGCTCATCGTGTTAATAATAAGACCCCGGACAAAGAGTTGGTGTTCAGCTTTGTATGATTCAACTCCTTCTCTCTCCTTGCTGAAAACAGCGACTAGGGCCAGCACTAATGTTTGCTTTCGCACTAAAGTCGCTTGCAGAAGATTGTCACGGAAAACATAAGACAAAGGAATATAGCCTTTTCAAGAAGTAAGATGCCAAATGCGGTGGTCCACGGCTCTGGAATGGGACTTCAAATCTATTGGATGGGGACAGTCCGCAATTAGATTGTTCAAATTCGCTATCTAGGTACATACAGTAGCATCTGCCTAAGATAGGAATTTAGTCCTCTGTCTCGGATTCTGAAGAAGCTAGGTACTTACATTATCCTCCCTGGCCCTCCTCCCTGGTCCTCCCCCCCAACATTCATAAGGTAATATATCCACGCTGGGCAAATAATTGGTTACTGGCAACATCGGCTACGCCGTTGATGTATTAGCCAGTGAAAAAATAAATGGGATGTGTGTAGTTTGGACATTGGGAATTTTGATGTGTGTTCTCGGGTGAGAGAGAGTAGTTGCTGTCTTTGAAGATAGATAATAGACTTGAAAATGAATCCCTCGTAGGCCCATCCTTTAGGTCTGTGGTATATTGAACGGATGGAAGTTGAGACCCGCCAGAAGGATTAGTTAAGCCCGCTGGATTCTGTAGAGGCCCATCCAGGGAATAGCTGGGGGGTATACTGGATACCAAGTACTGCAAGTATCCTTGGGTTTCGAGTTCACGAGTAACATCTTTCACTACTGCTGGACTGTGTAGTTGAATATGCTTGTCAACTTCGGTAGCGTGAACCTGAGGTAGCCCTTGACTCTCTCCTAGAGAATCTGCAAAATCACCGCCAATGCTGTCACATCTAAGGCTGCTTGGTTCGGAGAAGGCAAAGGAGGAGGAAGAGGGATATGAGGTGCTTGTAAGGGGGATATAGTCGGACATTGATAGGTGACTTGGTTGTAGAAGAAGGTCTAGTGTTTGACTGAAGCGTTCTTGATCGTAGGGGGAATTTAGGTATGTAGCTTCATTGGCACTGAAGTTGCCAGTTTGAAGAAAGCTGGTTATATTTTCGTTGCTGACTCCCAACCAATTAAGGAGGGCTCGTATCTTCTTATTTTCCTCTGACACTTTTCGGGCTGCTTGTTGAATCTCGAAGTTGACCTCTGTACGCTTGAGCTCGGCGTGCCTTACTATCTTCTCAAGCTGTATCACATATTCCTTATGCCGAGCCCGCGATCTCCTTTGGTTATTTCGTATCCTGGTACGATTTGACTCGTCTGGCTTCGCCATGCTAGCCATCTAGACACCTAACATAGCGACAGGCACATATATCCTTAAATTAATGGTCGATGGAACATTCTTGATAAAACGAAGATTAGTTACCTGGGGGAATCCAAATTCCCATCGACATATATGGATGGATTCGGGGGTGAGACGGAGCTTAAACTGAAGCAACCATGTGGGATCAACGTAGAATACGCAACGAATAGATGCGTTAAGGTCGGTGCACGACATTAGCATAGGTATAAGTCAACACGGGACATATATTCGCGGCACGATGTGTCCAAGACCTATAAGGGGCGTGCAAGAGGCGTGCAAGTAAAAATCGGCTTCAAAAATTGGAGAATAATGCAGATGGGATGTGTGGCGCTAAGGTAAATTATCCATCGTCTGTACGAATTGTCATCGAGCATGACAATAAAATATATTGTGCCATCCTAGTCGGGACATCTGGTCGGGACATACCTACCTATATACGGGATCGTAGATCTGTAGGTACCTATATTACCAGGTGATGGGTACAGATCACTTAGGAAAGTTGTGGAACACTATCAAGTTTTTCATGCTTGATCGACCTTACAGCTTACCGTCTGAGTGAAACGTGCGTTCCTTGGCGTATATTCTAGATTTTTGGGTGTGTTAGAAGATTTATTCAATCTAGTAAGGCGCAGTAGTGCCATATACTATAAATGTCCAGGTGCGTCTGAGACGCTCGAACACAATGGGCCATGTTCTAATCTAAGAGAAAAGAGTCGAGAAGGTGCTGTATCGAAACCCTCGCATACTGCCTCTGTTAGTCACGATTTTGATTATTTATCTTGGAATGCCTATGATTTCTACCTTCGTTGATACGAATTCTGCTGATAGGTGTACTGACCAGAACTACAGCCTTCGGTGTGCGCCTCAGAACAGTCTCACCTTAGACCGAACGATGACCAATGATCAAGGGGCGAAACTTGCATTAGAGCCACTATACGGCTAGTCGATGACAATAATTTCAGCCAACGCAATCCTTCGTAGAGGTAACTGTAGTCGAATGACTAGGTGGGCACCTAGGTAGGTAGTTAAGAAGTCGACGATCAAGATCCCTTCGACGCCTTGGATTCTAAAAGAGGACTAGTAGCTTCAGCTTCCTGCTCACGTTCGGACGGGATTGCAGCTTAGGGCGGCATGAGCTCAGCAATTGGTGAGAACCGCATGCAAAGTATAGGGAAATATAGGTAGGTAGGCATCTAACAGTCGAAGCCTCGGGTTTGAAAACTTCCTTTCAAAGATAGTAAAGGGGAAGGTAGACATATCTCGCGATGATAAGGTTAGTTATCGCAAGCATCATTATTGTCAAAGATTAATAAAGCGAGGTCGGAGTTGAGAGGGTTGGTTTTCTTCAACTGAAGAATACACCACTGCGGATTTTGATGATACTACAAGGCTGAGAGGTGTGGTAATAGTATCCATGCATGTTTTAATTATCATCAGGGCTGGCTGCGCCTTTTGATCAGATGGCGATTAAAGAGGGGATCGGTGAAGGGGCCAAAGGCAACCGGAAGTTAAGAACGGCAATGAGATGGTGACTCAAACCGTCGATTTTCAACCCTCTTCCCGATTTTGGATTCCAGACACTTGCATCTGGGATGCGTCAACCGCATTCATGGGCTAAGTCTTTCCAGGGTCCATTCTTGCACACTTTCTTCGGTGGACGCCTTCTTGTCGTAGACAAACCGATCATGCAATCGACTCTGCCGTCCTTGCCAAAACTCCACGGACTCAGGCGTTATCCTCAAGCCGCCCCAGAAGTCGGGAACCGGAATATTTTCTTTTCCCTCGAATCGCATCTCGGTTTCCTCGACCCACCCATCAAGCAACTTTCGCCCATCGTCTTCCTCCCCATCGGCATCTCCTTGGGTCGGCTTTAAGACCCGACTCTGGCGACTTGACCAGGCACCGATCCGGCTGCCACGAGCCCTAGTATCGAAATACTTCTGGCTCTCTTCGCGAGTAAGCCTGCTTGCTCGGCCCTCCACTCTCACCTGGCGCTCGAGGTCTTCCCACCAGAAGGAAAGGCTGGCCCAAGGATTCGTGGCAAGGTCCTGGGCCTTCTTGCTTGTACCAAAGTTGCTGTAAATCACAAAGCCCTCGGCGTCAAGCTCCTTCATGTAAACCACGCGGGATGACACGCGACCAGAGGGTAGTGATGCAGTAGATAAGCAGCACGTTTCGGGATGGGCGACAAGGCCTGACCGTTGAGCTGCAGCGAACCATTTATGAAACTGACGGATCGGTGAGATCGGATCCAGATCCGAGCGAGCTAATACTCCTCTGGTGAACTGTTCTGCTTGTCCGTGAGCTTCTTTTCCGGCTGGCGCAACTAACCTACTAGTGAGTCTTCGAACTTGTTATGTAAACGTGTGAATTGGCGCTAGTTACATACAAATGAGTTTGCTATTTACACTTGCAGAATGTAAAGCCATTCTGCCGGTATTAATTGGAAATCGTGAAACAACTGGGGACATGAACATGTAAAGGTGAAGATGCAAAGACATAAAAGCTGACGTTGAGTATTAGTAATATATGGGGAATATTGAAGGGAATCACGTTGCTCATACATCACTACAACATTTAGCGCATCCGATTTAAACTTTTACGACTCATGAATCATACGATTAAATGACGATAGTCTGTACAACAGGTACATATGTACACAAATAGAACGTGTGAAGTACCTATGTACGTCTAGTCAAATATCAATTTTCTTATTTTTATGAGCAATGTTAAATCTGCTGTATACACGTGCATGTCGTGGGCTGCTGGTAATACCTTCAATTATATGGCGATTTATATGGGACAAAAAGTACCTTTTGACACCCCATACAGCGGACAAAATCGATGACATCCATACAGCGGATTTAACATTGCTCAAAAATAAATAAAATAAAATAAAATAAATAAAGAGAATACGAGGAGATTAAAGATAATCAAAAAAAATGAGGTCTCCCTGGGAATCGAACCCAGATTGGCGGAATCAGAATCCGCAGTGCTAGCCATTACACCAGGAAACCATCTGAAGGATGATCACGTATTGTAGTCGAGATGGTTCTGGCTTCCGAATCATAGCTTATATTACTTAGCTTGAATGCGCTCGAGTAGCCAATGAATTAAAATGGATGGTTTGGGTCCACTAAGTATCTACCTCTAATGCGGAGAATTTTCACAAGGATCTTGATAGAGGGGTTGCCTGCGTTATCGTTCTGCCGCAATCTAAAAAAAAACCTATAAACTAAACCGAGAAGTCGTCGCCCAAAACTTCGCAAAGCTAAGATTTGGTATTTTCTTCTTTCTTCCTAATTTCGCAAACTTTGAGATGATATCTAATTTCACTAAATAGTTTGTTCTACTTATCTACATATATCATGGCGTCCGAAACAGATAATTTAGCGACTATTGCGAGCCTTCGCGAATCACTCTGCTCCGAAGCTACCCCACTACCCGTCCGATTCCGCGCCCTCTTCTCCCTCAAACATTTAGCACGACACGAGACAGGCGACCAAGCTCTTGCCGCTATAGACGCTATTGCTGCTGGTTTCGCCTCTCCTTCCGCGCTTCTTAAACATGAGCTGGCTTACTGCCTGGGACAGTCCGCCAACCTGGCCGCTGTCCCCTACCTTCAAAAAGTCCTAACCGATTTACAAGAAGACCCTATGTGCCGACACGAAGCAGCAGAGGCTTTGGGCGCTCTGGGAGATGCTGGAAACCTGGATATCTTGCGCAAGTTCCGCGATCGCGAGGGAGAAGAGGTAGTTATCAAGGAGACTTGTGAGATTGCTATTGACAGAATCGAATGGGAAAACTCGGAACAACGAAAGGCAGAGAAACTACGTCAAAGGTATGTATAATAATTGCTAGTTTGCGAATTGACTATGCACATGAGGTTCATAGAGCCTAACTACAAGAAAAAAATAGCGATTTTGCTTCGGTCGACCCTGCCCCTCCGATGCCTAACTCCGAGCAGACTGTCCAAGACTTAGAGAAGGCTTTGATGGACACGGACCAACCTCTCTTCCTCAGATACCGCGCTATGTTCGCACTCCGCGACCTTGCATCGCCGCCGGGCCTTCCGACCGCGGTACCCGCCGTCCATGCCTTAGCCAAGGGTTTCGCTGATTCTTCCGCCCTATTCCGCCACGAGATTGCTTTTGTGTTTGGCCAACTCTCCCATCCGGCCTCAATCCCAGCTCTCACTTCTGCATTGAGTAATCTCGAGGAGGCTAGCATGGTTCGACATGAAGCAGCGGAGGCACTTGGAAGTCTCGGCGAGGAGGAAGGCGTCGAGGAAGTGCTGAAGAAATTCCTTCACGATAAAGAGAAAGTCGTGCGCGAAAGCGTCATTGTTGCCTTAGACATGGCTGATTATGAACAATCGAACCAAGCCGAGTATGCGCTTATCCCGGAGGCTTCAAAGGTAGCTGCATAGATAGAAGTAGGATTGGCGTTATATGGGGGTTCGTTAAAGGATACCAAAAAGATCGCGCACGCGTATGGCTTTATTTCATACGCCTTGCTCATGGGCTCATAGCAACTGCTTGAGGAATTTACAGGGTAGTCTCTATTAGAAAAATCTCAATTGTTTGTGTTCCATCTATTTCGGGATTCATGGGTTAGCTATGTCCAATTTACAATACTAGGTAGAGAGAAAACAACATACTTGTGACCACATTCGCAAGTGAAGAAGATCGTACTGCCTTCATCAGCACTGCGCAGCTGTACTGCTGTATATCTAACTTCGGTGCGCCCGCACTTCTCGCATGTCTCGTTTATGACAGCTTCTGTCTGGACATCGTGTCGCTTTACGGATTGTACGATTGAGAGTTTTTGTCGAAGCAAGGAAGGAAAATCCGATGGTTTGCTTTCTGTAACGGTCGTTTTCGATGCTGTATCTGCCAGTTCGGAATGTTAGCAAGTGTTGCTGGTTGACATGTATTAAGAGAGAGAGAGAGAGAGAGAAAAGAAGAAGAAGAAAAAGATATAATATTAGATGTGTTGCTATAAAACTAACCTTGGTTCTCAGCGCCGCAGCATTCGCAATTGAGAATATTCTTTTCGTTTCCTTTGGATGCGGGAAGCAGATTTCCGCAGTCGGTACAGAAAACCAAGGAGCCTATGGCTGCCATTGTCGGACTTGCTAAGTTACTGTCCTGAAGATGATTTCTTTAACGGAAGAAAAATTGGGTTTCTAATAATTCAAGATCCGCAACAGCGCTTCCGTGCTAACATTCATATTTATTATCGATAAGTTCACATAATTCACATATTTATCGATAAAGCGTTTGGAACCACAGTGCTGCCAGTGGGCGGGTGCTATGTGATTGTATATATGTACTTACATGTACACACATAAAACTGTGCATGCATGTGGTCCGGAACATCAATGAACATTGAATGCAGGTGCGCAGGCTTGTTGGCTTGCTGACTTGGTACCTAGGTACCTATCAATAGGTCGCAATCCACATGCGCCTCAATGAAATTACCTAAAGCTTCCCGAGTTGCGCAAGGCTGGATTGTCAGGCTGTTCGCGTTCAGCATTTGAAATTCCATTCTCACATCTCCTTTTTAGAGACGATTTGCCAACTTCCAGCTCTTCTCATCACTACGCCAACCTTCAACGCCACCATTAAACCCGAGTAGTAATACTACGCATGGCACAATTCACGCTGCCGCTACATTTCTTACAGAGAAGGTGATTGCGATGAGGTAGGCAACATATCGACTTCAGCGCAGCTGGAAACCAAATATTTCGATTGCAGTGTATAAGAGGAATAAGAAGTTCCCGAGGTTGTTTGGATTATAATGGCATACCCTCAGTCTAGCAATCAGAATGGCATCGCGCCTCATTTCCACCAACAAGCCTATCCGCAGCCCGGTCCTGGTTCCGGTGTCTACCAGCAGCAGCAGCAGCAGCAGCAGCAGCAACAGCAACAGCAACAGCATGCATCAAAACCCTTTACATTAAATGAAGCTCTTCCTTATACCCCCTTCACATCGGTCTTTCCTTTTGAACCAGGTGAGTCAGATACCCCCTCCCAGCTGCTCCTTCTTCTCTGTCGTTGTTGCATATTGCGCGATCAGACGTCGAGCACTTTTCCGCGTGACCTGAACCTAACGGGAACTTAAAAACTCAAAAAGATATTATCAGCAATCCTTCAATCGGCTCCGGTCCTCTCGCACCATCTCTCGCCGGTTTAGTCTCTAGAGAAGATTATGATACCTTAAATAAGGAAGCCGAGAATTCCAGTCTTTCGAAGCGTGTCGAGGGAAGCCTTGAATTTGTGCAGCACCTTCTTAAGACCGACAAGATCACACACTTGTGAGCATCTCCAAGAACTCTCTTTGACTACATATAACTACCCGGATATATACTGATGGAAATCGTGATAGTCAATTTAAGACTGCGCCGAAAGCTACATTACCACTCAACAAGCCAGCCAAAAGTGTCGCCGATGGAATATCGCCTTTTGCCAAGATGGTCTATGACAATACTTCCATCTCTTTCCGTTATTCTGCTGCCGAGACTTCGAATGCTTCGACACCGAACGGTCACGGTATGTCTCCCCGAATCTCGAAAAAGCCATCACCCAAGGCACGTAGACAAGAACCACCTAAGGTAGTCAAGCATAATCCTGCTACTTCAAATGCGCAAGCAGTTGCTCAGAACAAGGTTCGCATTGAGATTCATCTACCCACACGAAAAGAATTAGATGCTGCCGCCTCTATGTATACTCCTCCTAGACCTCCTGCTCCATCATCACCTCTGGCAGCACAGATCCAGGCTCAGACAGTTTCGCTAGCGGACCTGATGGTGACACCAAAGCCACCGACCCTTCCGGTCTCACAGGTCCTACAAGTGCCGCCTCCGTCTGCCACCAAGGTAGAACCCGAAACACCAACGCCGCGTGCTATTATACCAAAGACCGAGGTGCTAGAAGCTTCTGAGCAGTTATCTCACATACCAGACCAAGATCAGCCTGCATCATCACTAGCCTCTATTAAGCAAGTTAACATTCAGATTGAACTGCCAGCGGCTAGTTTCAATAAAAACGAATTCGCTGTAGTTCCCGATGCACCTGAGACTCCGACACACTTGTCTGCCAAAAGGAAACGCGCCGCTCAAGATGAATTCGAAGATTCCTTTGGGGGGGAGCTCAACCAGCGCGAGCTTGCCAGTGCCGCTTTTGGGGACCTGCGCAGATGTTTCCAGGAGATATTTTCTGCCGAGGATTACTTATCGAACGAGCGAGGCACTGCATCGCATCTAATTACGTGGACGAACGAGCAACTTCCTACAATGACGATAGCTGCGCATGATAAAGCTCAGAAGCAAATAAATAGGGCTATCAGTCTTGGTTGTTTCCGCCAAGCGCCCCTAATTGATCTACTTCGAGTCCAACGCTTGAGCGAAGGTTCTTTGAAGTACGCGGATGCGCTCGATTTCAAGCTAGATGAGACATGGGGCGAAACTGAAGTCGGATTTTGGGCTCATCAGCTCCATGACATCGAAATGGGTCTTAAAGCTGCGCGCACATCGCTCCGCATCATGTGTGGTGGTCGGGAGGAGAGACAGCTGTACTCTGAAGACCTAATTCAACAAGGGCTAAATCTCTTCAGAAATGTCATAAGTGACATTATCATACCCACGGCTGAGTTACGAAGCACTGGTCCTACCAGTAATTTATTTCGCCTGCTTGTAGCGTACAGGAAAGCTATCGGTACCCTTTTCACTACTTGTCAGAAGGTCTTCTCTCTAATGTCTGACCTGATAGTTAGCATCGACCTCTCAGAGACCGTCGTAAACACTCTAGAGTTCGTGGCATCGCGTCTAATATTCGTGGAGAATGCACATACAGAGAGGGACTCGGTCGTGGGCGTTCAAAAATTCGATGCCCTTCGTCTAGTCGCCATGAATGTACTATCGCAAATATTCTTGATGAACCCCGCTCAGAGAGAAGGCATCTTCAACGAAATCCTAACTTCTCTAGAGAAATTGCCTATCGGGAAGCAGAGCGCGAGGCAGTTCAAGCTTTCAGAAGGCAAGAGTATTCAACCCGTCTCAGCACTGATCATGCGACTGATCCAGGCAAGTGCCGGGAAAGTGGATGATCGCAAAGAAAAGCTTCGCGGTCGGATGATGCAGAGCCTAGCAGAAAATGATGGAAGTGGTGGCCCTACGTTATCCGCCGACGGAATCAATGGGAAAGCGGAGGCCATCTACACGATCCGGAGGGAGGAATATGCTGCGGTTCAGCACTCAACGGCTATCCAAGAGTTGCAGGCCCTTGCGAAAACGCTTGCGGATGGCGCTTACCGCAATGCTACGTACGTCGTCAACTTCATAGTGAAGCGAGCATTGAAATCTACCAAGTCCGGGGACACGCCGTATCGAAATTTATTAGACTTGTTCATCGAAGACTTCACTACCTGTTTGGACTCTCCAGATTGGCCCGCGGCAGAACTCCTGCTTCGGCTTACAATGTACATGATGTTCCAGCAGGTGGATGGCGATAAAAATGCGGCGCCTGCAAGAAATATGGCCTTGGAACTCCTTGGTGTTATGGCTGCGGCTATCTCAAAGCTGCGATCACACGTCCGGAAAACCGCTACTAATTTTGAGGGAAGCGACTCGGATGAACTTGGTCAGTGGCTAGCTGATCTGACTCTCAATGTTCTCGAGGGCAACATGTCGATGGATAAAACCGTTAGCTGGCTAGGGCCATATCGCGTTGTCTTAGAACACTTGCAAGATCGTTTAGGCGACGACCCCTATCTTAAGGGTGCTATTTCCTATCTTATTACGGACTGGGGATCGCAAGTTAGCCTTGGATACGATTCCGTTGCAAATGAGGAGTCGGACGAACGAGATTCCGAGCTCGGAAGAATTGCATTTCGCCTTCGTAACATGATCGACGACCCGAAATGGCTCTCGCGGGAATATAGCTTCAAGTCGGTGGTCCCTAACCACGCGAAGCTCTCTCACTCAATCATCTTGCTTCGGTCAAGTTTTTGCGCCTCGTTCAAAAACATTCTAAACATACTCATGGGATCCATGACTACAGATCAGGCAACTGTGCGCAGCCGCAGTCTCAAGAGTATCAATCTCGTGCTCGACACAGACCCGACCATTCTCGACGGCGATAGTGTGTTCATCCAACTCATTCTTCAGTGCTCTAACGATCCCTCACCCCAAGTGCGTGATTCGGCCCTGGGCCTCATCGGGAAATGCATGGCCATGCGCCCTAGGTTAGAAGAGAAGATGACGCCAACAGTCATCCAAAGATTTATCGATTCCGGAATAGGTGTGCGAAAAAGAGCAATGAAGTTAGCTAAAGATATCTATCTAGGTAACGATAGTAAAGCAGTTCGAAGCACCATTGCAAACGGGTTACTACATCGTACACAGGATCCAGATGAAGGCGTACGGGAGCTTGCAAGACAGATGATAGAAGAAGTCTGGATTTCCCCCTTTTATAAGGAGGACGACTCGGTCGCTTTCAAACAGGCTCTCACGGACCACGTCGCTCTTATGGTCCAGACCGTCAAGCAGGGAAATACCGCGCTTGTCCTCGACAAGGTCTTCCAGACAATACTCTCACCTGATTCTAAACTTGCCGAAGCTAATTCTCGAGTTTGCACAAGACTCGTCGCTGATTTAGTTGACCTTATCGGCAATCCTGAGTCGAATGACCCATCGGTTCCCTCCAGCAGGGATGCTTTCCAAGTCCTCATGATCTTTGCAAAGGCCGATCCCAGACTATTCACTTTCGAGCAGATTCGGCAACTGGAACCCCACATTGCTAGCGTCAGCACGAGTGAGGACTTGACAGTCTCGAGGGCTGTGGTTGTCATATATCGTCGTGTGCTGCCACAAGTGTCGAGCGTTCATTCGAAGTTCCTTTCCGACATTCGAAAAGTCCTCATGCCTGCCACCTCTAAAGTCACGAGGGCGCTTCTTGACGACGTCGTGGCATGTCTCTGGATTATTAGCGAGCTCCTCCAGACGTCCGAGCCCCTCGCGCGCCTCGTTTTATCTTGCCTCAAAGCAATCCAGCAAATGAGCGGGAAGAGCCCGCTTGACCGAACAAAGATTAGGCAATTCGACCGATATTCACTGATCGTCGGAATGGTTGGTAAACATTGCAATCTGGACAGCCACGAAGACCGTTTCAAGTCCGAACCCAATCTACCAAAGTGGAAGGGCTCTGTGTCAAAGCTCATGGTAGACGTTCTCGTCCCTTTCGCAAACCCTTCCCAGCCAGCAGATGTGAGGCGACCGGCGCTAGATGCCATAGGGCTCGTTTGTCAATCCAACCCAAGGAATTACGTATCTGCTAATGTCTATACGACATTCCAACAAGCATTCGATGAACGCGTGCCGATTTTAGAGTCGATGGTTCTTCGGTCTTTTAAGGAATTTCTGTTGGTAGAGGAACAGCGGTCTGAACAAGCGGCATCAGCAGCAGCTACCGGCAAAGAACCTGTTAAGAGAGATTTGAAAGTTATGGGCGGCACTAGTTTTGATGATGTTGCCAGTGCGACTACTCAGCGGTTCCTTAAAGACATCACTCGCATTGCCCTGGCGACCAACGATGATCATGCCTTTTTGGCCATGGAAGTGTTAGCAAGCATCAATAGACAAGGTCTTGTGCATCCAAAAGAGACCGGTGTCACACTCATTACGCTTGAGACCTGCCCAGTGCCCAAGATCTCGGAACTCGCATATCATGAACACAGGGCCCTTCACGAGAAATATGAGAGTGTGCTCGAGAGGGAGTATGCAAAAGCCACACAGTCGGCTTTCCAGTATCAACGTGATGTTATCAAAGATCCACGAGGCGCAACTGAGCATCCATTCATGTCAAAGCTTCATCTTCTCACAGAAGTGCTAAAAATTAGCAAATCTAAAAACCGCGTTCGATTCCTCGAGAAGCTTGTTGGGCAAGTTGAGTTTGATCTGGCGAAGCTTCCCACAGGCCAGGCATTATCTTCACACGTCGAGTTTTCTCGGTTTATAATCGAGAATATTGCATTCTTTGAGTTCGTCACAATTGGCGAGCTACAAACTACAATTACCGCCATGGAGAAAATTGTGACTGGAACTGGGTCTAGCATCGCCCAAGCTATTGAGTCCGAAATCTTTCACGTACGGATGGATCCGGTCTCTACCTCCCAGCAACCAGTTGTTGGTGAGGAGCAGCCTACCGCCCCAATCCCGCCTACTATCGATCCTCAGCGACTTCGTCAGTTAGCAGCCGGCTCAGCGATCCTTCTCACTCTTTGGGAGGGCCGTACTTACCTACGTCGTTTGTATGGACTTAGTGCCAACCGACGCGAAAGTAAGGGCAAGAGTGCCCCGAAGGATCTCGCCAAGTCTCCAGTCAAGGTTCAGGGTGTTACCGGAGACAAAATTTGGGATGACATATCCAGAATCATGTCAGCATTCGATACACCGGAGCACATGATAGAACAGTGCCGGGAATTTGTGGAGCTCTTGAATGTCGACAACGAAGTCAAGGTACCAGACGAAGAGGAGGAGTTTGACCTAGACGGAGATCCGGCGTCCCCAGATGCCGAGGATGACGAAGACGCTGCCGATCCTGACCCCCGCGGCCGCAAGAGGAAAGCAGGAAATGCCCCGGGCGGCCGAAAGAAGCGGGTGCGATCCAGCTCGAAGCCGAGACCCCGAGGCCGACCTAAAAAGCAGAGCATGGAGGCAGTGGAGGCACACTTGGATGGCGATATGAAATGGATTTGATAAGGATCAATGCTGACCTCAGGAGCATTTCCGTTGTGGATTTTGTTTCAATTCGGCGCTTATACCCCCATTTTCACGCATAGATTGGGCAACCATCTCATCATACACATGACGAAAGAAAGACGGGGGCTGCATGGGCCGCATGGCGTAGCAGGGGAGACATTCACGAGCATGGAAACCGGCGTTTAGAAAGGAAAAGGGAGAGGAGTCAATCAATTACCGGGAATTCACATGGGGTGTTCGAACGCATGTTGTCGCTTGGCAACGGGGAGGGGAACGATGGATGTTCAGACTTGCTGTTTTTCTTTTTTACAATGATACCTCGACGTTACTGTGCTTTGCTCTGTACACTACCCAAGATCGGCGGAGAGTGGTTATTGGTGTTTGCCTGCTAGCTAACCTCTGATACCTACGGACACAGACAGTCCAAGGTAGAATAAAGATTCTGGCCATCTCTGATTGAGATCGACTTTTCTGCTCCTACACTCTGTGATTCATATTGTCAGTTATCAGGTAAAAGTAAGCGATTTATGTATGCATTAAGGATAAGAAGGGTCGTTAGGTGCGGTTTTCTTTTAGCCTCGACGGGCTACCTGCTGTCGGATTACTCGTCACGTAATTCATATGGGCCGAGGAGCTCCGGGGCCGGGGTTTATCATACGAATAGTCATTACTGGACCGTATTTCACTTAGAATCGCCTTTAGGGACTGTACGACAATCCAATTTCAACCGTATCATCATATTAGGGAATAACGCCATTGTTGAGGTATCGCTGAGGCGAATCTATCCTCTATCCCGCTTGTACAGATCCAGATGAGTATTGCAAGTATAACTGACTAGGTAGCCTCCAGCTAAACGTTCAAATATTCCCATGCGATCTATCCCTAGCCCTTGGTACAAAGAAGACCCGCCTTCTAATTCGTTTCATCATAACTCATATTCTTTAACGTAGAAACGCCAGGTAAATCAACGAAGCTACCGTGCTCGCCAACGTGACATGCACCTTAAATACACCCAAGACAACTCCATCTAAGGTTCTTCGACCTGAGACCAGGCCTCTTCGCTAATCTCGTCGCTATCGTCGAATTCAAACGCATCGTCAATGTCGTCGTCGAGCTCGTCTGTTGCGTCCACCATGACGACGGAAGATGTGGACATGGCGTGAATTCCTCCCGTAGATGCCCCATCGTTTACGGTAGTTGGTACCGCATTAGAATGCACAGCTGCTAGCGACCGTCCAGCCGTTAAGGTGGCAGTGCTTCCTTGACTCGGTGTCTTGCTGGATTGGCAGATACTCGAGGAATCCGTCGCCACGGTGTCGCCGGTATGATATGCGGGACCGGGACCGATCGGCCCTAGGTCCGCATCCGGCACGGCGAGCTCGAAGACACCTCCAGTTCCATCATCGAGTCCGCCAGCCCAAAGAGGAAGGTACTGAAACTCGTCGTCTGATAATGCCAGAAGCATATGTCTCGTTCGGGTAAGAGGGGCTTCTAAGTCCGGCTTCGCCCAAATCATCCATAGCCCATCTATAGCTGTACCAAGTTGCTCGCGGAACCTATACGAGTCAAAATAGAGGTCACCAGAATTCACCTCATCTCCCGTAGCGGGTTGAAGATAGCAAAAGGCCTTGTCCATCTGGGCATTAAACTTATCCACTGACATGCCCAAAAACCGATCTAGGTAGGTCGTTCTGGTATACGCGTGGAGGCATGAGGACAGCTCCTCCCAGAAGGTCGGAGTCAGCAGACGTTGTGCATCAGAAAACTCTCCGTATATGATAGCAGTAGGATTCCAGCTGGTACTTGGAACATAGCATCGGCGGTCGCGATCGTAGTCTCTTTGCAGGTCAATATCAAGCGGGGATTCCATGGCCTCACGCACAATATAGGTTTTATATCCTAACAGCTTGTTGAAAAGAGTCGTGAATTGGCTAGATAATTCATTTATCTCAGTATGGCCTGGTTGGTCGGTGCCGTGTTCCAAATTGGCAGAAAGGGCTTTGCTGATGAGGTCGCCGGTCCGTATTAACTTCTGGTATTCCGAGATTTCGAGCAGATGGTAGAATTGATCCGACCTAAAATTTGCGAGTATCTGCTGGACGCGGTCGACAAGTTTGAGTGCCGCATATTGAACGACTGTCTGCAGATCATCGGGAAGATCTACAAGAGGGCGACCAAATATAGTATATCTCGCTGCGTCCACGCGAGGTTTAGCAGCGAGAGTATCAAGAGCCTTCTCAACTACTAGGATACGGAAGGCAGCCCGAGTTACGTTGGCCAACTCTAATGTCCACGCCATCTTCAAGGCAGCCTCAGCGTTGATATCAACAAATTCAGTATTGGGCTCTGCTATCAACCAAGTACACACCGAATCTCGCTAAAATCAGTCAAGTTAGCATGTTTCATGTGGAAGATTAGATCTCGCTTACAACAACACCAGTACAATCTAGTATGTCAGCAACGCCGGTAAGGGTGTAGACACGCGGTGCAGAGTTCAAAACTAGGTCGTAGCCCTGAATGGCTAAGATGAGGCGAATGATGTTGGCGCGATGACGGATAGGACAATAATCGGGGATGACCCTAGATTCCGGCGCTTCAATATGGTCTAGGTCAATCTTTGGAAGTGACTCCTCTTGCCCTGTCTTACTTTCGACGTATTTGTTAGTTTTCCTACAGTCGATGAGGACTTCGTTATGACGAGGGCAGTGGTCGTCGTGTCCCGAAACAAGATATGGCGATATGCCAAGCCTCTCTTTGGATGTCCACCAGTCTCTCACGCCTGGAGGGAGAGACAGTTCCATAAGCTGAGCTGCCAGCTCCTCTCCTTCAACCGAAGGAGTAAGATCAAGAACATATTTCTGCGGGAGCGATTCACCTATTCTCTTCCGAATGCGAACTTGTCCTTGAGGTGACAATAATTGTGCGATGACTTTCGAACCTGTAGCAAGGAGTTTATCTGAATCGGCATAGAATCGTTTCGAAGACCACTACGACGCATTCTGAATCAGCGATACTTCAAGGGGACGCTCATTTTAGTATATTTGCTTTCCTATCTGCTTTGTAGGCTGATAACCTCCACGTGATCTTAGATAATTAGGAAAATACCTAGATATAAGGCTGCTAGCTATTGCATGTGGGTGTTGGATGTTTCTGATGATGTACCTACCTCTTCCCATTTACAATCAACATGGTCTTGAGGAAAGTTAACTATGATCAATGTATCACCAGAGTCGCATTCAATCTGAACACGCTGCAGCAACGAGATATCTCGTTGTTCTCGATACTCAGAATTATAGCTACTATCTCCCTGATTAGGTTGCTCCTTGAGCATTTGGTTGATAGCCGCATCGAGTAGAGAGGTGCCCGGTGGAGGTTGAGTCGATGGAATAGGCGATAAGGATGGCATAGGAGAATCTGATCTGTTTGACCCATCCTGGCCCTGGTCTATGTCTTGAGCGACCATGATGAGTAAAAATATTTCATAAATCTAGTTGAAAGGGGAAACAACGATCTATGTTTTATAGAGCTGCTAGTGATGTGTTGTGCGTATTGATGTGACAGAGGGGATTTCCAAAACAGAGACTCGATAATATTGAAAAGAAAAATAGAGAGGCAGAGAGGTGAGTTTTAAGAAATAATCAGATGGCAAGGCTGTAGCAGCTGCCTGTGCAGTTCTGGCTGATGCCTCACGACTACCTGCCTTACCTGTAAGCTTCCATAGCTCTTGTCTTGACGTATGAGCATTCATGTACCTTGCACGAGGTGGCAAACCTTAGAACCATGTACATGTACTACTACTGCTGACTCCGCGCTTCAGCCACAGCGCGATACTCAAGCTAGGTAGTTGATAATAAGCCCTATACAACCGTGCAGATGCACTTCGGGGAGACTGTACACTTCAAGTTAACCTTGGAGGCAATGCTATATGCAGATGATGTATGTCGTGTCAATCAGAGGCTGAGTTTGACATTGCGGTTTGGTCTATAGAAACACGCGTTAGTCATATTCTTCATTGTGTCTAGAGGTGAATCATATTCTTATACCTACCTAGGTACCTACCTGACTACCTGCATATACATGTAGGTAATGATTGGTTAGAGGCAGATCTATTGGTAGACACGTTAAGTATGCCTAGGCTGCCAGGTGAGAATTGATATGTCGTTTATAATTACGACTGATATACATACATAGATACCTATGTATGTATGTGCTAGGTTGTTTTACATTTTAGTTGAGTCATAAGAGTTTAAGCAGGCATGAATGGTTTTGGTCTCTTTGAACATTAAACATTCAACATTATGATTTTGCTTGTTCCTTCCCCGCATCTCGAATGGGTTCCAAGCCCTAGCGGTAGTGGGTTTGGTTGTTGCAACCCGTCCGTACCCGATAATCCAATGCCGAATTCTAACCCTAAATTTTCCTTAGTTAATGCAAACTTGTGAAGTTCGTAGGGTAAGTTTCCGGGATCTTCTCAATTGGATGTTACCCCATTCGCTCGCGTGCCCCTTATCCTTTTCCGGTCAAAGCTTAGGGCATCCTTATCCAGCTTCCCTTAACTTCCCTTAATTTTTTCGTTCCGCTTCCGATCGCACCATTAGAACCTCGCCAGTATCTGCCCACTCAACCGTAAATCTGGGGAATCTAGACCGACTAGGAAACCTAGTTACCCCTTGTATGACATAAAAATGGGGAATATCTTATCGATTTTAGGTGGCTATCGTGGTACACGCATGTAGGTGTGTAGCGGTCAACACTCCAGGATTTGAATACATAAATCTGTGTTTCCTTGTCTAGGGTTTCTGAGGCTTCTCCCTTTCTCAACGGGCGTTACATAATAAAAAATAAGATATATTTTCCCCTCCTCGTATATACAAAGTATTAGACCCAGCGTGCTCCATTCTAGAGATTAATTTCCGAAAACAAAGACCTGGTTATTGTATACTACCTAGGCATACAAAAAAACACACAATACAAACTATCTTCGCTACAACTATCAAACGTCTGGGACTGCTGGAATAACGTGTCCCCAAGCCGAACGCAAACAAGCTCAATAATAGCAGCGGCAGCACGAACGAATTCACAACTGAAATAACAATGGATCGAACTGGAGCCTCACGAATGGCTAGCGGGGGGCGTCTCAGCATGTAAGTTTGCTAACTCGTTTTCTTTTGAGCCCCAGTTTCGAAATATCCTACCAAGTAAACCAATGGGTAGTCATGTCTCCATAGTCTCTATTTAATTGTTTTCATATTATACATACAGAAGTTCACCAAGCTGACCTCCAACCTCATAAGAACCCGCCACCCTGGTCTAGCTCTCGCAGCTGTCGCCGCAACGGGCATCATAGCTGCTGTTAGGTACCAGCAATCCGCCTTAACTCGCAACGAGAAAGCTCAAAGGAATTCTGTCGAGAACCCCAACTTCTACGTCAGTGTCGATCGGAGCGGTGGTGGCATCTAGACAGTTGGGGCAAACCCGAGAGCAGGATACAGTATTGGCATAAATCTAGTGAAATATACATTAGAGACAAAGATGGCAAGGGCAAGCCTGAGAAGACTACGAGGTGGGAATATTCAGGTTTGATTGGATGTTTGATGAATTGAACTTGGTGTGCCTTACGATAAATTGGCAGGTTCAGCTGGCTTTAAAGTCGGGCGTACCTTAATATATGTACGTACGGATTGGTGTTTTCTGTAATATCATGTTATATCATGTTAGATGCGAAGTGGGTAGAAACAGTAAAAGAAGAAAACAATTAAATATAGAAAACTAATTCTTTATGTCTGTCGATTGTATTCCTTGTTGCAAATAATCATCAGCTCTAGCAAGCCGTTTTATACAACACATCCATGGATGCAGCTCCGGCTACCTAATAGTACAAGTTACCACATAGAGTATCATGACTATATCAGATACACAGATGATGGGTATGCTCTTAAGCCCCTTCATGATGATACCGTACCTGGCCTACGCTCACTCACCCTTGCCATTTGAACCTTGAAGCAACCAAGAACACCAAAATGCATCACTTTTTCTTTTGCTGACCCAGCGACCGAATTCAATGCATTCCCTTAGACAAGCACCCGAATCCCTCAAAAGGAACTTCCTCTTCTCCTGAAGTCATTTTTGACGGGTCCCGCCTCATATCTCGCAACCTCCTTGCCCTTTTCCTTAGACTCTTGGCTCTTCGGGGCAGCTGTGTCTAAGGCAACGCCTTGTTCCCTGGAACTTCCGGGCTGGTTCTTTTTTTTCTTCATAGTCTTCCCAGGTTTGCTTTTGTTGCTAGATAGAACTTCGCTGCTTATAGTGGTCTTCCAGCTATTGTCATCGCCTGAATTCTGCGCCGTTGGCACTGTACTTCTCAAGACTCGCATTTCTTTGGCGACATCCGCAAGACCCTCCTCAAGAGTCTTCATCCGGGCTAGAACTAATCGACTCATTCTGTCAGCGTCCTCGCGATCTTGGTGTCCTCGGTTTAGCGCTTTCAATTGGCCAGTGGCCATGGCCATTTGCGTTGCAAAGGACGATGGGACTGCTCCAAACTCATTATGTGCATCGAGCCCCATCTCAGAGTTAATATCCACGTCGACAGAAGAGACTTGTCGAACTCTCGGGTCAGCATTGAGAAGGGCCGCGCGATTAGGAGCCGATCTTATGGGTATCGGTCTCGGTCGAATCATGAGTCTTGGTTCATTTTGCACCTTTCGTGGTGAGCGCGTTCCGCTAGGATCGGCCGATTCTGCTGTTTTAGTTAACCGGCTCGTTCGCGGCCGAGAACGGGCCCCAGATGGTTCCTCAGATATCGAGGATGGGCTAAGTCCCCCATGACGAGTAGGTCCTTGTGGAGCGTAAAGAATTGTATTTGTGGACAGTGTTCGACTATGTAGACCTTGGCGGCTAGGTTGGTTGCCGGCCTTGGGTGATGTGACAGTTGGACTCCGATGGTGAGAGGAAGAACTTTGAGAAGATGGGACCGTTGATCTGCGCCGCACTGCTGGAGGGGTCGTAAAGTAATCTTCCTGTTCCTCCACGTCAGCCTTGCTACCACGACGGCCTGCGACAACTCCTGCTTCATCCTCTTCATCCTCATCGTTTGTTACAAATTCATCATCGCCATCTGCTTCCGTTTGATCCTTGTATCGAGCTTGCTGTTCAACAATTTGACCATTCAATTCCCTAATATTAGAGACGGGGAATGCGTTGTTCGATATAAGGTCCGCGGGGTCACTTGCAGCCGATCGAATATCAGAGACGTGCCTGAACCTCTTAGGAAAGTCACGACTCATGCTCATTCGTCGCTGCGACAAGCTTGGACGACTATCAATTGTAGGCCAATGCGATAAATGTTCCCCAATTTCATCATTGTTGTCCATCCAGTTTCTAACGGCTGTCTGTGTCTTCCTTCTTTGTTGTCTTCTCTGACTCCGCAGTGTGCTAACATCGGGTGGGCGACGGAAGACCTCTTCCAGAGCACGGTCTTTTTGGAAACCAGCAATCGATTCTTCGCGTGTTCGCAAAGTTGGGCTGAAGAAGGCTGTTCCCCTACTAGGATCGACGAAAGATATCCCTCTAGTCGTATGACGCCCTGAATTCTCAACTAGATCTGTAGGCTCGTATATGGAGGAAGCGAGAAAGTATTTCTCGTAGAAGAATATACAGAAGAGCAGAGGGAAATGAGTGAACTTGATGACAGTACGATTCAGAATCACAAACTGTCGTATAGGCATGACGTATCGCAACGGCATCAAGATCCAGGCGAAAATATTTCCAGGTGCAACGTAAGAAAATAGAGCATCGTTCTTGACCATAGATATAGTATTGATGGCGAATAAAAACCTAGGCTAATGTTAATACATGATTTAACAAGTAAGAGAATAAAACACCACTCACTGATGCTCTTCATTTGCGTTCGAGGCGATTCGCATGAATGAGTTTGTTAGAACGGTAATAAGCATTGTCCTGCTTCGTGTCAGAATAGTGAACTTATCACACTGAAGAAATAAACTTACATGATGACGAAATGAGTAATGATCATAAAGAACACTAGCACTGTCTTGCCCAATACAGAATATCTTGGCCATCTGAGAATCGTAGTTAGCTAATCCTGTCAGGGAATCAAGGGTACGCTAGACATACACATCCCACGCAGCCGGCGTGAATCCCATCAAGATCTGAAAGATCTTAAAAGCCACATCAGAAGCGTCATTATGGGCACCAGATAGTGTGAAAAAGACGAAGAATCCGGAGCAACAAATCAGTATAAGGAAGAAGCAGGAGCCAACATCAGATGCCATATATCGGAAGCCAATCAAGAGTTGGGAAAAGTATTCGTAGTGGTCTAACACGCTGAAAATGCGTGGCAGCAAGAGAATTGCGTTTGCTGCCAAAACATCATATGCCATCTCATTCCAATGAAATGGGTTCACAAGGAAGACACCATAGACCCTCATACAGTAGTAGATAATGAGCAGCAACAAGATGCCGAGGTCAAATATGTTCCAGAAGCTCATGATATAGAGAGAGAAGCCCTGCTCGTTGAAGCCGACGACTTCATCAAGCATGAAACCTGCACTCCAGAACCAGAAAATCAGTTCCAGTTCAGTGATGCGGTTAGACCGCCGTATCAAAACAGCGAGGAAAAGGCATATCAATATAAGCAGAGAACAGGTTGATAAGAATTGCCTATATCGTGGAACACGGAGACGAGATAGCTTCAGGGGGGAAGCTTGGCGCGGGTCATATAAAGCGACAGCTCGTCGAAGAGGTACCGCATGCAATGGCAATTGGGACTGTTCTTTAGCGGGTTGGTGGCTAAGAAGAGGTGTCCTGACATTGACAGGGTCATTTCGAGCATTCCCACCTGAGTTTGCGGGCATAGACGGCATCCGGTGAATGTTATCTTGGGTTGAATAAAAGCTAATTGCGCCATTCCAAATAGCCTCGAGTTGCTGGACTACCAGTGGATGCGCCAGGAAGTGTTTGGCTGAAGCACGGATAGCTACCTCGAGCGTCGAAGATCGAGCTGCAGCTGGGCGACCTTTGCCATCGGATGCCTTCGCATTGGCAGTGTTCGGTGTCTCGGGAGCTCCCTGGAGTGGGTAGAAGTCATAGGACAAAGCATCGATAAGCTCCCTCGTACTGTACTCCTTTAACAGTTTCAAAGCCAGAAGTTCACAGACCCTCGCTCGCGTGACACTGGTGCCTGCGTTACCCGGATACAGCTGCCCCTCCTTCGCAAATTGCAGACAGTTTGCCATGAGGGCGTACAACGTTACGCGACTGAAGTGTTGGGTCCGAATTTGTTGTTGCATGGGCTTGACAAGGAATTGGGAAACTTGTGGCGATCGAATTTGGTCCCAAGTTAAAGTGGTCTCGGTTCTGGTTTGGACGATAATTCTAATAGCATGGACAACATTATACACTGGTATCGAATCTAGTTCAATTGTGAGCACATATCCTTAACGATGCACGCTGGCTACAGGAAGCAATTGTAAACCTACCGAGGTGGCTAGCGGAAAACAGAGGTATAAGTGAGGCAGAATTCCTGCGCATATTGGTTTCCTGAAATGGCCAAGTCACACGAGGCCCAGGCTGCCCATGTTCGAGATCAAAGTCGTCTTCATCGTCATCGTCATCATCGTCGCCCTCGGTGAAATCGGCAGTGGCATGTCGCTGTCGTTGCTGCTCGCCATAATCGCGATTCGCCCGGTCAGGAGAAGGTGTGTTTGGGTTCGACTCGAAAAGATGCGCTGGATCAACGCGCCGAGCGGGTTGCCTTGATCGCAACAGCGAGGAAAGCATTTCCTTCGCAGGAGGAACCATCGTCAACTCCTGTTCCCTCCCCCCTACCTCCACGGCAGTGGCTAAGGGAGATATAGAAGCATCGAGGGGACCGAAAAAGGCCAAGTGCAGTAGATTCGCCGACGTGCCTAGTTCGTCCGTCCGTTCGTTCTTCCGTTCGTTCGTTCGTGTGTGCGCGTGACGCTACACAGGATGAGTTGACCGCGAAGCGCGGAAACACAGAATAAGGGACAAAGAAAGGAGCAGAGGGAAAAAACGACGATAAGGCTTTGCTAGCATTAGCATTGACATTTGAAAAAGAAACCAACTACCAGCTATCCCACCGAAGCAGTAAAGGGCCAACAGTTACGGGGGTCTAGATACAAGAAGAGGCAGGGATACAAGGGCTTACCTAGAACTGCTAGAAGTAGCTTGGGTGGAACAGTCCACTATTTTGCGCCTCCTGCGCTCGCTGATAGCTGGTCTACCTACTAGTGCACACCATCGCCTATCACGATCACAAAATGACACACCCACCTTCAACCTCTACTGTGTACTGAGTCAGGTGTGACTAGCGGTTGGTTGTGTAATAGATGTCCAAGTGGCGCACCGAGGCAGGTTCTTCATCTGCATTGTAAAGCGGTAGGATCTACATGACGACGTCGGTCTGCAGAGCTGTGCGGAGACTTTGAAAGGCGTAGTGGCCATTGAAAATGGAAAGGCTTTTTAGTATTTTTTAGCATTTTTAGCATTTGACAAGAATGGAAGAGATGAGAGTTCAATTGTTCAATGCAGGTAATATCCAGGGTGCCACAAAATAGGAGTTAGCTAAACCATATGCCCGGACACTAAGTACCTAAGCCTTCATGCACGTTCTTACCTTCCTTCTCTCTTGCAGCATGCATTGCAGATTGCAGCTTGCAGCAGGTTCGATGTTGCATCATTGATCATTGATGGGATGATATGATGATATACGTACCACGAATGTACAGGTGGTGATCCTTGAACCTCGCCTACAAAATTACCGCATCGAGCATTCTACACCACCATATTCGTCCACAATTGGTCACTAGATGCAGCCATCGCGGAAGGTTGCCTCCCACAACTCCCACAAATCCTACGTAGTTCCTCACACCGCTCACCTCCAGCTCTAATAATCCGCATATTATATATTTTACAACATTAATAGAAGCTCATCTTCTTCGGCTTTTGTTATACTCATTCTGTACTATTTGGGATTTGGTAATTAAGCTAAGGAGTATCTTGCTTACTGCAACTTTCACGCATGATCCATCTGCAGAACTTACCGGCACCCATGTAAGAAGAACCTACTGAAGATATACATACATAGTATTCTGCATGCAACCTCTCCTACAGTCGGGAAAGTCCGTTTATTGGCTTAACTGCCTCCAAATGATCCAAGACTCTACGTAGTGTAGGTGAGGAAGCTTCACCACGTTGATCGACAGCGCTATAATTTTCGCCTACCATCTCGGCGCTACAGTAGCTTACGTATCTCGGTCTAGAGATTGTGCCACTCCAGTAATGTCGTACTCTATCTACTTAGTAGGTACCTACCTAGTCACTTGTCACTTACACAATAACGGCTTCCCCGTCTTCCCCTACCAAGCTGTGCTGCTTCAACTATCCACAATGTTCATATCGGTCTAGAGAACCACCTCCAGGAAGTGACACATGACAGACACGCACACCTGAATGGTTTATCTCTTATCATCTAATTTTGCTAAGTAAATATCGAAGCCACGAATATGAGACTTCTCTCCCCCTTTCATTCTTTGAGTCGAGGTTAATTCACCGCTCCTTCAAACATCTTCGAGGCCGGACTTTCTGATTGGTACGATTCTAAGGTTACACCCATCTGACCTAGAATAGCCGACGATGGCACATGACGAACATGCTCCCTTGCATCTAGACCCCTACGGCATACAATACTTAAATATTTAACTCTATCTTCTACCCCACGTTTCTTAAACATTGTTGCTCGGAGATATGGATAGTGGTGCATACATGTGGAGATACCTATACGAAATCAGGTGGTTCAGAAAGAGAGGATCTTAAGTTAAGATCATTCCCCGATATTTCAATGCTAAATTCAAATTTAATGCCAGATTCTTCATGTTTTAAAGAGTTTTTATAGGAGATTACTAAGCTTACATAATCCTCTCCCTATAAGTAAAAAGGGGTGAGGCTTTATGTTAATTATCAACAATAAAACGATACCATGATGAAACTTCGGAACTTGAACAACATCTATAGCTAATAATATGTCGGGATCTTCATGTTGAGGTCACTTTACACACTAAAATAGATCACGCTACTACTGGTTTTTAGTGACGAGCTTCGTAACGAATGGAACGTGGGGTGACTTGTGCTTAAAAGAGGGATTTAATCCGTGTTCAAAAGTTGAATTCAATAGGAGAGCTAGAATTCACGTTGCAACCTTTCCCCTTAACTGGCAGTTGTCCCCAAACAGCGTTCATCAGATAGGATACACCTAAGCACAGGTAACAGCCCACCGACACCCACAAAAGCTGGATTCTTATTAGTTAATACCTACCTAGTCAGGTGAATAATACTCTAGGTATTTATTAAACCCCGTCTAGGGACAACTGCCAGTTAAGGGGATACGTTCGACTTTTGCCTTCCGTACCTAGGCATGAGAGTTTTAGCTTCCGAAAACCGCCTAGATTAACCCCAAGATATGTTTCCCCATATCATATATTGCCATTAGCAGAAGACGAGGATGAATTCACAATCTATTGGGCCAAGACATCCCGAAATACCCTTAGGGTCGACAGTGGCGGACGACTACATACCTAGTCATGAATGCGCCGTAATCATCATGAACCCATATGTATTATTGATTTGATTGTAACGATGATAGTATAAGGTTAGCAGTCAATAACAAATGAAGTAGAAATTTGTAACAATTAGTTTCGCGGTACCTAAACTAGACAATTATATACACTGGAAAGATCGGTGCTTGGAAAGGTGATGGAGGTAGCCCAGGTGTAGGGATCAAGGCCAACTTAGAACAACTCGGAGAAGTATAATATAACAGCATATCGTTCTAGGCTTTACCCTAGCCCTAAAAATCAGAAGCCCTATTGGGTAAAATACCATTCCAGAGAGATATCAATATGATGCTGTCGATAATCTCCGTAAAGGGAGAATTAAGAAACTCCACGTATATGTCAAAAGACATACCAATGGGTATCATATCTGCCGATATAAACACCAAGATGTTGATTCTATGATAAACAATGACATCTGCACAAAAGGGCCTTTAAGCGGCTAACGAAACAATGGGAGGCCATCGATTTAGTAAAATTAAGAGGTAGCCCATACCTATAAAATATTATAAATAATATGAATAGAACATCAAATACTGTAGTTCTTAACTATGTATATTCATCATCCGTCTGTAGTGATCGCAATTTAACATTCCACATATAGGTATCTAGTGGAAAAAATTCAGTAATATCATTATTGAGTCAATGAATAAGTCGATAGCTAATACACCACAACAATTGAACTAAGGTCCACAGTTAACATTAGTTAGCATATTCTTTTTAGTAGGATATATTGTAACCACGGCGGTTAATTTTCCATGTACAATGTCAGAGGTTGCAACACCAATGATAGCGCTCTTTACTATACACTATCGATCCGTAGAAGTGAAGTCAAAAACAATATTTGAACCATAAGTGTGAAGAAACAGCCGGGTGTATTTAGCATCAAAGGGCTATAGGACCAATCCTGTCGATAGATAGCAAGTGGCTATCCAATAGCTACTAACATAAAAAGTAAATAAAAAGAGAGATAGAAAGCTAAGGGAAATCATAGGTAAGAATGTGCTTTCATAGATACTCATAAGGACGGCATAGATGTCATGATGCAAACCTAGCAGATGGAGAAACAACTTAGTTGTTGCGCAAGGAGCTCTAACCCCTTGTGCCTACGGAATGCGGTATACATACATAGTGTGCCCTTTGTCTGCTCTGTTCCAGGACTAGCTCCAATGGTCCCCTAAGGGCTGAGCTCCCATCCTGCTGGGTCCCTGGTCCAGACCTCAAGGCCATCCTCCCCAAGGGGCGAGGCGTGGCAAGGCAGAGAAGACCTCTGGCAATAGATGAAAAGCCCTGTGTCGGTTTGGATGATAGGTATCTCACAGTAGACAGTCAAGTTATAATTGGCGCGGGATATTAGAGTAATGGGACTTCCGCTATCCCAAGAATACTGCTTCTAACTCAAGGCCCCCCAAGTCCTGTCCTTGTGTAAAGTTGTTGCTACTAGGCTTCTTTATATAAATATATTTTTAACAAATGAGTAACTCATAAGTCGATCGTGATTATAAACTCAAAGATGGTTTCCATTACGATACTAGGTATGTTAAAGTGATATTGATGATGGAAACATATTTTAAATTTTATATCGGCAGTTAGTGTTATCCCTAATGGCCATTAGCTAAGAATATTATCTCTTTTTTAAGTTTAATATCGGGTAATATGCTTTCATGTAATGTTCATTAGTCCGGTAATTGAGGCTCCTTCGACAATTTTAGCAATTAATCACGTACTTATTTCGAGTCTTTTCAAGAGCTAAGACCTTAACTTTATCTTGATTTAGGTAGGTAAGTTAGGTAATTATTTTACATAGATACTTACCTTAAATAAGTATATAACACGAAGGCTTTTGAAGATGGAGAGTTTGGTAATAGTTTTTTTATTATTAGTTTGTGTGAGTTTTGGAGGCTGTAACCTAAGTTTTTTTAAAGGAGGGGCTTGGTGGGATGCTGAGGTAATCTTGGAGACGTTTGCATCCATTAGGTACATGAAAGTTTGTACCCCGCTACGTAATTGAAGTTTTTGTATGTACGTAGACGTAGCCCGTGGTTATTCAAGCAGTGATACTTAAACGAATGAGTTTTATTCATTACCGGTAATCTAATTAAATTGGTAATATATTTTGAAATAGAGTAGATTTCGTAAGTTTGTTCTATTTTATATATGACGTGATTAATGAAATAAGAAAAAGGTATCGAATTTAGGTTGAAAGGACCCTGGTAAGCTAATGCTTGATTCAAGATACTTATCGCTGATTGGACACCGTGAGCGGGACTCTTACGTAGTACTGCATTACAATTGGAAGCCCCGCCAACCATTCAAAGCGGGAGCTTGTATGTAGTACGAAATAGGAGGGACGAACTGAAAAAAAAATATGAAAATTTCTTGGTCAGAGCTAATTTTTTTTTTCCTCTTCAGCTCCATAGTCGAAATTTGTAGAGGAGACGATTATCTTGGAATTGTCAATTGAGTTTTACGACGACATGATATTCTGAGCAGACTACTTCTTTGCAGCCTTAGAAAGCTCTACTTGTGAGCTTCCTAGTTGCTGCTTCCAATCAACCGCTCTCCTCACCTTCTTCCAAAAACCCCCATTAAGCTCAAACACCAGCATCTCCCACGAGTTGGTGGCTAGCACGGCTCGAAATGGAGGATTCCATACACTATCAGCCCGCCTCTGCGCGGATTGTGGGCTCTGGGGAAGAAGGCCTTATGTGTCTTGACCTCGAGGATCACTCTTCCTATCAAGGATACAGCTTTGGTGCCAAGAAGAGTATCGCTGGAGAGCTAGTCTTCCAGACAGGTATGGTTGGATACCCAGAGTCGGTAACAGACCCTTCGTATCGTGGACAGATTCTCGTAATCACATTTCCCCTCGTGGGAAATTATGGTGTACCTTCTAGAGAGACGATGGACGAATTACTTCGTGACCGTCCCGCACATTTCGAGTCTTCTCAGATTCACATCGCCGGCCTTGTCGTATCTTCCTACTCCGGCGAAGATTTCTCACACTTCCTCGCGACGTCCTCCCTGGGAACATGGTTAAAAGAGCAGGGAGTTCCTGCCATGTACGGCGTCGATACGAGGGCTCTGACAGAGCGTATTCGACAGGAAGGTAGTATGCTAGGCCGAATGTTGTTACAAAAGCAAGGCTTGACAAATGGAACAACCCACGGTGCCAATAACGTCGTGAGCCATCAAATTAAGAAGGACTGGAAGCCGCACTTCGATTCAATCGATTGGGTCAATCCCAATACGAAGAACCTTGTGGCTGAGGGTGAGTGCCCCCATAGACAAAGTACCAGTCTTAGTATACTCATAGAATTTCAGTCTCTATCCAACAACCTCAACTCTATAAGCCGGCCCCATCTTCGGCACTCAAACATCCATCGGGACGTCCTCTTCGTGTACTCTGCCTGGATGTCGGAATGAAAAATAACCAGCTTAGATGCTTCTTGAACAGAGGCGTCGAGGTGCTTGTGTGCCCATGGAATTATGACTTTGCCAGCGGTTCTGGAGAGGAATATGATGGTCTCTTCATCTCAAATGGACCCGGTGATCCTGCCGTCATGCGCGAACCCGTAGAGCAAATTGCCAAGGCGATGAAGGCCAATCGTACGCCGGTGTTTGGCATTTGTCTTGGTCACCAGCTACTCGCCCAAGCGGCCGGGGCAAAGACTGCTAAGATGAAGTTCGGCAACCGAGGACACAATATTCCCTGCACGAGCATGGTAACCGGGAAGTGCCATATTACTTCGCAGAACCATGGTTTCGCAGTCGATGCCGGAACACTTCCAGAGGAGTGGAAGGAGTTGTTTGTGAACGCCAACGATGGTAGTAATGAAGGTATTATGCATGTTAGCAAGCCATTTTTCAGTGTGCAGTTTCATCCGGAAAGCACACCAGGTCCTCGCGATACAGAATTTCTGTTTGACGTCTTTATCAATACTATTGTCAGTTGTGCCAAGAATCCGGAACTTCTTGACTCTCCAGTCAAGTTCCCTGGGGGCACCACTGAAGAAAATGAGAGGCTACACCCCCTGGTCAACGTCAAGAAGATTCTCATTCTTGGAAGCGGTGGCCTTAGCATTGGACAGGCAGGCGAATTCGACTACTCCGGAAGCCAAGCCATCAAGGCTTTGAAAGAAGAAGGCATTTACACTGTCCTCATCAACCCTAACATTGCGACGATCCAGACTTCGAAGGGTCTCGCCGATAAAGTCTATTTCCTTCCCGTCACTGCTGAGTTTGTCCGCAAAGTCATTATTCATGAACGCCCAGACGCAATATACGTTACATTTGGCGGACAAACTGCCCTGCAAGTCGGCATCCAACTCAAGGATGAATTTGATGAGCTCGGTGTCAAGGTGCTAGGCACTCCTATTGACACGATTATTACGACGGAAGATCGGGAGTTGTTTGCTCGTAGTATGGATTCTATTGGTGAGAAGTGCGCCAAATCCGCCTCTGCAAGCAGTGTAGATGAAGCAATGCGTGTTGTTCAGGACATTGGCTTCCCTGTAATCGTCAGAGCTGCTTACGCTCTTGGTGGGCTTGGCAGTGGCTTTGCCAACAATGAAGCTGAACTCTTAGATCTCTGCAATAAGGCTCTAGCAGCAAGCCCACAGGTTCTAATCGAGCGAAGCATGAAAGGCTGGAAGGAAATTGAATACGAAGTCGTGCGAGATGCTCAAGATAATTGCATCACCGTCTGCAACATGGAAAACTTCGACCCTCTCGGTATTCATACAGGCGATTCCATCGTTGTGGCTCCATCGCAAACGTTGTCGGATGAGGACTACAATATGCTACGGACAACAGCAGTCAACGTCATCCGGCATCTAGGCGTAGTGGGAGAATGTAATATTCAATATGCCTTGAATCCGTTTTCAAAGGAGTATTGCATCATTGAAGTCAATGCAAGACTTTCGAGATCATCCGCCCTAGCATCCAAAGCAACTGGCTACCCACTTGCTTTCATCGCTGCCAAATTAGGTCTCGGCATTCCACTAAAGGAAATAAAAAACTCAGTCACAAAGGTAACATGTGCTTGCTTCGAACCGTCTTTGGATTATGTCGTCGTCAAGATGCCCCGGTGGGACTTGAAGAAGTTCACAAGAGTGTCTACCCAACTTGGTTCGTCGATGAAGAGTGTTGGTGAGGTTATGAGTATTGGAAGAACGTTCGAGGAAGCCATTCAGAAGGCAATCCGAGCTATAGATTTCCACAATCTTGGTTTTGGAGAAACTAAGGCCCTCATGTCAATCGACGACGAGCTACAAACTCCATCCGATCAACGTCTCTTCGCTATTGCGAATGCTATGCACGCTGGATATTCAGTGGACAGAATCTGGGAACTCACTAAGATTGATAAATGGTTTCTGCACAAGCTAATGGGTCTAAGCCAATTCAGCAAGGAGATGATCAAGTACAACACCAGCCAAATCTCCCTAAACATCGATATACTTCTTCAGGCCAAGCGACTTGGATTTAGCGATCGTCAACTAGCTAAGTTTTGGGATTCCAACGAGCTAGCAGTGAGACGTATGAGATTGGAAGCTGGAATCACTCCATACGCCAAACAGATCGATACCGTGGCCGCCGAGTTTCCTGCCTATACCAATTATCTCTACCTCACATACAACTCCTCTACACACGATGTCGTTTTCGATGATCATGGTGTAATGGTACTCGGGTCGGGTGTCTACCGTATTGGATCATCCGTCGAGTTCGACTGGTGTTCAGTCAGAGCCATTCGCACCCTTCGGGAGTCTGGATTCAAGACAATCATGGTGAATTTTAATCCCGAGACGGTGTCCACCGATTATGATGAAGCAGACCGTCTATATTTTGAGAATATCAATTTGGAGTCAGTTCTTGATATATACCAGATGGAATCGGCTAGTGGAATCTTGGGTGCTATGGGTGGTCAAACACCTAATAACATCGCTCTACCTCTCCTTCGTTCGGGTGTAAAGGTTCTGGGAACTTCGCCGGAGATGATTGATAGGGCGGAGAATCGCTATAAGTTCTCGCGTATGCTTGATGAAATCGCAGTCGACCAACCGACCTGGAAAGAACTCACAAGCTTTGAGGATGCTAGGAGCTTTTGCCGAAAGGTCTCGTATCCAGTTTTGGTTCGGCCTTCATACGTCCTGTCGGGTGCTGCTATGAATACCGTGTATTCAGAAGCCGATCTCCAGTTATACCTAGAGCAGGCTGCTGAGGTTTCACGGGAACACCCTGTGGTGATCACGAAGTATATTGAGAATGCTAAGGAAATTGAAATGGACGCCATTGCTAAGAACGGAACTGTGGTTGGACATTTCATTTCCGAACATGTCGAGAATGCTGGTGTTCATTCTGGCGACGCGACTCTTATTCTACCACCGCAGGATCTTGAACCGACCACAATCCAACGTATCGAAGAGGCTACGCGGAAGATTGGCGCCAAACTTAATGTTACCGGTCCATTCAACATTCAATTCATTGCAAAGGACAACGACATCAAGGTTATTGAATGTAATGTTCGAGCCTCGCGTTCATTCCCCTTCGTGTCGAAGGTCATGGGGGTTGATCTGATTGAGATGGCGACAAAGGCAATCATGGGCATCCCCTTCGCTGAATACCCACCAACCACTCTACAGCCAGATTGCGTTGGAGTGAAAGTTCCACAATTCAGTTTCTCGAGACTTTCTGGGGCTGATCCAGTACTGGGCGTGGAGATGGCTTCGACTGGAGAAGTCGCTTGTTTTGGTATGGATAAATATGAGGCGTATCTCAAAGCATTGATGTCGACGGGCTTCAAAATCCCAAAGAGCAACATCCTACTTTCGATTGGCTCTTACAAGGATAAAAAGGAGATGCTTCCATCGGTCGAGAAATTGCAGAAAATGGGATATAAGCTATTCGCCACTGCAGGTACCGCCGACTTCCTTCAAGAACATGGAATTCCTGTCCAATTTTTGGAAGTACTTAGCAACGAGGAAGACGACCAAAGATCTGAGTTCTCGCTCACGCAGCATTTGGCAAAGAACATGATCAACCTCTACATCAACCTACCATCTAACAATAAGTATCGCCGGCCTGCCAATTATATGAGTAAGGGATACCAGACTCGGCGAATGGCTGTGGATTACCAGATCCCATTGGTCACAAACGTCAAGAATGCCAAGATCCTCATCGAGGCAATCGCAAGGCATTTCGAGCTAGATATTAGCAACCGTGACTATCAGACAAGTCACCGTACGATTGTTCTTCCGGGGTTGATAAATATCGCAGCTTTTGTGCCCGGAATTGGTACCCAGAGCAGCAACGATCTCCAGGCTGTTACCAGGGCTTCAGTGGCCTCTGGCTTCAGCATGATACGGATTATGCCCATGGGCGTTGAAGGCGCCATTACCGATGCCAGAACGCTGAAGATTGCCCAGCAAAGCAGTAAGCGCGGCGGCTATTGCGATTTCAACTTTTCTGTTTCAGCCACCTCCAGTAACGCCGACCAGATCAGCCAAGTGACAGGAGAGGTTGGGTCGCTTTTCATTCCGTTCAACCATCTATCAGACAATATCAGCAAGGTCGCTGCGGTCACCGCGCATTTTGATTCATGGCCCACCCATAAGCCCATCTTGACTGATGCGAAAACAACGGATCTCGCTTCTATTTTACTACTCGCGAGCCTTCACAACAGACGCATTCACGTCACAAGTGTCACGACCAAGGAAGATATTCGTCTTATTTCTCTAAGCAAGCAGAAAGGCTTAAGTGTCACTTGTGATGTGTCAATCTATTCATTGTACTTGTCGCGGAAGGACTTCCCTGAGTGTCAATGTCTTCCTGAGCCTGAAGACCAAAAGGCACTTTGGGATCATCTCAGCACGATAGATGTATTCTCTATTGGTAGTCTTCCGTACCAGCTTGCACATACCACGCAATCTGATGCAAACTCGGTAGTCATCGCAGACCCTACAGTCGGTATTGCTGATGCCTTGCCTCTCCTGTTAACCTCTGTTACCGAAGGCAAGTTGACTATTGATGACGTGAAGATGCGCCTTTACGATAACCCGAAGGAGATATTCGAACTTCACGAGCAAATTGGAACATCTGTTGAAGTCGAGATCGACCGCCCGTACGCTGTACCTAGAACATCTTCGTGGTCACCATTCGCTGGCAAGACCATGCGCGGGGCTGTGCAAAGGGTTACTTTCGATAGCAAGACAGTCTGCCTCGATGGAGAACTTCTCCCAATCTCTCCACTTGGGAAGGATATGTCTACCCACGGCAGTCTGCCTGCACCTATGTCGCCGCCTATGAAGTCGATTCCCCAGCCATCTCACCCGCTCGACGCTCTCCGTGCTCGTCGCCTTTCTAGCCTTGGTAAACCAGCAGGTATTCCGCGCTTGGTGGACAGTGAGGTGGATACAATACGTCCTACCTCGCGAAGCGCGCCTACGATGGATGATTTCGGTTTGCCGGGTCCTGCACGGGCACCTTTCGTTGATTCCCTACGTGATCTTCTCATGCAACCATCGGCGTTTAAAAGTGCGCATGTTCTTTCCGTCAAGCAGTACACCCGGTCCGACCTTCATTTACTGTTTACTGTAGCTCAAGAGATGCGTCTCGGTGTCGATAGAGAGGGTGTTCTCAATATTTTGCGTGGTCGGGTCCTTTGCACTATGTTCTATGAGCCATCGACACGCACCTCAGCATCTTTTGATGCCGCTATGCAACGCCTAGGAGGTAGGACCATACCCATCACGACAACGCATTCCTCGGTCCAGAAAGGAGAGACTCTTCAAGATACACTCAGGACACTTGAATGCTACGGGGATGCTATCGTACTGCGCCACCCTGAAGAATCATCGGTTGATGTGGCGAGGAAGTATAGCAAGGTCCCTATCATAAATGGTGGCAACGGAAGCAAGGAGCATCCAACGCAAGCTTTCCTCGACCTCTTCACGATTCGTGAAGAGCTTGGTACCGTACAAGGCTTAACTATCACCTTCATTGGTGACCTCCTTTACGGGCGGCCAGTGCACTCATTAGTGTACCTGCTGCGACACTATCAGGTTCAGGTCCAGCTGGTTTCACCAAAGTCGCTGGCACTTCCGGCCGAAGTTCGCAGTCTGCTCAAAGAATCTGGACAGTTGCTTTGCGAATCCGAAGAGCTCACGCCGGAAATCTTATCTAGGAGTGATGTGCTATATTGTACAAGAGTGCAAAAAGAGCGCTTCCCAAGCGTTGAGGCTTATGAGAAGGTCAAGAACTCATACCGCATCGACAACGCAACTCTCAAACATGCTAAGCAGACGACACGTGTGCTACATCCTCTCCCCAGAAACGAGGAGGTTGCAGAGGAGGTTGATTACGATCAACGCGCGGCTTATTTCAGACAGGTGAGTACTTATGGAAGACCCTTCGTGGTTACGAAAGGCGTACTGACGAGTTTATAGATGAGATACGGTCTTTACTGCCGAATGGCCCTGCTTGCTTTGGTCATGTCCGGTTGAAAATTAGACGCATTTCCATGGTATTACCCAACGCGCCTTCACGTTCGTAGACAATCTTTTTTACAAGATTATGATACTAGGGTTTGTTTCGAGGAGCATAAAAGTTAGATAGTCATATCGTCTCCTTCCTTCGTAAGGTTTTATTAAAAAAAAAAACTACTCGACGTATAGATATGTAGGAACACTGCATTAGACATTGATTAGGCTCACGCCATTTATGAGTGAATGATTTCTGTATAAGGCATATGGAATGGCGTATATGTACCTATTATGAGGCATGCTTTGGATACATGTATATATATGTATAGTATGTACGTATAGGTGTGTTATGTGTATACGTGTATACGTATACATGTTTTGTATATATAATTATTTAAATTGTTATTTTGCTCTGTTGTGTCTTTTCGTGATGTGTTATAATTACTGTATTATGTGACTCAGCGTTTAGTGGTTTGATTATGTTAGTGCACTATTCCAAAGACCCGGATAATGACGGCATATCTTTCCAATAGGTACTTCAAAATAGCCCCTCTAGAGATGTAACTGTTTAATCATCATTATTGGAGATAAACGCTTACAACCACGACTTACATGTACATAAAGGGGTAATTGCTTGCTTCATTAAAATTAATGCAGCGCCTCGTCCGCCGCCCAAGCATCTCGTCATCATTGCGGCTCTCACAGGTCGCAAATCACCTCATTTACGAACCTCTCATCCGCTGCACAATGGCAACATCATCTACACTAGGTCCGGCGCCCTGGCGGAAGCTCTTCTTAGAGCATATAGAAACAATGCCGTCCCCTGAATTTGGCCTGGGCACGGTCCGGAAGACGGCCTCTTCAACTGGTACCACCTACTCGCCCCGAACCCGCACATGCGTCTTCCGTGGTTTATTTGCCGGCCTGCCGGTGAATCCTAAGAATGACGTGGAATTAAACCCGGACCTCTACGATAGTGACTTTCTGACGCTCACCACGGACTGCCGCATGGATAAGATGGCTGAACTATTTGGCGTTGAAGCCGGTGGCGAGCATGATGGAAAACTGAAGGGCTCGGGAGGCGGCGCGCCTGTCGAGGCTGTGTTCTGGGCCAAGGAGACGAGCACGCAGTGGCGCGTCCGAGGAAAGGCGTACGTGCTCGCCCCGGACGTCGAGGACTCATCCGAGGGGAAACAGGTCATCTCCACACTTATGGCGCGCATGCGGAGGAAGGACCCTGACCATAGCCCCGACGGCGAACAATGGAGCTTCAACCGCGAGATCACGGCTCATTTCGGAAATCTGAGTCCCCAGATGAGGGGTACGTTCCGGAACCCGCCTCCGGGATCACCGGTGGCGCTGCCGGTGGCAGACGATAGGTTGAAGCTAGGGCAGAAGGTTACGGACTCGAATGACGAGGTCGCGAGGGCGAACTTTAGGGTCGTGGTTATCGTGCCGGATGAGCTGGACCAAGCCGACTTGAGCGACCCGGAGCGCGCTCAAAGGTGGTTGTATACGTTTGTTGGTGGTGGCAAGGCAGAGCCCACGACGCCGGGTGGACTTGTGGAGGATGGGTGGGAGAAGGTTGAAGTGTGGCCATAATTGGCAAGAAAATAAGTAAAAAAAGAACATTTAGTTGCAATAGGTAAGAGGTCTACATAATCATCACGATGAAATTTACCTAGGTACCTACCTACCTATCTACCTGCCTACCTTGACGGCTACCCTATTAACTACGCTGACTACAGTACACTTGACGATAACGGTAGTTCGTGTTTTGCTGGTGTGCTACCCCCTACCCCTACCCTCTAACCTCTACCCTCCACATACATGAACGAGATTCTTAGATGAAGTCTTGGCATTACAAGATTGCCGCGCGAAATCTGACTTAGCCCGGTAATTCCCTCATGAGGCTCATCTGAGTTGACCTACCTAGTATGCATCAGGGCCAGCGCGTATGTGTGTGCATTGAGTGTGATACGATAGGATCTGGTGTGATGTGATAAAAGGGACGTCCCTTACCGAGCCGACCACATGGCAATCCTACCTATCTGCGGACCGAATGCCGCGCTCTGAATTAAACCCTCTGCCGATCTTGCTGCCGCAGAACTACATCCTGACCCATTCGAAAATACATACGGTAGTGACCGCGGATAGCTTAGGTAGGTAGTACATGAGGCTTGACAGGTAGTAAGCAGATCTCAACTGACTGATTTCCTTGTTTCGGCTTTCTACTAGATATGTACCTCACTATGTACGTATTTTGCTTTTAGACTTGCGACATCGTGGTGGAAAGAGTTTCTCTTAAATTACTGATCTCTAACCGTCAATTTACTATCCCTGGGATTAATCACCACACGTGGGGGATATTGGGGGTAATAGGCCGCCACGACCTATTGTTTGCTACGTTGAGAACCTTGGAAATTACCACACTCCTCTTCAATGGCTTGGTGGGTGAAAGCTAAGGAACACTCGCGTTTCGGGAGGTATTGTATTAATGCTTTCTAATGTGGTTAAAGATGTGTGTAGGAATACCCTTACCTCCGTGACCTCTTGGATGACGAGATTCGGATCTTATCCATCTGATGATGTTTTAGTGCCAGACGTTAAAAGTGGGGGAAGGAAGAAAAAACATCTTCTATTTCGAAGGCGACTAGGAGTCGAAGCTGTTCAGGCTAAGGCTAAGGGGGCACCATCACGACTTTTCCACGTGTTCGAAGCCGGGGTCTATCCGGAAGGGGTAGGTGGAGAAGAGGAGGGCAGTTCAGTTTTGACCGCTCTTGTCTGGGCACTGTCCTTACGATGTTTTTATTTCTTATTCTTACGACAAGGCTGGGCTTCGAAAAAGGTCGCTCATCTCCGCCCGATCAACGTCCGAGACCCTTTCCCTCGCGATCTCTGTCGTTGGAAAATTGGCTACGGGGCTCAGACGAACTCCTTCGTGCATCGAACAGCATCGAAACGGGCCAGCTAGACTCGATTCGGGTGATGTCAGCAGGCAGGAGTTCTTAACGATCATAACCTGATGTTGACGACACTAAGGCGAAAGCTTACTGCACAGATGCTGTGCGAAGACTATTAGGGGGTTTCCTGCATCTGTGGGACATGGCCCCTGTGTATGATATATCGTATTCTCTCCAGTACTTACGATCGGGGATGAAGTGTGGGTAGGGTTTGCATTGTTGAAGCTCCACAAGATGGATATGCTCGCGCCGGAGGTCGACTCCATACCGCTATGATAAATACCTAGTAGCCTACCTATTCCTATATTTAGCTGATGGAGAATAACCTGCATAGGTGATAGTCTAGAGTCTTCTCCTTAGTGACGAGGCCCCTAGTTTTCTTTTTATCTTTAACAGCATACATAAGTTATAGACGTATAGCCAAGCGTCGTAAGCAAACGTACCTACCTAGGTATACGTACGTGATTTATTATCGAACCGAATCATGATAAAATCCTAGGCTTCTCAGATTTACGAGCGGGGTCTTCCACGTATGGCCAGGTCAGGTTTCAAACATAAGCCAATCTGATCAGAATATGAAAACATATGGAAGGGATTGGATAAGTATGATATATGGTGCATATATTCACCGCTCTATTCATGTAGGTATATGCAATGTAGACTATGCATGTGCCTTCTCTTCAGAATCTATTGGACAATTGGGGGTGGCTAACATTGAATAGTATTAATATTCGAAGTATAAACATATATGCACTGTAGTATACGCGGATATCTACCTACCTACCTAGTAGATACATACATGTATATAATAAGCATTGTAGGTACAGTATTACATACTACTAGGTACCTAGGTAGGAATTACGTAGTAGAAGATTCTCCGACATCCAAGATTGAATAAGATTGAACAAGATTGAAGTCATCGTCAGATTTTAACCTTTATTTCACTTGCCGAGATAAGTACACGGGTAACCATAGTTGCTGATCTGGAAATACATATTGTCGATGCAAGCCAGCGCATTCCATTCACGTCCCAATCAGGTACTGCATCTCCGGCCACCCTCCATCTATGTATGACTATTATGTAGGTATGTATGTAGATACATACCTACATCCATCCTACCTCCAAAGTTACTCAGTGCTCTGCTACACAAGGCTATTCCCGCTTTGCCCGCTTCGCATCGACCCCATCGCGCCCCCAGCTTTTAGCTTACTTCCAGCCACTCCCGCTATGGCTACAACCGCTAAAAGCGGGACCTGCGCAAAGTGACATGCATCTTAGCTAAAAGTCTGTTCGTGATTGCCGCCAATGGACGTTTGGCTTTCCGTTTGTTCTGTTGGTCATGAACATTGAAGGCAATTGCAGTCGGCTCACATTTATAATATTGGCCATTTATTATATTCTTCGTCGTACCATCAATGTTCCGACGAGATCCGAATATTCTTGATTCTTGTCGTAAGACTCTTGTCACTTCAATGCTGGGTAGATTGCTCCACTGCCGACTCATTACATCGATGCAAGTAAGACTAGACGTCTACATATATTGAGTTCGCAAATGCCAATACAAATCCCTCTCCTTCTAGGTGGTGTATACTACCCAAAATAGGAATCGCATTACTCGATAAGTTTTCGGGCCGTGTTAACCACCCCCTCATTAACTTTTTCTTATAGAGTTACTGAAGACCGAACAAGGTGACAAAAGAACACCGCAGCTCGGCTCCTTCGTCGAGTTTTGTGTGACCCGAATAGATTGATTTCTTCCATGCGAATCAATCTGCGTCAATCTGATTACCCACCTTCAAGAACCAGATCTCTAAAATAAGTTAATTTTCCACTGTTGCCCAGGTGAGCAAGTTGCAAGGTCGTTTTTTTAATAAACCAGTATGGGAGCTTGTTAATTAGTCGCCGATCAAAACTGTCGAACGAGAATGCTTGTACTGATGTAGACTTGCACGCGACGTCGCCAGCGAACAAGGGTCCTCCTTACCGCTACCCCTGGTCTTATATATTACATACATATATGTACCTATGTACCTTCTAGAGTACATTATATGTGTACTGTACCTTAGGTACCTAGATACCTAGAGACCTACTTCTGTATTCAATATTGTACGTTTCCAAAGTATCTGGAACCATAGGTAAATAGGTGCCTGCCGCGGCCAGCCTGCCAGCTAACGCCAATGTACAAAAGTTACGAAGTGACATGCAAATGTAACAGTGTACCGTAGCAGTGTAGCTTCCACCTAAGCCAGCAATACCCCACAACACCTTGGACCTGCAATTCTCAATTCTCATAATCTTTCCCTCTCTCTCTCCCGAAGTCATCTCTGTTCTGTTTCCACTTGATCCGATTCCTTCCCGTCTCACAGCCATCACAACCATTCTTCCTCCCCGCCATATCCGCCTGAATTAACATTCCTTCGTCTTAGTTCGAAGAGCAATTGATCAAGCTCTTCTATCATTTATATTGTGCCGATACCACAATATCATAATTGGCTAATATTTTGGATACTTCGTACGAATAAACAAGGCCTCCTAAGGCTCCAAATTATATTGCATCGTCGAGTTTACCGAGTAGCTGCCCGCGTCCGCATCCGCGTCTGCGCTGCATACTTGGCTCGACCAAATGTCAACTACTTTTTGATTGATGTCTTTATTTTTGGCATATCTAACTTAACCGTCACCTAGCTGTTTGCTTTGCTCACCTTCTCATCGGCTCCACTTCGAATAGCAACCAGATGTCAGGGTACGACCGACTTTTTGGTTCTTGTTAGCACCAACCGCGGGCAAACATCCATATTCCTATATCCAAAATGTCGGTAGACTCATTGAAATCGTTAATCACCAACATCCCTGACTGGCTCAAACGCCTCGAGGAGCTCAATGGACAAGTCGAGCAACGCCAGCAGGATCTGGCTCTGTTGCCCGAGAACCGACCGCGATCTTCCGCGCAATCACTGCGGAATCGGGGATCGACCGAATCTCTGAGGCCGCGAGATGAGGATGTCCCCGCTGATAAACTGGATACCACACAATTCTCGACGCCGCTTCCGCCGACGCGACCTACTGCTCAACAGTCAGATACTGCTGCTGCCGAGGTACCTTCGAGTCCCATAAGCGAACAGAAGTCGAAGATGTCATTTCAGCGCCAAGAGGCGATGGCAACCGCACAGAGACGGGCGCGCGCAACGGTCCGCAAGCGCCAGAAGACGGACTCCATGATCAGTAACGAGAATACCGTCCAAAAATACAGATCACGGAATATGATCATCGTCTACTACGACAGTTATGTGCAGTCATTCTTTGAAGAGCTGGTTAAGTTCGTATCGATGCAACGGAACTCCATGCGCAAGGCCAAGATGGCCGCTAAGGTTGCTCGCATCAGGCGTATGGCTGAACTCGAGATGCCTGATGAAGAGGATGACGACGATGAAGGAAATGGCGGAGGTAGCAACGAGTTGAAGCCTAGAGATAGTCTCCTTGCTGCCGATATGAGAGCTGCACAAGTTGTACCTCTAAAGTCTCAAGACGAGCCGGAAGAACCCAGATTGCGCTTCGTGAGCACTCGGCAGATGGGATCTCGAAACCTAGCACCCGGTAGGATGAATATGCGGATGTCTCGACTAAGTGGTGGATTAGGTTCATTCCAGGACAAGGGCGATATCTGGGAAGACCTGGATAGAGGCCTCGAATTCGTCCAAGGGATGTGTGAGCATGGGGCACATCAATTCCTTCGAGATGGAGACTGCAGCGACGAAGTCGGGAAGATTAAAGTGCGGCTTGCGCAGACGAAGGAGATGGCTGATAAAGAGATGGCGCGCGTTCTTGCAGAAGGTCCCGATGACTCGTCCGAAGCAACCAAGTCGCGGAGTTTCCGTCCGATGACAATGCGAAGGGGTGCGTCAACTTCTAAGAGCCCTTCCAAGCAGGACTCTAAGGGCCCTTCTAGGCAGGACGTTGTAGAGGTCGAGGACGAAGGGATCCAAGATATGGACGGTGCCAAGTCGATCTCCAAGTCGACGGGGCAAGTGAATGGACCCACGTCTTAGAGTGATGAGGTTTCATCCTCATACCATATATTTCGTTCATTAAATTCATCGATCTACCGACACCAACCCGCATCATTTTACGCATACATAACATCCACATATTATCCGTACAGCCTTATTTGCTCGAATATTACATCGCAATGGAGTTGGCTTACACAAAGAATGACAAATTTACTCGGTGTCATCGCGAAAGGACTGTGTTTAAGTCCACATTCGGAGGTGGCATTTTTAAACCCATACTCATTTTGATCCTTACTCGATTTTGGAGTCTAGGCAGATAAAAAGCACGCATCAGCACATTTTACGATTTTGACACGTGCTTGGCGTTAAGGGGAAAGCCATTGGCATTTGATATCAACAGCCCAAGGGGTCCTGGATACAGTGGAATCAATCAACTAAGGTGCTTGCACCCGTTTACGACTTTATGGAAATCACGGCCGAGGGGATATTGTGTGTACATACATAATAACTATATATCAATACGCTCTTCAAGCTTCATCTGAAGTGGGTGGTTTGAATTTTGCTAGATCTGGCCATTTGCATTTAAGCCACTACCATTTTAGGGGAACATTGGCGGTTTTGTAATCGACTTGCTGATACTGACAACAGGGTTGGATATCCTTCTGGGCGGATACAAGCGTAATAATGCACCTAAGTATTTAAAACATTTGTCGATATAGTTATTAGTTATAATGCTTTTGCGCAGCCCTAGAGAGCTATTCTATTCGAATTGATACAATTTCATCAATTTACACCACCCATTGACAGCCAGCGATAATAGGTCGTAGTTCGGGTCTTCAGCTAGCCCTACGATGAAAATCCCTAGACCTCCTGGGACTCCGGATGCGGAACTCCAGATCGGGAGGTAGAGGGGTAAGGGCGGAATGGAGGAGCCGTTCGTCGCAAACTGCTTCCGCTGAAGGAGGCACAGTGCCGATATGCATGTGCAAACCGTATATACCTGCCCAGGTATGTATGTATGTACTTATTTATCTAGGGCTAGAATATGCACGAGATTGGGGATGGAGAATAATATTATTGAAGAACCAACAGGCAAGCGGCAGGTCCCCCCGTCACGCGCTTGTCCCAGAAGAGAAATGGGAGAAGAACCGTAAACCGCCAGTCATGTGCGATACCGAGATTCGGCCCGTGTACTCGACGGCAGGTCTTCGGCTACGGAGACGCAAACCACATCCAGGGGAGGGAAGTTGGCTAGTAGGGTTGGGAAGACCCGTTTCGTGTTTTCATTTCGGCAATGTTGGGTGGATAGCATAAACACACCACCGCTTTTTCTTTCACCTCCTGAATCCTGATAGCAAGGCACCTGAGAGAGTGAGGCCATGGTTGGCATATCCATGCGGGATACCGAACTTGACGACTTACGTAACCGGGTAGGTAAACGTAGGTATGTAGGTACTGTATGTGTACCTATGTATGTGAAATGTATGCGCGCGTAAAATATTGGACGTATGCGTATTTATCTCTGGGTCGATGTCGCTCCAGCGTCGTATCCGGCCTCTCCTCTTGCCTCACTTCTCACCTCTACGAACCCTAATCCGGGGTAACGGACTAAGCACCTAGGTAGGTTCGCGGTTCACGTGGTGGGAATTGTTAATCGTCTAGGTATCTTGGAGATATGGACTCCCTGGTAGTTATCAAAGAAGAGAGATGAAAATGGAAGAGCTGTAAAAGGGGGGAAGGAAAGCGCGAAGGTATGGCGGGATGGATGGATGGATAGGCCGAATCTGACAGAATGGAAATCACGCATAGGTAACCACACCACAACCGCTACGTACCTATATATACCTAGCCATATATCTATTTCACAGGCCATTCCGCGTCCCGTCCGATGAAACAGCTTTCCTATCGATCAACCGAGGACAATGCCTCTCCCTCGTCTCATATCATCCCCTTTAAACGGAGTGGTGGTCCGCGGCTCCCCGCCGGAAGCATAGGTAATTGACACCTCCCACAACACGAGATCTCGACTTGGCCCGCGTCAGAAAAGTACCTGCCCGAGTCTACCGGTTGGTAACACGGCAGCCATCCCATCCGAGCAACCGCGACTCCGTCAACAGATCTTCCTTTCCCCCCCTTCCTTCCTTTGTCGTTCCTCTCGTATCTCTCCTCCAACAACAACAGCGCGTTTCGCGATCGCAGTCGCCACTCCACGGCGTTCGCGGACTTAAGGCAGGCCCGTGCCGAAAAGGGGGGGGAGTTGGTTGGGTCGCCCGGAGGAGGACGTGACTGCGAGTTTTAATGCCTCAGTGGTCCCGGCCGGGCCGGTGGCGTGGCGTGACGTGTGGGAAGGCGCAGCAGCAGCCTAACCACAGTTAGCTTCGTAGCTGCCGCTGGCGTTCGGCTCCGAACCCGCGCGCCCTGTCGATCGAGGTAGGATCGGATCAGACAGACAGACAGACAGACAGACGTCTTGGTAGCGCACGTAAGATTTAAGGTGTTGTGGACGGGGAGAGGCGCGAGGGTTGTGCGGTTTGGTTTTACGACGACGTCGTGGGTGCAGGTGAGTAAGATCGGGCGACCGCCCGGCTCGGCGAGGGGCGTGTTTGCGCTATGCACTGAGGAGGTGTTGGCTTGGCATGGCAGACTTGATCCTGGTTTTGGATGGGAGTGTGACTTTGCTCCCCTCTTCCCATCGGACATCGTTAAGACTGTTTGCCCCTTATAATTCGAGATGATCTATCATTGCTTCTTAGCACGTTAGCTGTAGGCTCTTGATAGACGTCGATAATCAGCTTAAGGACATTTGTAATGTATAGTTACGGCCACATATGTAACCATACGCATAGTTACCTACGTGTACTGTAAGAGTAAGAAAATGCAGCTCTCGGTCTGAAGATTGTCTATATTTCGATTCCGATGGCCAACATATCGCCAAATCAGTCATACGTGTAACTAGATACAATAATTTATAAACGTCGAATTACTAGGTACCTGTTAACTAACCCTAACTGCTAAATAGAGTTGCCCCTTTTTTTGCGAATCGTAGCCCTCTGTTAGTGCTAGTTTAAGTTTCTGCCTTATAGAAAAATAACAAACTGATCTTTCACGTACGACCATAGGATTTGGAAAATTCGGGATCCCGTCCGCTCTCCTAGAGACAAACCAGATACCGCCGGACTAGTAGTTGGGTCGGTGACGACCAGCGAATCCCTGGTGTTGTACGTTTTTTTTCTTCTCTTTTTTTATCGCCATGCCCCCCTTTGCCGATGCATGGGTAGGTAGATGTATGATATTGGTACCTTAACTAGCTAGTTGCCTAAATTTTATTTGCTAACTCGAACACTCCTCTTGATGATGATTCTTCTAAATGTTAGTAGTGTTTACGAAAATGAATTAACGGCTTCATGAAAACTTGCAGAACTATTCGCGTTAAGCGAAACTAGCTTGGTCTAACTTAAAAGTATTGATGGGCTACATGAACCTAGCAAGTAGATCAATTTACCAAACTATGAGGTAACTAAGATATATTACAAGCCCATCTCGGTTAACTCCTGCGCAATATGTAAAAGATCATCAATGTACGTGCAAAGTTATGTACAAGTCCATTATCTAACAACGTCTCGTATGTATTCGTAATCTACAGAAATTCACTTAGGACAGCTACCCTTGTTCTGGCATCATCCGAGCCATATTCGCCTTCGGCCATTATCTTCATAATCTGGACCATACGAGCTAGGAAACTGTCAGTGCTTTAGACCTAAGAATATAGAAATATAGGGAAACGTACTTATATCCGCTTTCGCCCTTGCGAACAACGGATCTCTCAGAAATTGGTCCGCGGTAGCGGGATCTCTTCCGGCCTCCCGTAAAACGCCCCCTATGCACACTGCCTCCAAGAACGCCCTGTGGTGGAAAACCCACCATACTCGTGCTTCGGTATCGAAAAGTGTAAAGAGCACGAAAAATGAGGTGATTGCCTCGTGCGCGGCTTCCAGCGTCGCCCTTATGTTGACGGGTACATCAGGGCTTTCAGAGGCATGTACTAGCATAAGATTGTGATAGTAATTGCTGCTTAAGAATAGAGTTTGTCTAACGACGCGTTTGTTGCTGCAGGCGAGTTGCGCGATGCTTTCTTGATCCCACGATCGAAATACATCGGGAAATGAGCGATACACTGCGCGAAAGTCGGCGACAAGTTTCGACTTCTGCCTCTGAGTAGAGCAGATGGGCACGTCGAGCGACCGAGGACTAGATATGGTTTCCTGAACCAAATTTGCTAGCATCCAGGAACCTCGGATATATGCTATGTCGGTAGGACTTGTGTCACCGTAACCAGCTGGGTCATCGTGGAAATCCTCGACTTTAACATCGGTATGCGTAGCATTAGGGGGCAAAGACAGCAGAACCGTCAGGAATGTATCCTGAACAAGGACAGCCTGCCAAAGCTTGCGTCGCTGCTGCTTTTCAAAATCGCTAGAGTTTGGGGTTACTGATAGATTTATCTTATCAGCTTTTCGATTTTCCGCTTTATATCAATTGCTTTTGCGTACCTATGTTTGGGTCTCTATGTAGGCCCATGGCATAAGCTTGTCTCACTACAGCACGGACGAGTCAGCGATTCTCCATTTGTGAGATGCTCCTGTATAAATCTGCGCGAGCACTGCTAAATAAGCGTGAGGCTTCGCGGATGAAATATTGACAAGAGCATTGTGCTACCAAATAGGAGCATGAAGGAACAGTGGTCAAGTCTGAAATACACGTACATAACAAGCCGGAAAATGCCCAGCCATCTGAGGCGTGATTGTCGTTTATTAGGAAGTATCCGACCAATACCATGGCTTGGACGGAGTGTAGTGATGCAGTATTCAGATAAGAGAACATGCGTAAGGCTTGATTACCTGCGGAGGCGTAGAATTCGGAGGTTTGTTTGCGATCTTTGGGGTTGGTGGTTGAAACGAATTGGGTTCCTAGGGCCATCATAGTGAAAAGCAGACTTACGAAAGCTGCGTCGGTCTTTTCTGTATCTCTCAGCGACCAAAAATGTTCATACTCGAGATAGAAAGTGCGACGGTCGATTATTGGGTAGATCGGGTCCACGCATTCGTAATATTGACTTAACAAGATGTCGGCTTGCAACTTCTCAGGTAGAACCCCGATGACCTCGGGAAGTCCACCTTCGCAGGTCCAGTAGTTGGCAAAAGGGTGTTCTGAGCCTATCCCAAAGACATTGGATGCTGTTGGGTGGGATAAAGAAACGTTAGAGAGGAGTCCTGTGGATAATGCGACGGACCCACGAGAAGCGACACGGCCGGTGAGAATACCTCTTTCTGCGACATTTGGAATCGAAGGCTTCATCCCACTCATCGTCACCTTCTTCTTCGGTGGTTTTGTCATCCTGCGGCCATTGGTGGCTGAACGCGATGTCTCCCTAGCACAGTTTAGTCGCACTCTAACGGAATTCCCCTGCAGACCAGAGCGACTCACTCAAGGAGATTCGCCACGTGCGCATACTTGCATTCCGTTTGCCGTTTTATGCCTAGAAGATATTCATAAATATTTGACTTAGTGAGATTCTTAAGAGGTGGTTCAACTTACATGCTAAACAGTGAGGTCTACCTCTATCGCACTAAACTCACAATTATATGTGTTAGTAGTAGCTAGGTGATATACATAAAAAAAGACATTGTAAATCACGCTGCATCTATTCCAATTCAGTGCGTGCCGTTGAAGAACGCGGACCGCGTAGCGCAAAGTGTTACCTGAAACTGCCACCGTTGATCTTTCTGCTGTTCACGGACCAGCGACTCAGAACATGGCTAAGTGAATCTAAAAAAAGGTCTACCACGTTTTTTCCCGGTAGTGCTACGTGATACTGACGCAGCTGCAAACGATTAACGAGTCTAGCACTAGCCAGACGTAATATCCGATGTTGCCGAATTAAGGAATTTCGCAGACACAGAGGTGAGGAGGGTTTGGTCATGATAATGATCATGGTAATGGTAATGGTAATGTTAAGCATTGATGGGGTTGCACGCGCACTTGCCTTCGTCTTTCGCTCGACGCATTCATAGCATGACAACGTGGGCTTGTTGCGTTTCTGCTTCTTCCTGAGGGGCTCGGCAAACGAAGGGATAGCGGTGACGCTCTCTCCGCTGCCCGTACCGTCGCCATCTTCGGGTTCAGACTTGGCGCCAAAGAAATGCTGGCCGTTTGTCGAATCGGGTGATGCGTAAAGAGTGCTCGCCGAGGTCGGGGTTAAGATTGTGATTGGCGACAAAGCGGAAGTGGTCGAATTCGAATTGTTTGAATTGACAGAATTCCCAGAACGTCCTCCGCTGCCGTACGACAAATCGGTCGGGCGCTGCAATGACGACATGCGCGTTGCTCGTGTGTCTCTCTACCTATACCGTATGCAAACCCGGCCGGAAGGATTCAATTGAGGCTGAACATAGAACTGCAGGTTGGCGCATCCGGGAATAAGGGCCGATCGACCTTCTAGTCCTATTCAATTGGAACAAGGTCGGATATGGAAAATGGGAATGGATGGATATAAAGAAACATAAAGTGACGGTTGGAGGGGAGAAGCCAAGACTTTTTTTCCTTTTCTTATCTCTTTCGAGGAAAAGGGAAAATAATTATGGGGAATCGAAAATAATTAAAAGAATGGTGAATGGCGAATGGCGACTGTCAAATGGCAAATGGCAAATGGCAAATGGCAAGTGGTAAATGGTAAATGGGAAGGAATTAGTTACGAACCATGGAAGTTACGAGTTACGTATGTAGCCCTGAGAGGAAGCAAGAACAATAATAAAGCAAGGTATTTAGTGGTCAATAGATATCGGAAAGATCAGTTGACAGCCCCAGTTACAAATCCTTAACATTTAGTACATACATACCTAAGTGAGTATGGTATCGTAATGCTGTTGTATCCATTGTACATCCAATCCAATACGTACACGGCCCCTAATGGCCCTACAACATAGACAATGCATACGTCCCCCTTGATCAGCCTACAGCCATCGTACCCTCGTTCACTTATTTACCTACACTTTCGAAATACTGACTCACCCATCCGCTGCAACTCTTTAGCATCACGTCACGACTGACCGGTCTATGCATGACATAGGAAAGTTGACAGTTCGTATATGTACCCACCTAAGTATGTATAAAAGTCAATATATTTAATATTCACGTCAAGTACTTAGGTATGTAGTAATTAGCTATGTACATTGGATGTCAAAGTATTACTGAACATTGAAGTGAGTTTACTCTGAGCACTGAGTTCTGCAGCATGTCGGTGAACATGAATGTATTGACCGTATAGATTAGACTAATGAAAGTACAGTGGCATGCACTAAGTTTAAACCCATTTTATGTACCCGAAAGTCGTGCTAAGCAAGTCATTAAGCCGCATTTGGAAATAAATATAAATAACTTTAAAAACGTTATCATAAAAATAAAACTTTTACATATAAAACAACGCGTGTATTTCCTGTTTTGGCATAGTGGCTTGGCGTGACTTCAAGGTACATAAAATGGGTTTAAACTTAATGCATGCCACTGTAACTTTTGACGCTAACTATTGTACTGCTACGATCCAGCGATTGAGATACTAATGTATGCAGTCAACCCCCGCAAAGCGGTCCAACTAAGCTCTTTTAAGTGCCGTAGCGTTGACAGGGGTCACCCGCGGAGTAGGGAAGGGAGGGAAGGCAGGGAAGACCCAGGAAAGTGTCTAGGTCTGCTAGGTGTACATACTGGATTGTAAGTCGGGCTACGGCATGAACCATGAACCATGAACCATGCAGGCACGCGCTGTGATTATAAATGCCGAAAGCGCGCGCTGACTGATGAAGATGCGCCGCCTCGACGCCCGAACTCTCTCTATGTCATATTCTGTCGGTTTACCTTACACTACAGATGTATGACTGATTGGATTATATTTGGTATCCCGGATTCGAGTCAGGAGATCGAACGTCATTTGTTGTCTAATATTCCTACTAAAAGACTCTGGTTCAAGTTGTTTGTTATTGTTCTGTTGTTGCTGTCGAAATATCTTCTCCAACTTATGGAATCACTTAGAATACCTAACACCGCGAATAGGGGCATGGTTCATTTAATTCATCTACGACGTCCTTATCAAGTTAGGTAACTCTAGGCGGTCCCCCAACTTTCATCCAACCCCCAGAATCCAACGACCCAATCCTGGGGGTCGATCACCGTCATCCATGCTGACCTAGTCTAGAACAACTTATTACGTCAACCGACTTTACGGCGTCGTAATGTGAGATGAGCCTTGGTTGGCTGCTTAGCCATTCAGGATTGCAACTTGAGTTCTGACCACTCATTAAGATGGTTAGTAAGACTTCCACAGCACAGCATGAAGGCACCCCAACCGCCATGCTCATCTGACTTTTTCGGCCCCGTCTGCCGTTGAGATGAGCCACGAGGGAGTCTCCATTGCGACGTTAGAAATATGCGTGCCATGAATCAATGCCCAGACCAGCGGAGACTTATGCGGGAGCTACTAGATCTCACAGGCACAGCCTGATATATTCATTTCAGTATTTTTTTTCTCATGTTTATTGTCGGACGGGCTTTGCTATATGTTGTCAGCTAAGTCAAACCCCGTCGCCCTATTTGATTGTGATGATGTTCTATGGGTTGGCTTGGCAGGTACTAAGCGCTAAAGGAACAAAAGACTTCGTCCCGAGGATCTGGTATAGGGATGGTAAGATGTTCCCATAGCGAGACGTACATATAAGTGGCAAGCCGGCATAAGCATATTCAAGGCAGATTGGCCTGTCACGGCACCGAGCTCTGCATTCTCCTGTTTAGTCAACAGGGTCGTCTCGACGAATCAATAGGGGCCTCCTCATTATTCAGCATTCTAAAAACAAAACACCAATGTTATGTGCCGAACAACTTATCCATTGACTCTAAACAGCCTCGACGCCCTTTAATTGATCGCATTATGTTACCATCAAGTACTCATTAACGTCACTTTCAATATAAAGCGGAGTTTCCAAGATTCAGTGTCTGTCATCGGGGCATGAAGGAGTTGCATACAACTACTTGCCCAGCCCGGCCATCGCAAGGAACTACTCACCGTCCTAGAGGTCATCATTCATAACTAATTCACCGGAGCTGAACCGCCGCCACCCGGACGTGTCGCGACAGAAGTTCGCGCTCGGCATTTTGTCGCCAGAAAGTTGCCCCGTCAGTCCTGTGTATTCTACCTAGCAACTAGTTGCGCCCTACGAATGACTAGAAATGCGAGAATCCCCCGTTGTGTAACCACGCTATGGTTCCCAATAATGTCACGACCACAGTTCAGACCGCGTCCCCATCAATTTATTTCCCTCCATCGACACTGGGTCTTTCTCAAGTTCTTGACTTCCTAGTTCGGAAGACATCGATATCGAAGAGGTAGATGAGAAGCGACGTGAAGCTCAGCGGTATTTGCCACGACGGCGGTGAACAACTAAAATGGCAGCGCTAGAGTTGTTCATGTCTTCAGAGGACATGTGGAAAGTGCAGATTCTAGCTGAATACAGCGACTTCGGCGATTTGGGCTGAGCCTAGAACAAGGTGGTGCCAACTCAACAATCCCATTGTCCCTACTTTGTTTTTCAGCATTGGATCGATATATTCATTAAAATTTAGGTCGAAACTACCTATGTAGGTTTGTAGTCAAGAGGTAATATGCCTTGAGATCTTTTAAGGCTATCAGTGAACCAGGCATGTATAGGTAACTAGGTACTTAGTTAGGTACAGTTCAACATTACAATTTTGCATACATACCTACATACTTGATATCTGTTCATAGTTTAGCCCATCTTATTGCAAGAATTTAGTCCGAGTTGTGGTGTAGGTCATCTTCCCCTGAGTTGCTGTTTGACCCCCAACTAGTTCGACAGTCCCATCACAAGCCATGTTTAAGAAACTCATTCGACATCTAAACGATGCAGCCCAGATAATTCCCTTCCCAGGATTATCGTATTCAACGAACTTAACTACAAGACTAGAACCCCCACCACAACGTCCTCCACCTATTGCTTATGAGGACTTCGATAACAACCCTGTAGATGAGCTTAAGAGCGATCTATGCATTCCTGGCCCAGCACACCGGGCTGGGTCCTAGTACCAAATAGCAATAGCGCAATCTTACACTTCCAACCCTTGCTTCTAAGGAAGCAAGACTCCGGTCCATGGTTCCATCGGTTTTCGGTACAGGATGGGATATCAGGTTAAAGATACCAAAAACCAACGTGTCGGATCCTAGCCCTTAGCTCCCGACTAAAATATGACATGTACATTGCATAACGCTCTCTTTTATCGGAAGCTAAGTAGCGATCCATGCTCTGGGACATGCACGTAAGACGGTGAACCTGTGAACGGGAAGAAGTCTATCATATTATTATCTGAACCATCCAAGGACCATGTCCTCTTAAGTGGAATTTGCCGAGGTAATAGCTCAACGCATGGGTGTGAAATGCCTCGTTAGGTCGCAACTGTTGTTTCACCCGCGTCCGGGGTAGTCAGCTGTATGTAAACACCACCGCCGATATCCGAAATAGACTCAGCTTACCCACGATCGATCAACATCGAAAGATACTATTAGAGCTAGGGGATCTAGAGTTTATTTCTCATCTCACCAATTCCACGCTGACGTCAGGTATGTGCAGCCTGGTCAGACGCTTGAGTGGGGGAATTTGAAACTATATCAGCCTCCACCCTTGTTTTCAACCATGCGATTACGCAAGCAGTATCAAGATGCGTGTTGATATCTTCCGACATAAGCTCGAGACAAGACTAGCCTTTCATAACTTCATGCATCAACCTGTCTGCTCACGTTTGACGGGGAGAGCGCTGTTCAGTAACCGACATTTGCATGCGGCGTCACGAAACAACAGTTCGGAGTTGAAATCCGCCGTGGATACCTAATTCCTGGAGACTAGTCATCTTCAACGAGACATATTTCTAAAAACCTATAGACCCCTCTAGATCGAGTAGAGATGGTAGGATATATCACCCGGAACTCCTCACCGGCATGAGCTTACTAGCTCTCATCCTTATACTGTTAGTATAGGTAGGTACCTACCAGCTTTGCCGATTTCCCGACATGTCGTCCGATTACACATCTAGAAGAGTTTCGAATGAGGCTATAACACCATTGTTCATAATTATAGAAAATGAACTATCACATCTTAATAATATGTTGATGCATTACATAATGGTTTAATGCTGTCAGCACTTAGCCCATCGATATTTGAGTTAAGGTTACGCGGATTAAGGGGTGAACACACTCGACATGCATGGTAAGCCATATGATCTTTGTAATAAATACAGAATATGAGATATAAATGTTTGCCAAGTCAATAAGATAATTTAATACAAGATAATCACAGCATCGAGCTAAATAGGGGTAGGGATAAAAGTCGTACTCAGTTATTCCCCCTTTCCCACAGCCACATATTCAAGCAGGAAACCAAGCTCCCTAGATTCTAGCTCAAGTCTACGTTTCAAGACAATATATGTTCAAAGTTTTGAATAGCTACCTATCTTTAAGTGAATGTTAATGAATTGCTAGTCTTATTCGATGTCTTGTGTAAGTATTCTGCCGCGAGGATATTAGGAAACATATTATATCAACAAATCTGATAGGAAGCCTATAATGTCACTGCGTCTACTCTTACTGGAGTCTAGACTTTTCGACATATCCCCTTTGTGAACCAACCTAACCTTAGTATTTAATAGTCTTTAAATACGCATAAATCGATAGCATTGTTCACGAACAATGTTGTTTAAAGACAATGGGATCGTCCAACGACATGATAATATTTATATAGCAGTTTAGCCAGGCTCATCGTAATTTTAAAACCAAACCTCACAGCTCCCACAGCAAATAATCCATTCACAAACAAATCCACTGAGCGATTCACACTTTTCAAATAATTATCATATTATCGTATACTATTCTTGCCAGAAAAATGCCTTCTGTACCAAACCAGTATGAGGGATGGGCCCCTGTAGTCGGTAGCGAGTCCGGCTACGTAGAAGCTCACCGAAACCCTCCCCCTGCTCCTGCTCCTGTGAAGGAGAGTGACGGCGGGTATGGCGGAAGTACGAGTGTTGAACGGAGTACCCCGATCAACATTCCCGTAAAGCCTAGAAAATGAAAGACCTAGTCCTCTAAGACTACCTATGGCGCAGGTCGCTTGATTATATCCCACGTGGAGTTGTAGACACTTAGAACGAATATCATACCTAGATAGCATAATTTTCAATGTAAATATTACTACTTGCTACTTAATCTTAAACAATCTTACCAACTCGTGCATGCTTAACCATATTTATAGTGAAATCTTTAGAAACACAGTGCCATATAATGTTCATCATATATTACATGTGATAGCACTTTAAAACAGGTTCAAGGACATCAAGAAAGCTATCCTAGCTTAACTCATTTGAAACTGGAGATATGGTCGTTTGGTTGAGTTTAGTAATACTTATAGGTCTTTTGTATCAACTTATTTGGTGAATTTATGTCTACCTAGGTATGTAAAAGGAAAAACGCCCCCTTTCGATGTTTTTATCGTGAAAAATACATATGTTAAATAAACCTTACATTTATCAACTATAATCCCGATGTTCATTTATCAACTGCTATCTAGGTACCCAGATAAAAGTTTCATATGCTCGCTTAGATACCTAGTTACCTCATTTACTTGACTGTTTAATAGGGGCTGGTGTTCGATGAGAAGATGAGACCACACTCGTTCCGACGCGCTCGGAGATGTTGTTTGACGACGATGGGGTCTATATCAATATAGGCATTTAGTTTTCAAGAGACGAATATGTTCTCACCTTCAAGAGTACTACCCTTACCACCGTTGTTCCACAACAACCTCTCTCTGCTCTCACTAGCTTGAAGAACACGCCCTCCTCCAAAAACGATCGCATAGTTCACCAAAACAGCATCATTGTACCCGGCGTTCCTAGGATATAAAAGCACGATGCGGATCTCCGCTTCATTGTCTTCCCCCTTTTTCCTACATCATAGTACTAAACTATTCCTTACTCCCACCACACAACTTCATTGTCGCTATCGTCACTCAAAGCCAAAACAAACAACAAGTACGCATCTTTCAAAGAAACTCACGAACTCACTCATCCGCTAACATGGCCAGATCACACAGCTCAGTCCACTCGCCACGCTTCGGCTTCGGCGCGCTCGCCCGACGTCTTCTCGGGCAGAACCACCACACGGAGTCGCGCTCGCGGCGGCAGCACCGGTCCTCGCGGCACGGCGAACACCACCAGCAGCGCGAGGAGCGGGAGTTCCAGCAGCGGGTGCAGGAGGGGCGGGCGTCGGGGCAGGCGGCGGAGATCCGGCGTGCGTCGCAGGCGGCGGCCGCAAACCGCCAGCCGCTGCCGGACGCGCAGATCTACCTGCTGGCGGCCCTCGAGGGCGCGCACATCGACCGGCCGGGCCACCGCAAGCGCCTGGGCAACGGGCTCGTCGTGCGCCTCACGCGCTACGAGAACGAGTACTACTTCCTGGCGAGCAACGGCTACTACTACAAGAGCACCCACAAGTACGGGCAGGGCAACGACCTAGACTTCGTCGTCGACACCTGGGTCCCGCTGACGGTGCGGATGTTCGCGCAGCCGTACCGCCAGATGTGCCGCAGGTAAGTAAGTAGTCTGGAAGTAAGTAGTAAGAAGGTTGGCTTCGGGCTGTATGTTTAGGTGAGTAAACTCCTTATTTAGGGATCGAACTAATGTCTTGGGGGTAACTGTCTGTTACCCCCGTGTTAGCAGCGGCATCTTGGCTGCTCGGATCTGCCAAGTCTACGTAGTTTAGATAAAAGATGAATATAAAGTTTTCCTAATAAAACCTGTTCTGTGGCCTTTGGATTATTTTGTAAAAATGTTGATGGTTCATACCCTCGTACTCGCGTAGACGAGTCTTGCTTAGTGAATGTTTTATTGTCTTAGATCTGGGTCACTTGTTTATATATTTCCACGCTATGGCATATTTCATTACCATTGATAGTGCCTTAGGTTGAAGAAAGAACTTGTTTATACGATATAAAGAGTTTGAATACATATGCTAGGACTTCGTTCATCATCTTGGAGACGATATACTTCATTTTTTACCTAAAATATGCGAACGGTTCCTTTCATGCATTCCTTTGAGAGTCAAAACGGAATGGTTAAAGGGGTATGGCTCTGATTAATCAGTTAGGTTGTGTTCTCTTCGAGGTGGGACGGCAGTATACTATATTATTGTAGAATATGAAGTTGAAGTAATTTAACGGCGCACTACTAAACACCGGATGCGAATGGTTGTCAATCCATCGTAAGAATTAATATTCATCAAGGCATAAAGATCTATCAACCATCACCAAGTTCTCTTGTCTCCACTTTTAATCCCCCTGAGCTGTGTGAATAAACTCGCGTCGTTTCTAGCCTCCTGCTAGTTGTATCCATCTCACAACTCTCAAATACACTGAACTATCCATTCAATGTCAGGCGATGGAATATGCCTAGGTAGACACCATAGGTTGTATGGGGGCAGTGTCGTGATACTAGGATAATAATCCCGGTAGACAGAAACCCAGATCCAGTCTTTTAGACATGACACTTTCGGAGGTAAGGAGAGTGATTGCGGATTCATAAAATCATTGCATTATTGTATTTATTGACCCGAGGGCCTTTGCCGAATGTGTGTTCTGTCACTTAATACGCCGCTGACTCCTAACGGTAAGATGATGTGAGTTTAGTGTGTGGTGCAAAGGTTGATCGGGCTGGGTGAACCAGAATAGAATCACGTTCATTAGCGTCTGTCCCCTCGAAATTGATCTCTAATCCAGCTAAATGGACCACCACCAGAAGAACCTCTACTATCACGCGTCCTCTCACTCTGTGCCGAACGACGACCAGGAGAAGGGCTTCTAGCTCTAGTAGGTAGCGAAGATCCAGAGTATGTCGGAGGAGAGTTCGAGTCTCGTCGAGCCGATTGTTGCCGACCAGAAAACCCGCTCTGGTCAGATCGCATGCGACCCGGAGGTGCAGGTGCAGATCTTCTGTAGTGAGATGGAATACCGGATGGACCGGACTGTGTGGGCGGGACTGTGCCACTAGCACGGCCAGCAGCCTCGCCATCAATAGGCGCTCGACAGATAGGACATGTATTGTGTTGCTTCAGCCATAAGACGACGCATTTTTCGTGAAACCAGTGCCTACACGGTAACACGACGGCTTCGTCGCCCACCTTCATCTCATCAATACAAATCGTACATTCACCCTTTAACTCAGGTCCTAGCATCGCCTCGTCTAACTTCTTTTTTGGTAGCCTTGCAATAGATTCATCTGAGGCAGGCGCTGGTGCGTTTGACTGGGGATTTGCCTCCATGAGATTCGTAATAATACGATCCAATGCCTCTTGAGAATAAACAGCATCACCATGGACCATATGAGGGTTTATCAGGCTTGCTATAAGTTGGCTCAAAGCCAACGAAAAGTCTTGCTGGCGGCCATTACCATCACCGCCATTCTGATTCGGAGAATTAGGAATATCACGGTCTATATGAGGAGGACCCATGTCCCCCATAATGTCTCCAAACACTCTATACCATAGGTTAGCTACAGTCGACGAAGAGGTCATAGACAACCAAACAGAGTTTAGGATAAATGGAAAAAAAAAAAAAAAAAAAAGAGAAAACCATACCTTCGGAATGGGTCGTCGCGGCCCATTCCAGCTCCCGGGCTTCCCAGGCTAGGATCAGTGCGATTTCGTCCAGAAGCACTACTGATAGTAATGCTGCTCATCCCGCCCGAGAAGCCAGGACCAGAAAATCTTTGAAATGTGACTCGTTGTGGGGGGCTAGAAAATAAGGTATCTGGGCCAGATCGCATGTTAGGTCCTCCTATATCTCCTAGCAGTTCAGTGAATCTACGAATTATCTGGTCGGCATTCTCGGGAGCTGCCCGCGGTCCGTTTCCTGTATCTTGGCGTTCGGGGGATCGGAAGATCGATCGATGGCTAAAGAAACCTCCAGGGCCGTGTAATAAATTCTCCTCAAAGTCATCGTCGTCTTCGTCATCGGAATCGAGGTTATGGTGATGGTGTCGGCGAATGCGGTCCAAATCGGGCAGTGACTGATCATCGTCTATATTTCGAGGGTCATTATCGACGTCAACCTAATTACTAGTTAGTATGGTGCTAGAATGGGTTATAATATGTAGTAAACATACTATCTCTGTAACCGGGCTCCGACAGCTGGGACAATCTAAGACATCTGGGCGTTCATCTCGGTACCACTCATGTTCGCAAGCATGACAATAGACAACTTCCCGACCGGCCGTCGCGTCGAGATGAGTGTTTCGAGACGCCATCTGGCCTTGCCTAGATTGTCGATAGGCGGCAAGGGCAGTGAGTCCTAGGCCAATAGCTAGGCCAGTTGCTCGTAGTGCGCGGAAAGCCAGAGTGTGAATTCAAATACGATTCCAGGAAAACGACCGTTGGGCGAATCGGGTTTCGTAGGGAGATTGTACTAAGGAAGCCGGATCAAGGCGGAAGACGGTTTAGCGGCTATGTGAATGTGAATGTGAATGTGAATGGCAACTGAAACAATGAATGTGGTGAAGTTGATGAGGCTGAGGCGCGGGGATGTGATATCTGTGAGGTTAAAGTGCATGCAGCCTTTATGTCGGGTTGGTCAAATATCCGGCAAGGCGTATTTTGGAGGTGGTGTAAAGAAGTAGGCTCGCGACATCAACTACTAATACTAATACTACTAGGCAGGTAGTATATCAGTCAGCAGGAGATGTATGTATGGATGTGTGTACGAATAGTTATACGGTGATGGTATTTATTATACGTATGCGGAATAGACTGTGTACACATGTACGCATGTACGCAAATACGCACCTTGCGATACGGCACTAAACACTACGGTGGAAATCCGTATTAATAGGTTGATTCGTTAATATTGGAGAGAAGAGTTGAGGATAGGGTTGCCCAAAGGAAAGCTCGGCGAATGATGGCTGATATCAGAATCCAATGGAAGACCTGAGATCCGAAGCCCATATGGCATATGTAATCCGGCTTGCTAGCTTGCCAGCTTGCCAGCTTTGTTGTCAAACTTCTGGACGTCTTAAAAGTTTAGAGTTGGGATGTAATCCCCGGAATATTGGAAATATTGGGAAATATTAAATACGCATATTGATATAGAAAGGTTCTTTGTGGTTTGATCGCGTTGAGCATCAAATGATGCGCATTTAAGCTTCTAAGCTTTCAACGTGTAGAGGCATAGAAGTCAAAGTCAGCGGTCTTTCGTCATTTTCAACTAGGGAGGTACCTATGTAAGTACAGGTGGGAATTTGTACCGCGGGGCAATTTAGATATTAGATGACTCAATAGTTCTGTTACATAATCGTGGCGCATCGACTAGGTACCTGTAGAGACCTCACTGGACACGATGATTCAGCCATCAGCCATGCCTGACACTTAACAAAGTACTATGTATCTAGGACCTTAGGTACATCAAACAATTACATACGAGATATTCAATGGTTTCAACGCTCGTCTGAACTGCGTTATTCTGGTTATTAGGACTGAGGCTTCTATTATTAGCATAATATCGATACTTGTATAATTACATCGGTATAAAATATATACAGTTTGATTTCATCAGATAAACTATATGTACCTAGTACAAAAGGCTGTATGCTGACTATACTATATTACTACCTCCAGTACAATATAGCCTATGTAGTTATCACTAAATTACCCTTATTTCAGTTGATGATTTTTATGTTTCTGCCTAGGTAGGTGCCTGGTGTAGAACCGAGTGGATTCTATGATTACATGTATCCATGCCGAGACCTAACGCTGTCACTCATGATTCTAAACCAGTATTTCTGTAGAACCGTTCCGTTGTGTCAACCGTCCGAGAATGCATCATCCACCCCACTCCCTTGACAAATGATAGATATCCTTCCGACGCCAACCAGAACAAGCCCATCATCTCCATTCAACCTGAGGTCTTGAGCGACCTCTCACGGTCTTTCACCTAGCGCCGAGCTTCCTTTCTGGATTCTCCCGTCACCTTTTCTACCGTCTCTTGCCTCGGAACAGAATCCCGCCAACCACGCCAGCAGCAATGGCGACACCACTTATGATTGCAACACCCATCAGACCCTCTTTCGTTACTTTGTCGTCGACCAATCTGCGCAAGTCCGCTGCCTGGTGATTGGCTGGTTCCTTATCGAGCAACAAATCATTGTAGCGCCTTGCCTCTCCATAGTTTCCGAGCTTGTAGTTGGCCAGTGCTAAATAATAGAGACATTCACGGCGACGGTCGGGCGACACTCGAAATATCTCCGAAAGCAGACGTACACCCAGCTGTTGGTCGCTTCGAGCGTTGGATTTGATTAGGCCCTACGAAAGACAGTGAGCAAATCGTCGTTACGGCATACTAAGCAGACTGACCCATGCATAGTTGAATTTTGTTTGGATGCCGGCCATCTCGCCCTCTTTTTCATATTGTGTTCGCAAAGTTTCCAACTCCGCCTCCCTCAGCGGGCTACTCGAGTGATTGTTAGCTGACATGTCGGAGTGAAGGGTTTTCTGAGGGAGTCATAAATCATACGTTTCCGCGTCGACGGCATCTAGAATAAAGAAAAAGAAGTATAGTTAGTACATCTTTGTTTATTATTCCCCGCGCAATTTAGCGTGAGACCTGGAGACGAGTATACGTACAAGGCAGCGCCGTCATCTTGCCCGATGATGACTGATTTAAAATTACTCAGACTTATGTTCGTACTATTTCCTATAGGTAAAGAGGCGCCAAGTAAACAGGTTATACTAGGTGACTCGGCTATAAGTTGCTTGCCTCGCTATGTTATGTAGACGGGCAGCGCTTAAGTAGAAGATAAAGATGACCTCAAGGAACGTTCCAGCGACGATAAAGTTGGTGCGGGATTCGGATTGTGGCGGGAGCTCTCGAGTCGTCACCTGGTAGTCAGTGGTTCAAATGTGGCGCCGAATGACGCAGAACGGTTCAAATGTTTAACCTTGGTTGAATGTGGGCCTGTGGGTACATCGTGTATGCATGGGTACATAATTATTTTAGCCATTTAGGGCAATCGCGAACAATATTACGTACCTACCTATGTACCTAGGTACCGGTCAATCTTATCAGTCGTCCTGGTGATACCCCGGTTTGTTTTGTTCACTACCACATTTGGTCGCGATTTATTCATACTACTAGTCGACAATCACCTCACGAAGACAAAGCATTTTGAATGACCCGAGTCTTGACACCGATAATTGCTATAATAGTAACAATATATTGAATTGTCCCTGAGTGCCTATTTCATATTATTCCATCATCATGCTGCTCGACGAGGATCCCGCTACTGTATGGTGCTCCTATTCATCCCACAATTCAATTACTAACAGCATGTAGCTCATCCACCACACAATCAACAACTTCAACATTGCGCCAGACAAACTCGCTGTCTCGCGCATTGGTGACTCGCTCTCCACCTTGAAACAAGCACGGGAGCTACGAATCAGAGAAGCCGAATCATCCCTAAAAAGTATGACCCTAAACCGTGCCTCATCAAGCCGTTAAATCTTTGCTAACACATAACAATGTAGAACTTGGCCGTTCACTCAACACCCTTCATACACAACATGAAGAGCTCACATCAACGCATTCATCGTCCGCTCACGCATCCGAAATCTCGCGCCTTGACACACAGAAATTCCGTATCGCAAAAGCGGTGTCCGACCTAGAGATGGAAGCAGAACGTATGTCTTCCCAGCAGGCCGATCTAGCGGCGCGATTGCAAGAGCTAGAGTTACAGGGTTTGGAAGGGTCACCGGATGATGCGGCCAAGCGGAGAGATCCGGTTGATGACGAAGTGTTGTTACGCCTAAAGGTGTATCGAAGTCTAGGTATCGATCTAGAGCGAGATGAGAAAGACGGCGAGTTCTCGAGAGCCATTGTGCGTAATGATCGCAAAGGCGATGTCCATGTCATAAACATGGACAAGAAGTTCTCACGTTACTTCTATGCCAATTACTTCTGGCAAACGCTTTGAAGCTAGGGCTACACCGAGACTCACCTGGAAGAGTAGTATGAGATCAACGTCATCGAGGTTATTGCAAGGTGTAAGGCGTTCTTCGTTGTTGGAATACCATGGTTTCGGGTTTCGGGTTTCAGGATGAATTTCCCATAATCAATTCAGTTATGAAGCACATCTGAGATGCGATGCTAGCATTTTAACCCCCTTGAAATCCCCAATTGTTATCCATAACTTTTGACCTTAACCGCCCGCACTCCTAAATTCCACCTAAGCAACCCTACCGCTAACCCAAGTAGCCCGAGTACCTATACATAACCATGGATATTACAAAACGCCGACCACTTCCCTATTCAAACAACATAAACCTCCTAAGAGTCATTCGACTTCGTTTGATTCTTTCGTTAACAATATTCAGTTCGGATAACTATGTCCTTCATTTCTTCAGTTTCTCTTAACACCGGGCATTCTTCGCATGTTTTCCTTCTAGCACTGGGAAATACTCGTCTCTATCAAGCTTTGTGAAGCCACGTGGCCTGCTACTCGTTGGTGTCCTTGACCTCGAGCTGTTAGGCGACGTATATATTCTTAGTCCCTCGGAATTGCAAGATGATGTCGTGCCGGCACCTTTCAAGTAAAGTCCTAGCCCATTCGTCCCTGACACAGCGCCCCCGCTCTGTGATCTGACATGATGACGACGGTCCGAAACATCGAGTCGTGAGTTAAGATTGTACCATTGAGGGTCGTCAGCGGCGTCGGCATCCACATCCACACTGTCTAATCTCCACCCACCTACACCCTCGAAATCTCTCTCGAGCCCAATGCTAGGTGTCAGGGCAAATCCATCAAGGCTATTAACAGGTGTGATAGAGCCACTGCTACCGCTGCCTTGCGTCTTACGTCGACGGCGATGTCGAGGCTCCGGCGAGGACGGCAGAGAGTGTTCTAGCGAGGGTGGTGGGGTAATCGAAGGAGCCCTTTGTGCTGCTACGGAACGGGTATGCGCGGCATGACCAACCAATATATAGCGCAAAGTCTCTAGCCCGGCATCGAAGTATACGAGGGATAGGCGCAGGAACAAGACCATAAAAGCCAAGATGGTCGTGAATCCGGCGCAGAGGGCAAGCGGGAGAGCGATGATGAAGAGGAACGGGAATATGAAAAATTGGAAGGGATTGAAGAGTGCCATCGGAAATCCCCAAGTTTCCCGTCTTAAGACAGGATCGTTTGCATCACTTAGTTAAGAGCTGATTAACGAATCGGCAAACTTAGCAGTTCGCATGATCATTAGAGGTTTAGGGTCAGCTTGATTGTCTTGACCACAATCGATTTTTGTTAGTGTCGGAAGGAAGAAAATGATTGTTTAAGTGCCGGCTGATGGTAACACAGATGAGGCGAGGTCGAAGACGACGCGAAAGATGTAATAAGACATGAAGAAACTCGAAGCTAATGCACTCTATTCATGGTCCCATTGATGAGAGGGTGTGATGTAACAAACTTTGTCTCGACGTCTTCAATTTCGAAAGTTCCAACAGCACTGAACAGCTTTCACATGCCGGGACTGGGGCAGCTTGGATTAATCGTGTCGTAGTATTTTCATTAGCTGGCCTTAATATTGGAGAGTTCTGAGGGATTGAGGGGTTACCGGGTGGCGAGATCTTTGTTATCAGACGAGCATGTCACAAATATGTAAATTCATTTTACCTAATATGAAGGAATTTATTGTCAAAATGTTATTTTGATAAGGCGAAGAATGAAAATTGAGAGCTCCTCAATTTACAGTTCTTAGCAATTACCTAGGCAATGGATCGGTACTAATCCGTCCTACCTTCCCGTCGGAGCCGTTGTGCCCCGGCTCTACGGAGCTGTGGAGTATCCTATAGATCAATGCATTAGTTGGAATTATTCGGAGCTCTAGAGAGGAAGGGACGATAAGGCGGCGGTAACCTCTGACGTCACGAGATTTAGGTAGGGTTTTGTTCAACTTGAGACCACCAATCAGTTATACTAACATCCCACACCTAATTTGAATAAACATACTGATTGGCGAAGACTACCGCAAAGTCTTTCTCAGATATTAAATTGGTTCTTTTGTGTCAAGATCTAACTACCTACCTATACTTCAAAAGATAGTTAGCTGCTTACTACTGCAGTTTCCGCATGTGAGTCATAACTTCTATGTTACTGTATTGTACATTCTGTGTAGTTTCATCATATCCTATCACAAGTATGATACCTCAGAAGTACTGACTTTCGTTTAGGTTCAGAACGTATAATTTGTCCAAGACACATTTAGAAGTTATAATATCTGGTCTCCAGATTGACGAACGTCGACTCCCGTAGTTACGTACTCCGGGGTTGATGTGTTTCGACACCAATCTAAACTGCCACGCCATACAGCCTCAGCCGCCAGGATTCGCCAACTCCCTAATAGGGCATTTATACGCGGGTATTTCTGCCCCCTTACTGCAGAAGGCCGCTTGAATACCTTAAACTGCAAAGTGATTCCTCACATATTGGTTAAACCGCAATGTGTCAGCATCATTCAGAGGATCTAGAAACCTCCTCTGCTTCGGGAGCACCGCTATCTCACAGCAAATCGGGGGTTTCCCTCGAACCTTTCCCCTGGGATGCTGGGGTCTACGACGCCCACTGCCACCCTACCGATACAGTGGCATCAGTAGAAAGTATACCGGACATGAAAGCACGTGCTTTGACGGTGATGTCTACAAGGGCCCAAGACCAGGACCTTGTGTCTAACGTAGCTTCTCGTTATAGTGTCGAGGACAGCAATGTAGCCATTTCGTCGCGCTCTTCTGGAGAAGGCCGCTTAATTCCTTGTTTTGGTTGGCACCCATGGTTCTCCTACCAGATCTACGATGACCTCTCTTCTGGCTTGACTTATGACGGAACCCCACCCGGCAAAATATTACACTATGATAAAATATTAGTTCCACCACCTTCATCAAAAGATGTATCTTTCAGCGAAGGACTTCCAGATCCGCGACCACTCTCTGAATTCCTTCGTGAAACTAAGTCTCGGTTGGAGAAGCACCCCATGGGTCTCATTGGTGAAGTTGGTTTAGACAAAGCATTTCGACTTCCTCAAAGTTGGACTTCGACCAACAAGGCCGAACGCGATGAAGGGCTCACCCCTGGAGGTCGGGAAGGCAGACTCTTAAGTCCTCACCGAGTACAGATGGCACACCAGGCCGCGATCCTCCAAGCTCAACTGCGACTAGCAGGTGAGATGGGCCGTGCGGTTAGTGTCCACGGAGTCCAGGCACACGGCGTACTTTATGACACCATCTCCAAGCTATGGAAAGGGCATGAGAAGCCGGTGATGTCAAGAAGGGACCAGAGGAGAGTTGCCGAGGGGGCGGAGGACTTTTCTAGTTCATCCGAGGGCGAGAGCGATGAAGGTCATGCTAAGTCTAGCACTAAGAAGAAAACGAGCTTCAAGCAAGGACCAAAGCCTTACCCCCCGCGTATTTGTGTACACTCCTTTAGCGGCCCCGCGGAGGTTGTTAAACAGTACCTTCATCCCTCGGTGCCGGCGGATGTCTTCTTCTCTTTTTCAATTGTTATAAATTGGGCCACGGGAGGCGGAGACAAGGCCGAGGAGGCAATCCGAGCTATCCCTGATGATCGCATATTGGTAGAGAGCGACCTGCATACGGCAGGCGAAGAGATGGATCAATACCTAGAAGAAGTATGCAGGAAAATATGTGAGGTCAAAGGATGGGATTTACGTGAGGGCGTTGAACGACTGGGTAGGAATTGGAGGGCGTTTATATTTGGCTAGCGTCCACGCCGCGGAAGAGAGTTCCCTACGTCTGTCATAAAAAACCGCTGGAATGGCAGTTAATTAACTACTACCTACTTGGCTATTACATATAACCGACTTATCATATTTTCTCAGTAGACTCGAACGATAGGATATATATCACACCAACTTGAGGTCGTTGAGAAAACAAAATAAAATAAAACGAAATAAAGTCTTTGGAATTATCTAGATGGTGATAATTATTGACTTGTGCAAGATAGAGTCGGTTAAGCTGTGAGTAAGGTGAGGTAGTAGTATGCGAGTACATATCTCATACGTTAGGATGTAGGTATATAGTAATTGAGTATCAAAATTGCGAGAGTCGACAATAAAAGTGGAGGATGCTAGGATATATACGGATAAGCACAATGATGCCCCACTCGTATGCTGCCTGCCACTAGTGTTAACTCTAGTCTTTCCAATCTTGGGAGAGCGCCACCTGCAACCTTTCTAGAAGCTTTTCCCATTTGCTCTTCATTTTTCCCTGATTTCTCGCATATCTCCCAGTCTTCCAGTCTCCTAGTCACATACACTCTAGCCTTTAGACGCACCCACCAGCCCCCCGTGTCCCCGATGATAATTGATTGCTACCTACCTACAGATTACATTACCTGAACGAACCTCGTTTTTCTGACGGGAACACAAGCATCCATCATTTTTGACGCATCCTCCATCCACGGACCACGGTGGCATACGTCCCACAGGGCGAATCCTTGCTACGACTGCATAGGGCCGTCCTGTCACAGTTTTCCAACCCCCTAACCGACCTTAGTAGTTCCTCTCTAGTCGCGGTTGGCCGGCATCTTCAAGACCTGGCGTTTCGATACCTCTATACGTTTTAGTGTACATACGTACCTAGAATATAGAGACTTTTGATACCTATTTACTTACCTACTTTTGACCCACGGCGGGAACTGATGAGATTCGCAGATTGGCGAATTGCTATCGTCCCGTACACTGGACACTGACACATTAGTACGCATATCCCACACACACCGTGGCCCTGCTTTTATATTAGCTACCTTACTACTTGACTCATCCTTATAACAAACCCTTGGCTCTCGTCTTAGACAAATACTACGTACGACGGACGACACTGAAGGTGTCCGTTCGAGAAGTGAGAAACCTGGTGCCTTGGTGCCTACCTGGCGTTAGCTCCTCCTACTACCACCTTTACCGCCTACATACTGGTACAGTTTGCTTGGGTTACGGTACAACAAGTACATCAAACTATTCGGGCCTACATACGCCTATATTTTCTCTAGGTACCTTCCAATGTACTGTGTATGTGTCGTGCCGGTGTCTCCCTGATTAAGGTACGATACATATACGCATACCTACATACACACGCACACATACGTACATGACATTGTGCCGTATCTCCTTCTGCGGTTTTCAGATTGGGTAATATACCTACTTCGGTACTAGGTCGACTAGCATTTGTCCATACCGATCGATTGGGAAGAGAAAGGATCAGATTTTATATCCAAGGTTTAACGTTTAACGTTTAATAAAGTGACACCGAGGCTTCGCTGTTTGGCTCGGGAGAGGTTCTCGGGGGCGCATAGTTGGCATTTGATCGCCATACCCCCTTGCTATTTTCGTACGCACCCCACACAAACGCGCGACACACCACATTCGCTTGTCTGGATTGTGTGGTGAACAAATCTGAGCCCCAACGAGTCCCGTCCCAGATCTGCTCTCGCCCACGTCACGCCCACGCCGCCCAGCCCTGCCAGCTGTGCCAGCGTAGTGCCAGCCTATCGTGAGCCATGTATACAGGAAACTTTGGCTTTCCCAATGCTGTTCCTCCTGCCGGATCACAATACAATGGTGGCGCCCCACATTCAGCTTCGCAGAACCATCATTTGCAGCCCGGTCAAGGACCTCCCAACCAGGCTTCGATGTACAATCCTCAGCAGTTTCCTATGGGCGCGCAACCCGGAGTTGGCTTCCCTGGTGCCCCAAACATGATGCCGGGTCATAGTCCTGCAGGAATGATGCAAAATACCGGTATGCCGCACATGGCCGCCGCCAATGGCCCGAGTAAGCACCTTTCCTTCCCGTCAGGCTTCTTCTTTGTCTCTTTCGCCACATTCCAATACCCGTAATCTTTCCCATGCTACCGTCTAGGGCGGCTGTTAGCATGTTCACACAGCATCCATATAGTATCCACGGCAAAGGAGATACCGGTTCCTCGCATAGTCTATATCCTGGTGGCTTCCACGTTTGTCCAATAGCCACAGGCGCAATCACCGTTGCCTACTCGTCCTACCGATGATAATGTAATATACTAATAGAGTGATTCGCTGCTCTAGTGCCTAACTACCAACCACCGTATACGAACTCACCTTATGGTGCTGGCGTCCCTAGTTCTGTCGCGCCGCAAATGAGCGTTCCTACTAACTATGCGATGGGAGGCGGCATGCCTATGTCTAACTTTCCTATGCATCCTGGGTTGAATCCGCAACATCAGCAGCATCAGCAACATCAACAACATCAACAACACCAACAACAACAGCAACAGCAAATGATGCAACGTATGCATCCGCCGCAGCCAAATCCAAACGCGCCGGGGATGTCTACTTCTACCCCCACGCCTCAACGATCCTTCCTAAGCCAACCTTCTCAGAGCACGCCGACACCTAATAACGCGCCGAATACACAGCATCCATTGTCGACACCGCAAAATGCCCATGCCACACCTCAGAGCAAAACGCCAAACAACGCGCAACATCAATCTCAGAATCAGCCGCCTCCTAGTAATATTCCGACACCTCAAACCCCGACATTTCCGGCTTCAGCCCAGAACAACGGACCCAATAACGCGTCATCTGCGTCAACACCTTTAAGTCCAGGCCCAGATTCTAGGGACAAGGAAAGAGTTGGCGTGATTTTGGAGATCAACAATGAATTGCTATTAGAGGCTATGCAGATCCATTATACGCGAGATACGCTAAAAAAGGAGAGGACGTCTTCCAATGGCACTGATACTAATGCGAATGAACTTGATAGACCAACAGAGGATGAAGATACATTATCTCAGGACTATCTTCAGTAAGTTTGATTGTGGGCCGTTTAATGATCAATAGGTACTAATCCGTCCTCGCAGCTGTATGCGTAGACTGCAGTCAAACTTGTCATACTTGGCGGCATTGGCTGATAAAAAGGGCAATGTCCCCGCTGCGCCGTCTCCTACTTACCTGAAGGCACCACCGCTGAACACTGGTATCAAATTGAAGATGATGGTAGGCCCAGACGGAATGGATAGTCAAGAAGCTCCAGATCGGGACGAGACGGCCAAATATATCCATGATTTATATAAAAAGCTTCAAGGTCTTTATCCGGGTATTGACCCAAACAAAGAACCAGTATTTCCAGTTCCTCCTGGGCGACAAGGGACGCAGGCGGCGAATATGGCAAAACCAGGATCACGAACACCTGGTCAACCTAGCCCCGTTCCCGGAAAGCAAATGACACCAAAAATGATGACTTCAGCACCGCCATCTTCAGTAACAAATATAACGACAGGGCTATAGATGTACAAAGACTACAGCGTGCTTTGGATCTTGAGCTAGGAGTGGAACGTGAGTATAGGCTTACGTTGGTGGACATATAATACGTTCTTAGGGGTTTCTGGTTTGAGTGGACTGGCCTGAAAGGCACTCTGTGTCCCCTCACGCCTTGTATAGAAAAATACCCCATCAAGGTCAAGGATATTTGGTGGTGACATCGAAGTCTTGAAGATAGACGACTTGGCGTCGGCGTTAAAATTTGGGATGGGCAGGATGGGTCGCTAGTTACTTTCGTTCGATCACGTATATACTATCATGAGGACGTCACCAGGATATTGTATAGTTTGCGTGCTAGCAAAAGCACAGAAAAGTTCAGCTCTACAGTAATATACATGTTCAACTATAGACTTTTTCAATTTTCTAAGGTTGTCTGATAGGTATTGTTATATATATTGTATCTATTTATGCCAAGTAGTCGGAACCTTGAGACGTAAAGATGAGACACTGGCTAAATAGAGTCGGAGGGGAAATATAATTCTGGCGCAATAAATACTACAATTAAGGATAAGCGGCGAGGTAAACTATTTTCATAATGATGAAATAGTACGGATATTCTATAGCCGTATCTAGGTATCGTGTGATATTCGTCACATCTGCTCTCACTGCCCCTCATAACTTCATGTAGCATGTTAGCGGTGAGCCCCAATTAGGTATAGCGATAAAAACGACGCTATGTACTTGAGATATAAATCCTGTGTTTATCTGAAGTGCTCCAGCCTTTTCTTTAATTGATGAAAAAAAAGATTGAAAAAAGGACTCCATCGCGTGAGGCGCTCTGAGGTTCGGTAAGGCACATGAATATACATGTAGTACGTAGCTAGATTCGAAGTTAGGTGGAGAAGTTTATGCACTAGATGTCGCGGAACTATGCAAGAAAGCGGCTCTTTCCCAATCCAATCTTGCAGGCGAGCGCATAACAGGGACTACCCCCAATAAGTTCATGTATAATATGTGCGTCCTTACACCGCTACAGTTCTTAAGACATCCATTGCCTTACGAGTTACAACTAGTACTAGTGATCGTGCGACCTTACCTTTGGTATGCAAATTGCCTATCTCCAAGACTATGAGATCATACTGGAATGCAGTTTATATAAGAAGATTTAGACTTGTGGTAAAACATTTTATCTGAACCTCCCTAGATAAACTAAGGATATGGTTTGTAGGTCAGGGCAGAGGGCCAAATAAATTGTTATGTCGGTAATGTTAGGTAACCGCTAATGCAGGGACGGGGCCTTAAGTTGGAGAAGCGCGTTGAACAGGTTGGAATAGTAGGTGTAACTCATTAAACCAACGATATGGGACAGACCCATGTAACCTTACGTGATAGGGGAGTTCGTCCCGTCTAGCAAGACCTCTCCTCTACCCTCTTCCTGCGAATACCCTCCCTTAATCGTGCCCTAGGTCTTTTAACTAATATGGCTAATAGCTTCCGATCATTTTGCACCCACAAGAATTGCTTCTCATTCGTTCATTACATCTATATACCTTAAACAATCGAGAGAGCATTCGTAGTCATTCTTTTAGTGTTTATTCGATATAAGTCGTTCACTCCTTAATGTCACATTAACTATGTCTTGATGCAGCACCAACCTCTACTTAACCGACGTGCCCTTACCTATATACTAGCAATTAGCATTGCAGAACCTTGTAGTATTTCCTTCTAGGCTCAACTTGTTGTTAAGCGTTAAGCGTCGACTTCGACCCCTCGACGAAACAAAGAGGGAAACATAGGTACAAGTCGATTGTCTCGCGAATCCCTGAAGGGAACCCACTTCTATCCAGCTCCCCCTGTTACTACAGTACCTTGGCAGGCGACATCCAAGGACTGTGTAGGTAGACCGTGGTTGTATGTATGGATGAATCCGTCTTGGTCTCTGCCTTCATGTCGAGTAAATAGGTACCACCACTACTAGTACTACAACATTACACACAGTCATCGAATCCCGAAGCCATTTTCCTGACTCTTCCGCTGTTGATGCACTATCTATTCGACGTCACTCGAGACTAATTGAAGTTGGGCGGGTAAGGCTTAGGTCTCAAGAGAGATCGGACATTCCAGTTTCTACCGACCACCCGGGTCTCAGCTTTGAGGGCCTGCGCCGCGTGATGGAGCGGGACCCCGAGGTTCAGAAGAAAAATGAAGGCTCCCCGGTTACTACGGACCCAACATGGGCGGAAACGAACGAGTCGAGCGAGTCGAACGCAATGAAATCGCCTGTGGAGAAAGACGGGAAAGACGGGAAAGACGAACGCAGAATACCGGAACACGATTCGATGGTGACAGTTCGGTTGTCAGAACCGCCTTCCTTGTCGGTGAATACGGACTTTCCGCCGAACGCATTGCCTTTAAGAAAGAGCATATGGGGTCATGAGTGTACGCCTACGAGTGCAACTACGCCAAGTGCGACACCCGCGATAGAGGAGGAAGTCACAACCTGCATGGACGAGAAAGTGGATATGGAAGTTGAGTCGAAAACGCCGGCCGACGCTCCTAAAACTCTACTGGAGGAGCTTCAAGATACAAACACCGCAAGTCGAGAGGAAGAAAAGGAAACAGATGGTATCGACCCAATGGACGAATCTGATACTGAAGAGGTCGATTGGGACCAATTGCAAAAGAAGGAAGACGAACAAGTTAAAGATCAAGACGACAGTGTATGATCATGCTCCACGCTCTATTTTTATCCTCTAATCAGGTAAAGTCAGCTAGTCAGCACTCTGCTGGCTGGTTTGACCGATTGACTGATTGACTCAGGCCACATTTACGATGATGATGATGCTGACAAGACCCCCCGCAATTTAGTCTACGGCCTTACTGCTGGCACGACTCGAACAAGAGAACAATAAATTAGCCACGAACCCGAAGAGCATCAAAGTCAAGGTAGTTGAACAACAGCCAACCCGCCGACCTAGACCACCATCAATGGCACAGATGCGAGACATGGTCAACGGGCCAACCCCCATGGCCTTACGATACTCTGTTGTCCCTCCCCCGCCCATGACCGATCTCGAATTCTACATGGCTCTCGTCAAGGATTATCAGCAGACCGCTGCTCGTCTTCCTACTTTACTATCCAGGAAGATTCGAAAGGGAGTGCCGCCACCGCTGCGAGGGGTTGTCTGGCAGAGCATGGCTGGTGCTCGCGATAGCTTTCTCTTAGAACAATTCGATAGACTCTGCGGCGAATCGAGTCCTTATGAGGGAATCATCGGCAAAGATCTGGGCAGAAGTTTTCCTGGCGTGGATATGTTCCGAGACCCGGACGGCGACGGGCAGCGAATGCTCGGAAGAGTGTTGAAATGCTTCAGTCTCTACGATCAGAAGATTGGATACTGTCAAGGGCTTGCTTTCCTGGTTGGCCCTCTGCTGATGCATATGCCAGATAGTCAAGCATTCTGCGTCTTAGTTCGGTAAGTCATTTTAATTATTATGATAATGCACCTTTCAGGATGCAGCTAGCTAACTAGTATACTCGATAACAGGTTGATGGAGTATTACGATCTACGATCATGCTTCTTGCCCGACCTGTCAGGTTTGCACGTTCGCATCTATCAATTCCGTGAGTTGCTTCGGTTGAATCTGCCCACTTTATCGAACCATCTCGACGAACTACAGGTCGATCCGGCCTATGTTTCGCAGTGGTTCCTCTCATTCTTTGCCGTTACATGCCCCCTGCCGATGCTGTTTCGCATCTACGATGTCATTTTTGCCGAAGGTGCGTCGGAGACTATTATGCGGGTGGCCCTGTCGCTTATGCAAAAAAATGAGAGCCGCATCTTGGCCTGCACCGAGCTTGAAGATGTTATGCAACTCCTTTTATCTCGTGGCCTGTGGGATTGTTATCATTACAACGCAGATGAATTTGTCGATGATTTCGTTAGCCTGTCTAGTGTCGTATCGCGAGAGAAATTAGCCCAACTTGAGCAGGGGTATCGCGAGGAAAAGATCGCCAGTGCCAATGCCGCGCGAACGGCCGATGTCACCACAGCCGCCTCCCGATTTTTGGGCCGTCTCTGGACTACGAGCACCTCCTCCCCGAGATCAGGAAATCTCTCTCCGGGACTCACCGCACCGCTGAGACCGTTAAGCATGCTGCGCCGAAGTGCCTCGAAACAGAGCCTGGCGTCCACGTTGAATTCCATGGAAGCCAGCTCTGCTAGCGTCCTTAGCACCGTATCCACCGACGCGACTACACTGTCGCGCGATTCATCCAATGCTGATGATGCGTCCTTTCGCGAATCGACGCCTATCGTGACGAAGCAACATTCGAGTCGTAATGCTGCCGACAAGAATCTGCATACCCAGATTGAAGATCTCCTCACCGCCCTCAGCGAATTGCAACGAAACCATGCGCTATTAGCCACGCAGCTCCAACAAGAAAGGGAGGAGAGAGACGAGGACAGGAAGGCGGTCAAATCATTGCTGGCTGGATTGAAGAAGACCGGGAATGAGCGGACTAGCACAGCAGAGAACGACAATAATACCGATGACAAGACAGAAGACAACGAAGAGGAAGGAAATAAGGCCGATGAAGATCGGCTATCCATGTTGGTAGAGGCGGTCGAGGGTCGTTTCCATGTCGACGAGGGACAGAAACGCAGGTCATCCTCATTGCTGACCAAATCACAACTTCGCGATGAGTTGTCTAGAACAAAGGACAATCTTAGAATCGAGATGTCCAAGACCCAAGGTTTCAATCGTCGCATCGAGGAACTTGGACAAGAGGCCAACACTTTACGAGAACAAATTCGCGAGAGTCACCTCCACGTTCGAAACCTTCATCAGGACAAGCAGCGTCTCGAGAGGCAGGTCCACACTATGCGTGTGCGAGCTTCAGCCGAAACGCCTGGATCGACGGCAGAGCCCGCAGGGTGGTTCTCGTCAGGGACTAACCTGACTGCTGGCACTGCCGGTGGTAGCGGGACTAACAATGGCCTTCGGGAATTGAAGCTCGGACGTAGCAAGTCGACACCCAACACGCAATCGGCCTTCGCCTCCCGCTCTGGATCACTAGTCAGGACGCAAACAGAGCCAGTCACCTCGAGCGAACATGACAGCCTCATTATGGAACTAGTACACGCCAAGACAGCCGAGGCGGTGGCCCGGCAGGAAGCCGACGAATACAAGCAGAAGCTCGAGAGTCTACGGAAATCTTACGGACTTGCTCCCGTAGATACGCCTAACACCCCCGGCTCTACGATGGGGGTGATCGGACGGTTTGCAACCACGATATCAGAAGCAAGCAGTGGTGCTAAGAATGCCGCTCCTGCGAGTGCGCCAACGTCTTCTACTGCTACTAATGCTGGTGGCTTCTGGGGTTGGCGACGATAGCAGCTGGTTAGCACTCGATAACTTGGATGGCACAGGTATATAATACGCGGCGTTGCGAAGAGGAGCAACGCGAGGCCGGATTGATTCATTTTGGGAATGATGATTGTCGGGGAGGCTGGAATTCGAGCATTTCTACGGCGACTTGCGGTGACTTGTCATTGTCAGGACAGGTTTCATCTGTTAAGCTGCGCATAAGCTTCATTTTACCTATCGTAATCACCTATCCTAGCCCCGTATATTTAGACAGGGTTGTTGGCTGGGCGCTTCTTTTCGCATTCGATATTCATCTAGCTAAGAGGGCACTCAAATACTTTACCACGCGCAGACAGAAGTGAGGAGTGGCAGCTTTGGAAAGGCAAGGTGTGGACTGATTTTGCTTCATGGCTCATAGCAAGAAATGTTATTATGATATCCCAAATACAACATTGCTCCCAAATCTTCTAGTCGTTCCCGAGCTGCTTGCATGAGTTCTATATTATGTACATATGCATGTGTCTCGCACATCATCTAGACACTATTGGCACTATTATGTAGCCTACCTGTAGCATTTGTCCAATTATGTCCGCTATCTACTAGGTATGCAGGAAGAGATAAAGCTGGATCCTACATAATACATATATATATAGCACATGTGTACATGTAGTACACATTGTATGTAGGTATGTATTCGGCGACGGGTTCAATAAACATAATTTACACCACGTATATATCTACCTTGTACCACTATAGTGATGACGAATTAAGGTGAGAGATAGAATGCGTCATTCGGACAACATCACATATGAGGGGAATATCACTAGTACGTAGCTTTTTTTCGAAGTGAGCTAGAATTTTCGGAATGGATGTGTCGTGTGCTCATAGCGGACAATCACATGCAATAGACGACTAACTGTCCCTAAATGACGACACGGGGCGGTTCGTAGTTTAGTTTCGCGAGGGATGTTTCGGATTAGAAGTCGCACAAGATAGATGCTAGTAATAATATCTAAGATACCTAGACTCTAATATATAATTTGAATATACATATAGGTCTCAAGTGATGTCGAGGTCTATAAAAGATAGAATCGTGACTTAGTAGCATGACAAGGCGTGATGTTTGATGGGATGAGAGAACTGATGATTTTAGTTTGCGATTTTGGACGCTATGATCCATATCTCTTCGGTTCGGAAACGTTTCGAAGTATGTACCTGTGTAGGTACCTACCTACCAAAGCTTAAAGGTAATTAGTAGAGATGGATGTACATGTCCACCTAGCTAAGGCGGCGTTGGTACATACTGGAATAGAGAGGGTCCAGAGGGTCCAGAGGGTCCGTAGGATGCTGAGGTGTGGCTGTTACTGTAGCAGCTGCACCTACCGATTAAGTGGTTGGCTGCAGGTGGTCAGTCAGGCAGGTGCCATCATGCTGGCCCTGGCGTAGCGTCATAACACCAGGGCACTAGCCACATTTTACAGTACCTAAAGACCTAAAAGACCTAAATTCGATTGATGAAATCACTTGTCACTTGGAATCACTCCTTTTTATTGCCTTGGCTTCAGATCGGTCAATCCGCTAACCTCCCCCTACCAATTAACCTGAAATTCTACTCTCCCGCACAAAGCACAAACAAGCAGCAGAAAATTCCACGACTTCGTTTCTGTTGCTCTGACCTGTTCTCGCTTCTCATCTACGTAAAAATACTCCAAATTACCCAGAATATCTTACTACAAGTACTTGTAAGTTCGCTGTTCTCCTGCTTCTTGTCTTGTTGATACAGCAGAGAGGAATATTGGAGCTCACCCACAATTTTAGAAGGGATACTATCCGACACTCCGAACAGAACACCTAACACGCTCGATCTCTTTCGCTACCATCATATTTGTATCAACAACAACAACCATTCGCGATGGCCGACTCTGCGACTGACCCAACTACCAATGGTAGTTCCGCTAATACTTTGAAAGGCAGTAAGGTAAGTCTACGTACAAGAAGAAGAAGAAGAAGAAGAAGAAGAAGAAGAAACTGTATAGCTAACTTCAAATAGTGTTTATAGACTGATATAACTACACCCCCTTCTACCCGTCACGATGGTGACGACTAACGTTTTACAAACTAGATGCTCAGGCTGCTTTTAACCAACTCGCATCTGGTTTGTTTACTATCTTCGATTTCGGTCCCCATCGCTGTCTTGGACTTTATCATAGCTAACCTCTACCTCGCCATAGGCCCTGTTGCCCAAAATGTCAAAGATCAGGGTGCGAAGACAACTGCCGAATTCTCCAACCTAGCCAACGCCCGGCAAACACCTTCGCAACCTGCTGCCACTGGTCAGCCACTGACCCATTATCATTCGTTCTTCTCCGAGTTGCTGTCGTGGAACAATCCTCGTAAGTCCAGATCACGCCCCCACCATATAAATTTAATACTGATAAGCAATTCTAGGAGCATCCGCCATCGCCTATGCCTCCGTTGTCTCTTTGATCTTCGTGGCTAGATACCTCGACGTCATCCGATACACTTTTAAGCTTACATATCTGGCTTTGGGCGTTACCGTCCTTGCCGAAGCTGCCGGGAAGGCCACTCTGGGTACTGGTCTTGCTACTCAACTCCGACCTCGCAAGTACTACACCGTCCCTCGAGAAACACTCGATGCTTTAATTGGCGATTTTCACGAGCTCATCAACTTCTTTGTTATCGAGTCTCAACGAATCTTCTTCGCCGAGAACGTCTCCGTATCCGCTATTGTGAGTATTCCAGTATCCCCACGGATGTGAGGACCGTCATACTTTGAAATATATTGCTAACAACAGGATTATAGGCTGCCTTTGGAGCATTTTTATCATACTACCTTGTTAAGATCGTCCCTTACTGGGGCCTTGCTTTAATTGCTACTACACTCGTATTTTTCGCGCCTTTAATTTACACCACAAACCAGGAGCTCATCGACCACTATCTTAAGGAGGCTTCCGATCTAGTTGGAAGCCAAACCGAACAGCTGCGCCAGATCGCCAGCAAGTACACATCCCAGGCCACTGAAATCACCAAGCAGTACATGGGTGACTACACCGCCAAGGCCCAACAGATGCTTCGTGGTCAATCAGCCTCCCCTGAGTCGGCGAAGCCAGCTCAGTCAAACCTTAAGGACTCTGACTTCCCCAAGGCTCCCAAGATAGACCTGAAGGGTCAGGAGGAGGAGGAGTCTTCCGAGGAAGAGTCTGAGGACGAGCCTTTGATCGCCGCCTAGACGAGCACTAGGCAACGTTTCCGATAACAATTCCCTCCTCAGTACATAATGTATACCCACCCAGGTTCGCGAAACCCGACTGGTATGGCACGGCAACTTATTACGACTCATGGCATAGAAAGATACGAGACATTGCGAAATTTCGAAGCTTCCTCGACGGGAGCCAAATATTTTTTCGTCTATGACTTTCCTTAACAATGAGAATGAGCCACAAGGCGGAATTTGGTTCTGGTGTGGGAGTAACGGTTTCACTACCTAAAGGAAACGTTTTCGACTTTTTTTTGGCGACGAACAACGCATTTGTAGTTAGTAATCACGCACGTTCAATGTGGTGGCAATTCTGCATCGACCCCTGGAGGAATTAAATTGTCTCTGACGGCGTTGGAATGAAATGTTTGACGGATTAAGACCACCGACAAGAGGGGGTTTGGGGAGTCGCGGGTTTATTAGTGAATGAGAATGGCTTTTGCAGTAGCAGTAGCACGATTTTGGAGGTCGTGATGTGAGGACGTGTCAGGGGGGATGATTGCGCTTAGTAAGATAGTAATTTTTCGATGCTTTCCCTTCTAGTTATGTTTGCTGTTGTGAGCGGTGTAGTAGGTGTTTGTATCTATGTCGTCGGACGAACCTTACGTGCTTCCTGGGCGTGTTCTATGATAGTTGGAAACTGGATGACTTCAGATCAATGAAATGTTTCTAATACTAGTTCATCTATTTCATTACGTCGAGTAGTTCGTATACGTCAACGTGGCGTTGACTAGGTAGGTAGTAACAAGTAACGATTTCTACCTAGCTACTATTAGCCATTATAGCTTAAGAGTACATACCTAGGTAGGTACTACTACTAAGAAGGTTTGCTGCCCCCTAAATGAGTGAGTTGGCACTGAGAGGTCAAGACCTAATCCCCAACCACGCTGCCGGATAGCTAATCGCCAACAGCTGTCTATACGCAGGGAGTTCGAGAAGGTATTCAAAATAAGGGAATGGGAAGAAAGAGACAAAGGGAAAACTTGCCTTCAGTTGACGTGGTGATAAGTCAAATAAACAAGCTTAGGGGAGGAAACCTCTTTTCAACGATGTTTCAGCTTTTGGGGGTGTTCTGCAAAGACATCATCCCCTAATCTAGGATATGACATAGGATTTAGTATCAAAAGGAGATGTCCATGGGAAACAAGAAGCTACTTCGTGTGAAACCCTAAGTCACCCAAGTACGTGCTTACTAAGCGAACATATCACAATTTACAATTATTACACGACTAGAAGATTTCGCCAAAAATGTCATTCCTGTTTAGTGTACAGACATATGAAGGATTAAGAGAGGCGAAGCAAAAAGCATAGCATCGATTAGCGACCAAGCCTGACTAACCGCCAACGCCTCGTGATTGATCATCAGACTCAACGATCTCGCCCCCTAAATACCCTTTTCACCCCATCGCAGCAGAGAATGTAGCAACCATGCTGCCTTCGTTCCTCATCAAGATCTAAGCAAAAGCATCCTACTTGTTACTTATGAAAATAACGGAAAATTCTTCCCAGCAATGTTACTCAACTGAATAATGTGACTGCGCCGAAGATTACTCGCTATCATCCATAGCGAAGTCATCTTTATCGCTTTGGTCGAAGTCGTCGTTAGCGGCTTGCGGAACATCTCCGTCGTCGTCATCATCATCATCATCATCGTCATCATCAATGATGTAGACTGGCTTAGACCTCGCCGTAGCAGCGCGGCCAGGTCTGCTACGAGCCGCAGGTCTCGGCGGCGGGGAATCAGGCTCGGCCATTTCGACATCGTCGTCTTCATCATCGTCCATGTCGAAGACGTCCTTCGACTTTGTCTTCTTGGCAGCATAAGCCTTCGCAGCAGGCGACAGTTGTACGGGCTTAGGCTTAGGCTTGGCCTTAGCCCTAGCCTTAGGGGCTGCCGTCTTCTTTGCAGGCTCGTCCTCCTTATCCTTGGTCTTTGTTGCAGCAGGTCGGCCACGGGTTTTCTTGACTGCGGCTCCACCTGAGCTGCTAGCGGTGGCTGCCTTAGGCTTAGGATCTTCGGACAAGGTAGCTTGAGTCTTAGACTTTCTGACAACCTTCGGGACGGGAGGCATATCATCATCAGAGAGGAAGCTGTCCAACTCATCCCCACGGGCGTTTTTATGAGGCGAGGACTTAGCTAACATCTCATAGTTCGTATCATCATGATCGTCCAAGTCTAGGGGTTTCGAGGGCTTGCTCTTAACCTGCAGACCAGTGCTGTTGCCACTGCTACTCTCCGGTCGCGACATGGAAAACAGACTAAGCCTACCAGTCTTGTTCTCGGAGGCGCTGCCGCTGCCGTTCGCAATGCCCTTGACCAAGTCACCGACATCACCAAGCATCTTGTCGTCGTCGCTTTCCGAATCATCGTCCACGACCCACGTTTTAGCCTTTGTAGCTGCCACTCGTTTGCTTCGGGGATTGAGTTGAACTTCCTCATCCGAATCGTCACTAACGGGGTTCTCTTTCTTGACCGGATTCTTCAGTTTAGCAAAATCACCATCCGAGAATGGGTCCGAGTCCGAGTCTGCTGCATCGATGGTCTCTTTCTTCACTTTGGGGTTGCTGTTAAACATAGCAGCGAAACGCTGAACAGATTTCTCCTTGGGCGGTTCTTTTTCTTTCGGTTTAGCTGCTGCTTTGGGGCCTGGCTTTGACTTGGCGGCTGGGGCCCAGTCATCGTCACCCTTTGCCTTGCGGCCACGTCCAGCACCAACACCAGCGCCAATCTTCTTTGATGCGCGGCGGCCCATTCTACGGATGCTGGTTGTTATCTCGGCGTCCATGCGTACTTGGTTTTCCCACTCGGCTTCAAATTCTTCAAGATCCTTGCACCAAAGATCTAACTCGCTCAGAGACTTCAGGTGATCGCGCTCAGCCTTCTTCTTGGCGATCTGATCCTTGAGACGATCAAGCCGTTCTTGGGTCAACGACCAAATGGGCATCTATTCATTGTAAGCCGTGTATTCTTCATTTGTACTTTCACAGTAACTTACGGAAAGAAGATAGTCGTAGGCGTTTGCGGGGCCATCGGTCTCTCCCTCTTCAGCTTCATCTACGTTACCTTCCTCGTCATCCTCCGACTTCGTCTTTTTCTCTTGGCCTCTTGGGAAACCCTCGTATTTCCGCTCACGAAGCTCTTCGACAATGACATTCTTCTTCTTGCGAGATACCACTAGCTCGCCGTCCATAATCTCTCTGATGAACCTAGCTTGGTTCTGCATCTTGCGGTAGTCTGCGTCATAGACACTGATCCAATGAGCCTAAAAGAGTTAACATGATGTCTAAATATACTTGTGGCAGTATTAACGTACCTTACGATCGACATAGATCTGCAGTCGGTATAGATAAAACTCCTCGAGAATATCCTCTACTTTCTCATATTTACGGATCATACCACGAGTATCGAATGCGACCAAATTAGATGTTGCAACTTGCTTAACCAGCTTGAATTTCTCAAGTAGACCCTCCACTAGGGCTTGATTCATGTGTTTTTCATCCATTTGGATCTCGAAATGGACGTTCTTGTGATCGTTGAATTCCTTGTAATCTTTGATGAAAGATGGAGTTTTTTCGCCTCGGATTATGTCTTCGAGCTTCGCCTTGAAATCATCGGTCCACATACGGATGGGCAATTCGGTGATGATAACCTCATTGGGTTTCTTCTCATCCTGATACGCAATACCGTTGAACTGGTATCGGTTGTTTTCAGCGACTTGCGAGGTACCCTTCCAGCCTCTGAACCAAGGGGTCATTGTCTCGAAAGGCTTTTCGTCTGGACCATCTAAGCGCCCCATGCGTCGTTTTAGGTTTCTGATGATTTCCATTGGGTGATAATTCGGTATCGATGTGCTCCAACCGGTACCGATACCATCCGCGCCGTTCACTAAAACCATGGGGATAACAGGCACATAGACCTTCGGCTCGATTTTCTTTCCGTCTTCAACTAAGGACTCCAAAACAGGTTCATCTAGGGGGGAGAAGACACGCCGGGCGAATGGGGAGAGACGAGTATGGATATATCGAGCACTGGCAGAATCTGAACCACCTGCAAGTCGGGAACCGAAATTTCCACTGGGCTCGAGACAATTGACGTTGTTAGAACCGACGAAATTCTGGGCTAGACCAATAATAGTCTGCTGCAAAGACACTTCACCGTGATGGTAAGCCGTTTGTTCAGACACGTAACCAGCTAATTCGATGACCTTCTTGTCCTTGATCAGGTTTCGCTTTAGGCAAGCATATATGACCTTCCGCTGACCAGGTTTCAGACCATCGATCATCGAGGGAATAGATCGCATATTGTCAGCCATACTAAACAGAATCAACTCTTTGTTTACAAAGTCGTTGTATGAGACCTGTTTGGTTGAGTGGTCCAGGTAAGTTCCAGGCACGAAATTGCCAAGCCACTCTTTACGAGCATCCGCCTTCTTCTTGGAGAAAGCGAGCTCGAACAGGTCGGCTTCTTCTGGTTGCATGGTAGTGAATTGCTTCAGGTGATTATCGAGATCATTGAAATAAACCTGGGCATCCTCGTTCGAACTGGTACCCAGACCCTTGTAGTACTTTGATTCCCATCTTCTCAATTCGGCCTTGTGCGTCTCCTTCCACTCCTCATATTGAGGTTGGGTAAAGAATGACTTCAATCTTAAGGGCTTCTTGGGGTTCGATCCTTGCCAGACCTTCACAATGGGGGTAATAAATTCCTGGAAGAAGTCTGGAATCTTGAGAAGCGAAGGATACTGGACTTGAAGGAAATTGATGAGAAGACCTTTGATATGGCTACCGTCGTGATCTTGATCTGCCATGATCATCAGATGCCCATACCGAAGGGATTTGTTGTCGGTATACACCTGCTTGTGTTTCAGTCCGAGAAATTGCTTGATGTTCTGAATTTCCGAATTCTTGGTAATCTGATCAATAGAAGCATCACGAACGTTAAGCATCTTTCCTCGAAGAGGGAAGACACCAATACGATCGGGGTCAAGGATGGCACGACCGGCGACGGCCAAACTCTTGGCGGAATCACCTTCGGTCAAGATCAAGGTACATTCATGACCTTTCTTGGTACCTGCCAAGTTGGCGTCGACAAGTTTGGCGTTGCTAATTCTTGATCGTTTGTTGCCATCGCTCTTGGCGAGCATCTTATCAGCCTTTATTTCCGCAAATTGAATGATGTTGTTGATTGCCTCCGTCTGACCAATCTTCTTTAGGAATGCATCAGTTAAGGCGCATTTGCTACCAAACTGGCTCATCTTGGTAGTCATCTGCTCTTTGGTTTGCGAAGTGAACGCCGGATTGTTGATTAAGCAATTGATGAAGATGAAGATGTGATTGCGGATATGATTGGCCTTCAGCGTATGGCCCTTCTTCTTCTTGTTCAATGCCTTCAGAAGAGAATCGCAAATCTGGTCAGAAATGTAGTTGACATGAGTACCACCCGTAGTAGTAGCGATAGAGTTCACGAAGGAGACTTGCTGAAAGGAGCCGTCCGAGACGGCAAAACCAATCTCCCATCGGCCACGATGAACCTTGTTATCTTCAATAATAACCGTGGAGCTAGTTGATTCGGTCTCATCGTCTCCTCGTTCACGGGCGATAGCCTTGGCGTACATCTCGCAATACTTCTTGAAGTCCAGCTTGATGTGGCTGTCATTGAGGTAGACCTTGACGCCGCGAACTGTACCAGCCATGTCGTAGACTCGACGATAGAGTAGAGATTCAAGGTCATCGTCGATACCATCCGGCATGCCAAATCGTTTCCAGTCCGGCTTAAAGGTAACACGGACGAAGTCACTAGACTTGCTACTCGAGATCTTTGCCTTGTCCATCTTACCCATATTATCTCTCCACGTTTGCTTATACCTCTTCCCATTCTTGGAGTCCTGACACTCTAAAGTGAACTCTGTGCTGAAGACGTTGCAGAGCTTGGCACCATAACCGTTTCGACCACCTACTGTTTTCTTCTCTTCGTCGTCGAAGTTGGAACCAGCAAGGAGGTGACCGAAAACCATTTCCGGGATATAAACCTTTTCCTTGTCGTGGATCTCCACCGGGATACCTTTTCCATTGTTCTCGACGGTGATCTGACCTTCTTGGCGGTTAATTGTTACCTTCATGTACGTCATGGTTGTGTCGCGCTGTTTGTTGTCTGCGGCATTGACAAGAATCTCGTCAAAAATCTTGTAGAGACCGGGCACAAAGCCAACCTTGGATCGTAGTTCCATCTGACTGGTTTCCTTGTTGAAAACCCACATCTGTTGCTCAGTACGCTCGACGGAGCCGATGTAAGTGTCAGGTCGTTTGATGATATGTTCTAGTTGCGTCAACTTCTGGTACGTCTCGGTAGCTGTCTTCTTCTTAGCCGGCTTAGGGCTATCAAGCATCATGCTGTCATTCTCGATCTCGACCAAGGGTGGGCCAGAAGACTTCTTGGCTGCAGGAGCCTTCTTCTGCTTCTTTGCACTCGGGGGCGTGTTGGAGAAGCCCGAGACATCGTTGCCGTCGTCGTCATCGTCGCTATCAGGCTTTGAGCGTTTCTTAGGAGCAGTCTTGGCCGTCTTCAGGGTAGTCTGAACCATTTTCTTTGACGCAGTCTTGGCTGCAGGTTTTGATGCAGATTTCTTAGGAGCAGCTTTGGCCTTAGGCTTCTGTGATAGCGCAAGGTTAGCGTTAGAACTGCAGTTATCCGATGATAAAAGTGAGTAAATGTTGTCTAGATGATTGAAAAAAAAACTAGGGCTGTTGCATACCGGCTCGGGTGAAAAGCCGTCTGAGTCATTGTCGACGTCGTCGCCAAAGACCGAGTCCTCCATGATGTCAGAGTCCATGATGGACGTTGGGAGTCGTGTAGCGCGTTCACACACGACTTGGAAAAATATCTATTTAGATAGGCTGTTCGCAATGGACTCTTGCCAATAGTCGTTAATGAAGAAAAAGACAATCGCAATTGGGAAATACCCCACGTGGATGTCATGAAAAGTAGGAGAATCAAGGGTTGAATTCACGGCTGGGAAATTAATTGTGAAGTTGGGATGTTTTGATTCTTCTATCTTGGTGTCAAGGGAGGGGGGGATGTTACAGGGCGACGTTCAGCAGTAACAGGCTCGTTGTTATGTTGTTCCAGCACGTAAACAATTTTACCTACTGTAACAGGGAGTCGCGTTCTGTGGGGACGTGGGGCTTCCTGCCCAGAGAGGTAAGCGCAGCTGGTGCGGTTAAACATCGGAGGGCAGACGACGTGTTTGAATATCCCTGGTGGTGGAACGAGCAAACAAGCTCAAGCCACATTGAATCAGCCACATACGACCATACCTCACACTATGTGTACAGTGGTGCAGTCACTAAACGCGGTCACCTGGGTAGTCATGATTGTTACTAGGTACTGGCGACTTCCAAGCCTAGGAGATATTTCGTGGTTGCCTCTTTTATATCGAAGCTGTATAGGTAGGTGCTTTCGAACAAATTCAATATTATAAGGGTAATCGTGTCCCCTATCCATTTTCCCAGAAACAATAATCTATTCTACTACATACCTTTCATGAAATTCTCGTTACTCTTAATTGACTTCTACGTCCAATGTCATCCAGAATTATATTATGATGCATACATATAAATATAAGCCTACTGAGGTCTAGCAATCGAGAGATGGCATAGTTCTAACTATACCACTAATCTCGTCTGTATTCGGCCTTAAGTTGTCCATCTCAGTGCCATCTCAGTACCATCCCAGTACCGGAATATCCTTCCCCCTACCTAGACACTTGAAGCTCGCGACTCTTCGTCCTACCAAAAACACATGGTCTCTCTGGAAGTCTTTCGCAAGCAATTGGTGCGTAATTCTCCGCATGTGTCGTGTGACCCCAATTGGCAACGTTTCCTAAAAATGCAGAGACAAGAAATTTCCCGAAGTCGACTGTAAGTCCCCGTGGCTTTTGTTGCAAAGTCGCACCACGCGTGGAAATCCTCAAAGCCGTCTCCTGTCATCCTACGCCGTACGACAACAGGCAGCATGACAATCAATCACCTGAAACTTTCTATCTTACCCGAAGTAGCCTTGCTGAGCCTCAAGCCAAGCTCCTTTAGGAACTACGAGAGGCGGGAGAATCGACGAGGCCGGATCGTTAGGTCTATGCCATCTGCCTTCCTTTGCCGCCGGCTCCTATCTCCCGCATTTATTCAAAGTATGTAGGTATGTACTTTACTTGTGATATATCCAGGATACCCTATCCACTTTCCCGCCTGCCGGAACGGGTGGGGCAATCCATCCCTGATCTGATCTCCTCAGAATGTGAGAGTTTTATGAAAGTGAATATGGAGGATGCTGGGTCTGGATTCGAGTCACTTTAGCACACCTCATACCTCTGTGCTTGACTCCGTCGCTTTGCCTAACCTAATGCATTATCTGATTTCTATCTCTGTTTGTCAGGCACTCATTTGCGATAATGCAATCTGCTTGGTGCTGTAAAGTTGGATCCATAGCGGAAGGCCGCAGACCTTAATGTAATTAGAACCACAGCCTGTTGAGACATATCCAAGGGGGGCCGATGACTCGAGCCTTAGTGTCCCACGAAGGCAGCCTGCCAGCCGCTCAGCTTCTATTGGAGTACCAGGGAGAGAAGATGAAGCGAGGAGACAATCCGTCTATTTAATCTATGGTCGGGGATGGTCAGGGAAAAGAAAAAGAAGATGGTTATGAACCTTGGAAATCTTCAAGTCATCCAGGTACGTCGTGGTATCTATTCTGTCTATTGTCTTCCAACCCCATTTACCCATCGAACCAAGCATTACACTGGTAAGGCTCGTGACGTGCAGTATAGTTACGCAGGAAACCCCCACAGAAAAGGATTGATCTCTACTCAACGATGACACATTACTGGCATGGCCCACTTCAGCGCCCTCATGAGTAATATTTCAAAGTTAGATACGGCTCCGCTTCTGTGTTTCCCGGGGAAGCATCCATTATTTGCTCGTACGCCGCTTGATTCCTAGAGGAAACATGGATTGGATGTTTTGACAGCTGCAATCTCCACAGTCACGACATTCGTTGCCGACGGGAAGCCCCTTAAGGTGCTTCCAATGCTTCTCGAAGTACTCAGCGAATTCTTTCAATCTAGAGAAAGAGTTCCTACGTGGTCCCCGGATAGGCACAGGGCTCTCTCCACTAGGTGAGTCGCCTTTGCGGCGGTCAAGCCCAAGACGATTGCTCGCTCCCTGTCTTAAATGGAAGAACAACGAAGAACTGTGTGAGCGAAGGGTCCTAGAGAAACCTTCTGGACTCACCCCCTTACAAGATGGCAGGCACTGGGTACACGTGTGTCGAGTCTAGCAATCGGTGTCTAGGATTTAATATGCTTATCACGGTCCTTTCTTTGTTCTACCTTCTTGAGAAACCACCTAGCCTAGTAACTTGGACGGCACTATATGCAGCTTCCCGTGAGGTTGCTTTCTGTCAAAACTACCCTATCCATTTTCAAACAATCCTAGTCCCTGTTTGGGCTGCCCGTAGTAAAGTATTTGCTGTGCCAAACTCATTTGTTGTCTAGCGATAGATCTGCTGCGTCATGCGGTCGCCTGTGATCGCCCCTTTCGGGCCAGAGCCTGAACTGGTGAGATGTAATGAAACCAACCTTACCTCGATGCTGTCCTAGAATCCACGAATCGACGTGATACATCTAGTATTGCTTGGGACTATCTCGTCGGCAAGGCTCCGGAATCGAGCGTATCGTTTGGCGATCTTTGGAGTATTCTGCTTCCGAAACTTCTCCGTCAGGACCTTGCTCAGCCGGCCAGCGGCTCCCTCCTTCGTCACCATCTTAACCTTCCCGGAGCCGCTCTCCTTCATCTAAGATAGATAATCTAGGGCTTCTTCGGCTATTTCTCTACCTCCCTCTCTTAGCCTTCCTCTGTCACCTATCACTTTGGTGGCTTGAAACTCGATCTTCTAAAGAGCGGTGGGCGTACACAAACGGGCTACTCTGCTCTCACAGGTCGATTCCAAGACAACTTTAACAAAGAAAGCTGCACCGAATACCACGATCAACAAGGCTGCACCAGACACCGCTCCAGGTGTTCTGCAGATAGCTGCATGACTGGGTGCAGTCAAGAAAGGAAGCAATCTCGGTCCCCTTGTACCAGCATGGGCTCGCCGTCTCGCGAGGGTGTGCCTCAATAGTTCGGCTGTTTGCCAAGTTCAAAAGGACTTGGTTTCCTCTCTCCTTTCTGACTTGCCGATGCAAGCACTGTCTGTCTTGAGTCTCCTTGCCCAATTCTCCTCCGGACATTTCGTAGATAGCCCATCCACAACTTTGCTTGCATCAGTGCTCCATCCATATTCGAGACATCTTGTCTCCACTACCTCTCACCGCCATGCTGTCACTGGCTTCTCTTCTTAATCCTGCCCCTCCAGGGCCGCCAATCAACCGATTTCCTCCCAGCCCAGCCTCGTCGTCGTCCCCAACGACTTCTCTACCGGACGAGTCGGGTCTTTTGTACGAGCCCATCATGGCGAAACAGAAGATACCGAAGGGCACGGCAACTCTACCCACGAGCAGGCCAAAGGGGGTCATCAACTTCGTTCCACACCAGAGGCTCGACGAGGCCTCGCTCCACCAAGTTCGGAAATTCCACGTCCATCCCTTCGGGAACATACAGGAGTATTCCCGTCATATCCCGTACGCCAGCGGGAAGAAGGATTTTTTCGAGAAAACTGGTCGAGAAAGCTTCGAAGGTAAAAAACATGAAAAAAAACAGAACAAAAAAACAAAACCCCCTTGAGATAGCATAGTCGGTTTGTTGACCCGAACGCAGTCTTCCAGTATGATTTCAAAGTCCCCGGAGACGAGGCCGAGTATACCGTAATGTGGGATTATAACGTCGGTCTCGTCCGCATGACCCCTTTCTTCAAATGCTGTAAATACCCCAAGGTCAGCCCATCTTATTCTCGGGAGATCAGGAAGAGCCCCCTTTTAACCTAGGATCTAACTACTCGTTTTAGACGACCCCGGCTAAGATGCTAAACTTGAATCCCGGGCTGAAGGAAATCACGCACAGTATTACCGGGGGGTCCATCATGGCCCAAGGTGCGTGCCATACTTAGACCCCGTTTCTCACCTATGAAAACTAACAGCCCCCCGTGAAAAGGTTATTGGATGCCGTACTACTGTGCTAAAGCCGTATGCGCAACCTTCTGCCACAATATAGCAGGGGCTCTGATTCCCATATTCGGGCCCGACTTCCCTTCTCTCTGCACGCCTTCCGATGCACCGGAATACAGCCGCATGATCATCGATCCCGCGATTGTAGTCCAGGCCACTAGGGACGCGGAACACTTTCGTAGGTTGTATACCAACTCGATCACTTCCTCTGCCAGCGGCGGAGGTAGATTTCGGAGCCCTTATGACGACCCTAGACAACGCAATCCTCACTTCCGCCGTCCTCTAATGCGAAAACCCTTCGCAACGCCTACCGGCTGCGACAGCCCGTACGCCACGGACACGGATAGCGACATGTCCCCTGTAGCCCCGGAGCGAGGCGGCACGGTCCATCGCGATCGCTTCCCATATTCACCGATGGCGCCACCGCCCCCACCGCCCCCACCTCTAGCAGCCCCTTCCCACCGACCCTCCAGCAGCGGCTGGACGCCGGCAAACGTAGTGATTCCGCATCACTACGATGCGCCCGGACCGAGCCCCTGGCTAAGCGCCGTCCCGCGCTTCACAACCACGGCCCACCTACCCCCCTATCCGTCTCCACACCCACACTCAAACCCACAGCCCCAGCCCTGGCGAGGGGGCGGCAAAAGATCAGCCGATCACGTCGAGGCCGACTACGAGTACGATAATGGCCGTGGCCGAGGAACAGGCGGCGAGAGCAGTCGAACGGTAACGACGACGACGATAGAATCGAATACTAAAACCCCGGCACCGACATATCACGACGAAGATAGCCGCAGCAAAGACAAGTCTACGGCGGATCCGCCAGCGATCCTCGGCGCGGACAAGAACGCGGCGCTGCTCCTGATGAACCTCAGCGTTAGGGACTCGCGGGGGAACAAGGACAGCGGCGCCGGCGTGACGTCTGAGACGAGCTCGCCGCGCGACGGGGCGTTTCCGAGGATCAAGAGGATTAGGGCCAATTCGATGTAAGTGTCTGGGTACCTATCTATTAGAAGATGGGAATTAGAAGGTCGGAAAAGGGTGGCAATGTCTACCTACGGCGTCTTTCAATAGTGGTGTCTGGATAGACAGATTACTCCGTTTCGCTACGGATAGACGGGTTGGTCAAACCTGAACTGGGCGGGATCTGTTGACGGTACGGGTTGCTGGAGTTTGGATCTCTGGGCATCAAAATTGGGTAGGGTGGCACTCTACAAAGTATCTAGATAGGCGGGCCATGGTCGTTTTACCCTCCTGCCAGCCGTCGTTGCGTTAAATGAAAAGAAAACTTAACAATTAGAAACGGTCCCATCACTACATCACTACTTACCACGTAGATATGTAGGTACCTGACAACCTTAAGTGCAGACAAGCGTCTCTCTTGTGTCCCAATTTTTTTTGGTCTACTTTGGTATCCATAGGTGGTCTAGCCAGCTCCCTTCTCTGCCGCCTTCTTAGTCTTGAACTCCTGCACCCAAGCCGCGGCCTTCGCCTTCGGGAGCACGAAGACCCTGACGACCTCGTCGACGACCTCGACGTTCCCGCACAGCACCTTCAGCAGCGGCACCTTCTTGCCGACCTTGATGAGCCCTCCGCCCAGCGTCTCCATGTAGCACTCCACGTCCGCGAGCGTGTACTCGCGCGCCGCGTCCCACGGCAGCGGGAAGACGTACGCCATGTGGTCGGCCAGGGTCTCCGTCTCGCCGAACGCCTTGACGAAGTCGGACTGCAGGTGCTCGGGGTACAGCAGCACGGCGGGGAAGCTCAGCGAGCTGCGCGGGTCGTCCGGGTCGGGCACCAGCCGCAGCCCCGCGTCCTCCATCTCCGGCGGCTGGGCCGTGGCCCGGGTCCGGATCCCGCGCGCCTTGAGGGCCGCCCTCACGAGGTACGCCCTCCTCTTCTCGCGCGCGAGCCTCTCGCCCTCCTTCTTCTGCCTCGCGGCGACCTCCGCGTGCTTCTTGACGATGTCCTGCGCCACCGCCCGGAGCGGCTTGTTGCTCTCGTCGACGGCTAGGCCGCGCGCGCACGCGTCGTCCGCCTCCGCGATGCGGTTTACGGCTAGGAACGCCTTCGCGGAGCGGTAGTACGCCTTGACGTTCGTGTCGTTGAGGCGCAGGGCCGCCGCGCCGTCTAGCCAGCAGCTGCGGTAGTTCCGCAGCTCGAGGTGGCATGCCGCGCGGTTTACGTACAGGGACTCGAGCACGCTTCTCTGGCCCTTGATGTCGTCTTCCGTGGCCTCGGGGTCGTGCTCTCCTTTCGCGCGCTTGCGCTCCTCGGCCGCGAGCACTAGCACGCCTTTGGTGTAGAACTCCTTGGCGTCGGCCCAGCGCTTCGTGCGGAAGCACTCGTTGCCTCGGTCCTTGAACTCGGAGGCGACTTCGAAGGGTGTTCCCTCGTAAGCGAGCGCTTTGAAGGCTTCGGTGTCGTCGTTCTCTTCTAGCTCTGTCATGAAGAACGGGGTTTTCTTTAGTTCGGCTACCACCTCGTCTACTGTTTTCTTCTGAGTCATGGCCCGGCCAGGCGAGAGCTCCGGGAAAACGGCTGCTGATGCTGTGGTTGAAGCATTTTGCGATGGAGATTGTGTTGGCTCTTCTTGCGACTGAGATTTGTCACCTTCTCCTTGGGAGATTTTGAGGCGATCTGCGACCTCGTCTGAGATCTGTTCAATATTCATGATGAGTCTTTTCCCAACCCCTGATTATTTAATTCGCCTTATGTCGCCTTCTACTCAAATTGTCTATGACTAAGCGTAGTAGTGCGCTATTAAAATATCGCTTGAGCAACGCCACGAAAACTGAGCATTGATTTTCAAATAAGAAGCCCAACTTAGAAATTTCAGGATGCAGAATTACGTCCATATATGTATTTACTAAGATATCATACCCACTTGACTATTCAGTTAAACATATACTTAATTATATTTATGCAACTAAATCATATACATTTACTGCCTACTATCCCCTGAGTTATATATCAAGAAATCATGATTGCTTTTTTTTATGAGGCGTTTCAAAGCGCAGTATTTCCTTTATGGATCTATAACCCCCCCTTTTCTATCCAGAACCTTTTTCTAACCATTCCACATTTTAGGTAGGTACCTAGGTAGGTAATTATGCTATAACATTATTCGCTTCCGTTTCTCTCTTAGCCTCATCCGCCGGCACCGTTGTCTTTCCCCCGTTGACCTCGACAAGCGCCTGTCCTATAGCCTTTAGAAACCTTGTAACCTCTTCCTCGGTGCCGACCGTGATCCGCAGGCACCCGAGACACCCATGCTCCTTACCCCTAAACCGTACCACCACGCCCTTGTTCTCGGCCAGCGTCTCGTACACGGCCAGCGCAACCGTGTTATCCGGCTCGCCGCTCGCGTTCAGCATCTCGAACAGCAGGAAGTTGCTCGCCGTGCCGCCGCGCAGGCGACCTACGCCCTTGATCTTCGGCAGCTCCGCGACCAACCTATCCCGCTGCCGCACCAGCTTCTCCCTGTTCGCGCGCATGACCGCCAGCCCGTCTCCCGCGACGACGTAGGACGCGAGCGCGCTGGTCGGGCTGGATATGTTGTACGGCGCCTTGAGGTTGTTGAGCAGGAGCGCGATGGGCGGCGCTGTGAACGCGGCGCCGAGCCGGATGCCCGCCATGCCGAAGGCCTTGGAGAGCGTCTGCATGACGACCAGGTTAGGCCACTCGGCAGCCCACTCCGCTAGCGACGAGCCCTCTGGCGCGAAGTCGATATACGCCTCATCCAGGACCACCACGCCGTTCCACGTCGGGTGTTCCAAGATCTGCCGTAGGTCCTCCTTGGCTATTATCGAGCCGGTTGGGTTCCCCGGGGAGCATATGTAGACCATCTTGACGTTCTGCTCGGTTGAGAGCGCTTCCATTACCTTAGCGACGTCGAGCCCGAATGTCGGCGCCGCAAGCAGAGGGACCTTGACTAGGCCTACGTCGTTGACTTGCGCAGACACGGAGTACATGCCATACGTTGGGGGGCACACCACAATGCGGTCTTTGCCGGGTATGCAGAAGCATCTTAGCAACGCATCGATAATCTCGTCGCTGCCCACGCCAACAAATAGGTTGTCCGGGGTGATGGCCTTATCGGTGTGGTGGTGGGTGTTGCGCAGGTCGCAGAGCAACTGTTTCAGATCCCGTTGGTGAGGATCCGGATATCTGTGCAAGCCCAAAAAGTCTATCTCCACGCCAGAGCTGTTTGACACAGCCGACACTGCGGCGGGAGTTAGCGACGGTCCACATGCATTCTCGTTGGCGTCAAGGAGAATGTTGGTGCCGTCGTCCTTATAGTCACTATGATAGGTATAAGTATAAAGTTCGATTACCATTGTATGATCTGGTATGGCTGAATCTTACTCTCGCGCGCAACGGTACGGCTCCAAAGCCAATATGTTAGGTCGAGCGCATGTCTCGATATTGAAGGGGGACATGATTAACTCAGATAATAACCAGCAACCCTGGCGTTGCTATCCTCCAGAAGCCGGTCACACTTGAATCTCACTTCACTTATATCGATTGATACCTTCTCGTAAGAATATATGTATTTATAAGTTTATTTCGAGGATTGTAGTGAGTCACTGATCAAATCGCAGGGGTTTATTTCATCAGTATCGTCACAGCACAGTCGAGTGTCCGATCGGAGGAGTTTGAAATAAAACTTCAATTGACACATTAGGTGGGGTTATGATACCGTCTATATGCATACCTATCTTCATTAGCTTATATCCCATTTAGGCTTGTCGACGCTATATAAATGGAGATAAATGACGATTAATCTCACATAACCAACTTTAACTTCATTTTCTTAAAACTTATTTCCTCTTACCTAGTATAACATGTCTTCCTACTAGGAAGCTTACCATCATCTTTAACTTAAGTTCTGGTTAGCTATACTTGTATGAGGCCGTCTAGCACTCAAGGAAATTAACCTTAAAGATTTACGTTCGAATAATTTGAAATAAATATATTTATCTCTAATATTTCTAGCCTGAGACGTGGTTATATTACCGAATAAAGTCAAGATGCTTGACAACCCGTTCAGTGAAGCAGCGGGGAGTATGCCGCATTGCTTGTGGTGGCGTCTTCCTTTTCCACAGACGCGATGACCCCGGCTACTATTCATCAGAGTTTGTATGTCGAAGGTGCTGTGCCCATCAAGTAATGGCGTTTTGTAGTTCAATAGCTATCACCATAACACCAAGCCACTGCGTTAGAATTACTAGTCTATCACCAGTATCTAGCAATTCACCTATAAAAAAGCCTAGGACGGCCATATGAAGAGAAATGGTCTACTCGAGTATTTCATTAGGACCGTCTAACTTCACTTTACTTCTAACGCAGGTTTTCAATATTCTTCCAATACTAATCTATCAACATGTATACTTACATACAAGGGTTTCAGACATGGCTACTAGGGTCACAGGGGAGGTCTTCAATGGCTGTCACTCTAAGTAACTTAGAGCAGACCATGGACCCCTGGATGGCCGCACAGGAGTACAACAACAGATACAGTCTCCTCGCCCGACTACCAGAAGAAATCCTGCTTAACATATTAGACTCCTTTGACGATAACGATGTTGTTAGTCTATGCTGTCTCCGACGTGTCTCTAGGACATTCCGGCGTATTATCTTTGAGACGCGCTTCTGGAAACGCGTAGCAAGCGAAAAGAGATCTCCATTTCACCACAATGTCGAGAATGACTACCATCTTACCCTGTACCAGGCGAATGAGCTAAAACATCTCTTGCAAAAGGATGGGATGTGCCTGCGCTGCTATATGTTCTGCGATGCCCCCATCAGGGGATTCTTCAGACGGATAGTCCATTTCTTGTGCTCTGATTACGACGACCGCCGAGTATTTAAAAGGCATTGCAAGTTTCGCTCCTGTACTGGTTCGGAGAAATTCTGTTATGCCTGCAATAAATACCACGATGTGCTATCCTTCTCCCAGCATGAAGCCGATTCAAAAACGCCAAATTGCTTAGGCCATGAAGGATCTGTACAGTTGTGCGAGCACGTCCATATCCCCTGGGCTAAGATTGAGGAACATATAACGAGATGGGCAATATGCAATCCTGGAAACTGGCAGGCCTGTTACAACGCTTTCAATATAGAGTGCCACCATCCGAGTCACGATATCCGCTGCATGCCGGATCAACCCCCGACCTGGCCCCGAGCCCGTCTTCGGGATTCCAAATGTGACAGTAGGCGAATTATTCTCTGTCTAGAATGGGCACCCCATAGCGACCTCGATACCTTTACCATCACGGATCGGCAGGTGCCTGCACCGGAAATGAGGGAGTTGTTCAGGAGGTATCGAGAGGGAGCAGCCAGCATCTTCCTGCCTTCTAGCCCTTCAGATCCTTTACCCGAGATGGCCTGCTTTGACCCTAAAACCTGTCGCTGTCTTCACTACGAGACAGGGCAGCAGGTCGAAGGTCCAGGAATTACGAGCCCAACAGAGGACTGGGACAACGTCAACGATCTCTGGCAACATGGATGCCACTCTTATCATGACCTACAGAGAAATCACGGATATGGTCTGAATGGTCACCGGGTAGATCATATAAAACATTGGCCTCAGGGTTTTTATAATCCAGCATGTCTGATTACCATCTACCAGCGAGACATCCTAGTCTACAAGAAGAGAGGCAACAAGCACCCCACCCCAACCCACGAGTGGCTCTACGCGATGGATCCCGACACATACCCTCATCCGCACAAGGAGCACGCCTTACCCCCGTGCAAGAACGTGGATTGCATGAACTACTATAAAAGACCACACACGTACGTCTGTTACGGACAATCGTAAGTAAACCACCCCCAACCGCGCTTTTGCTGCTCGGCACTAATAAAATAGCTGTTCAGGCGCGCGCACATTAAATGCCGAAAGCCAATATATAAAACGGAATCCTTCTCTTTTATCATTCTTGCTGCAGTGTTTGTTATGTGTTCTTCTATTAGTGGTCGTTTCAATAATAACACGAGAAGACGCCGCTAGAGGGCTGACGATGGACGTCAATAATCTCTAACACCAGTTAGTGATGGGGTATAGGGAACGGGGGACGTTACGTACCTAATTTTACGAGGCATCGCTAGGTACCTACTATAAAGAGGAAGTTATTCTCAAAATACGGAGTTTGGATGAGTGTCTAGGTAGTTACATGATATATATGAATAGAACAAGTATATCACACACATGATCCGGACTAGAATTGGAATGATGGCACACATAAACCACGACTGGCTCTTTCTAATCGAGATTCAAATAAACATTTCTTGTAAAATCGCACCGGAAGAACATATTGTAGAAAATTTTAATAATCTGATTGCAAGTCTAAATATGGTATCCTACGAAGCCAAGTAATTCAACCACCCTCCCAGCTTCCAGTCAAGCGACCAGGAGGGGAACCTAAACGCCAATTGCTATGTCGATGACCCGCCTCTTACACCCTCCTACAAAATCAAATCGTCCCATCATGCTAGGCCTAAAACTACAACGGGGCCCAAAAGTAGCAGCGTCAATCGCCAGTCGACAGACAAGCCGCCCGCAGCGCTCAACCGTATCGTCGAAGTAGGCGACGCCGTAAGCGTGGGTACCGCCGTCGATACCACCGTCGGCAACGACGACGACGAAGTCGGTGCTACTGCTACTGTCGACACCACCGAAACCGTGGATGACGAACTCTGTACACCCTTGATGTGCTTGATCTGGCCCGCCTTGAACGGGGGCGCGGCCTCTTGCGCGAGCAGGCCCTGGACAGTCTCCAGCGCCGTCATCTGCTGGCCCAAGCCCGTGACGTTGTCGAAGCCGCCGACATACCATTTCTGGCCGCACACGGTGCCGTTTTCGCCACCGGAGCACGCGTTGGCGGCGGCGATGGCCGAGGCGTTGAGGAGGGTCTGGACACGGGGCAGGGTCGAGGGCATCATACGCGTCGTTGCCCACATGAAGCGGGCCAGGTAGCCCTTGAACGTCTTCATGTCGTTGTTGCACTTCTCGTACGGCTCGCACGCGTGCTCGAACATGATGTTCGTGGCGTTGGGGTACGGGCTGAAGTACGAGTCTGCTGCTTGAAGTAGGCCCGCCGTGCGATCCCCCCACGTCTTGTTACCGTTCGTGTAGTTGTACAACACCGCGGCGCCGTACAGGTAGATGCCCTGCGCGTACGAGAACGACAGCTTGTTTACGAGGCAATTGTTCTTACCGTCGGCACCGTCGTACACGTTGAAGCTGTTGTCCACGAAGCCCACCGTCTCAGACCAGTCCCAGACTTTCTGCGCCCATTCTAGATACGTGTTGTTCCCGGTGGCCCGAGCGAGGCGCGCCGACATCTGGAAGAAGCCGCCGTTGGAGACGCTGTTCTTATAATTCATGCCGTTGGGATTAGATTCGAAGATCTGCCATGGGAGCCCACCGCCGCAAGTTGTCGTGTTCCACCTCACGACCATAGAATTCCAGATATTGGCCGCGATATCAAGCCACGGGGGGATGCTGTCGTCGGGCTGTGGGAAGTTCCGCTCGGCAGCGTTGAGGATGGCAAAAGACCAGAAGGCTTGATCGTCGTTTCCTTCCGACCCGTAATGTTCTGGTACCATGAAATCAAACTTGGGTCCAACCTGAGACAACAATGCCTGCGAGATGACGTTATCGTAGCTAGAATCGCCTGTGTACGCGGAATAGTCCAACATGGCACCCCAAGCAGCACCTGCTTCCCACCAGTCTGTGTTTTATATTAGCGGTGTTTCATTGGTAAGATGAGAATGCTGGTTGTTAAGTCTTACAGTATGGTTCAGGGAAAACAGCAATAGTCTACAAGACAACGGGTTAGCTTTAGCTTAGACGAGGCGAGACAGTATCAGGAGATGGAATATCTCATACTTCTGGGGTGTTCGTCACGTTTCCGGAGTACCAAGCCATCAGTTCCCAGGCAAGCGTGCCAGCAACGCTCCGGATAGATGCGGTGTCATTGATGTTGATGTCTTTCGGCAGCGTAAATGCCGCTGCCAGCGCGGCAGCGCGAACAGATTTCATATGCATATTCGTGTGTACTGGTGAAAAAAGAATGGTAGTATCGCGCAGCGATCTCAGTTTGTATAGATGTTCGGAAATTGCGAGTTTAATTTTGTGTTCTCGATTTGTTTCTTGTACTTCGAGTCGAGGAGAACACTATATGTAATGTAGTAGCAGACGTTTCTTAGGAGGCTGGAGAAGCGAATGAAATGTACAGTCTATCGTAGGGAACAGTACAGAAAGAGATGACGTCGTCTTCTAGGTAATAGGTAATGAAGGACAAAATTATACGAGTGATGTGTGTCAAGTCGAACAACAGACGAATGTGATAGTTGTTCAGATTCACAATATTCCAGGAAAGGAACGAATAAGAGGCAAAAAAGGAAAGAGCAATCAACGCTGGTGAACAAAAAAAAAGAGAAAGTATGACTTATGACGTGGATTTACTCATCCCCGTGAGTCTATTGTAAGAGGTAAGAGAGAAGAGGGACGAGGGAAACAATAGCATTATATCCAGATCTCTAAACTGTCATGGGGGGGGGGCGCACAAAGAATGGCTACATTCCTCCATGATGTATCGTGTTTATTAGTTCTCACAATAGAAAACTTGATATCCCCTGTCGTAATCGACAGCCCCGGGTGCCACATGGCGATGGTAATTGTATATGCCTTGGTTGGTTAGCAAGATCGTCCGGGAGGCGTAAAGCGATCTCCAGGGCGGGATGTTTTGCTAATCACGGATTCTACATATGGGGGAAATGAGCAAGGAATGGCCTGGAGTTGACTTGGTAACAATACGGTCATAGTCTGAATCCATCAGCTTTGTAGGTCAAGTAATGTCAATGATTTGTACAACAGATCCTCGGGCCGTGACGCTGAAGAATTGTGGTGTCTTTTAGGAAGGACATGTCGTCAAAGAAAGCCCCGCGATGGTCCAGAAGGTCGAATGGATTTTCAGGGGTTTCAGGGACCCTTGCCGATAATCTTTAGCAGCTACGTAATAAGAGAATGACAAGATGTGATTGGCTATTAACTTAACACTCTTTCCGACAGGGCTTAGCTTTTTGAAACTTGAAACAACAACATACCAACTTCCTAATTCTTTCAATAGACGCCTCGATATGTCTTTGCTGGGAATATAAATGAATTGACCATTGCTCCACAAATTAAAGGATCCACACCCTACCATTGCAAGGGTTTTTTAATGAAAACCTCTTATTTAACTTAACCATTATAAAGCTTAATTAACCATTGTAAAGCCTTAGTTAATTAATTATTATAATAAAGCTTTAATAAAATTATTATAATTATTAAATTATTAAATTATTTTAATTATTAATTATTTTAATTATTAATTATTTTAATTATAAAATTATAAAATTATATGTCAGAATATGTGGGCCCCTTAGGTTGTCATACATAGAGTGAATGCCAGAACGAAGTGTATCAACTGTTAACCAACAGTGAAGTAGTGGTGAT
>MU405253.1:0-275368 GCA_022836615.1 Annulohypoxylon bovei var. microspora | reverse complement strand
TATCAATTACCTTATCAATTACTTATCAGTTTGCTGACAATTGTATGACTAATTATCCAAAAAAGTTTGAGCGTAATAGTGTCCTCCGGACGGATAATTATTTTTAACATTTTAATTATTTTAAACCTTTATAATAACCATTCGTAACATACCATTTCCGTTGTTATAATCCGGTTAAAATGCGGTTTAAAATAATAAGCAAATCATTATAAAATACTTTATTTTTATATAACGAATATATTTACTTTTTTTTTTAAGTTTTTTAAATTCTTGGTTTAACTTTTATTATGCTTTTAATAAATTATTATTACTTTAATGTGAATTATTTATTTAATTTATTATTATAATTATTATAATAATTAAAATTATATAATTCATTTTACTTATAATTATATTTTTATTTTTATTAAGTTTTAATTTTTATTTTTAAATAATTATTATATTAATAAAGTTAATAACCTTTTAATTAAATGTTTTTTTATATTAAATGGTTATAAAATAATTGCTTTTTTTCTTATAATTTAATATTTTTTTTACTTTAATTATTACATTATTAATTTTAATTATCCATTTATTATAATTTTTTTTATTTAATTTTTTTATTATAAAAACATTTTTTAATTTATTATTTAACCTCGCGTTAATATAACCGATCTTATTTTTTTTTTAATATAACCCGTTAATTAAAGCTAACTTACTTTTAAAATTAATAAAAAAATCGTTAAAATATTAAAAAGTATTTTAACACATTTTAATTAAATTTTAATAAATGGTTTAAATTAATTATTTATTTTTAAATTTTTTAATTAAAATTTAAATAAAAGCTTAATTATTATATTACCCATTAAGTTTTTTTATATTAAGCCATTATATTAAACATTACCGTTTTTTAATTAAAATTAAAAATATAATCTTTAAGTATTTTTTTTTTTTTAATTTAAAATATATTATATTTTTTAAAATAAAAAAATTTAATATAATTACATATATTAAAAAGTTTTTTATTCGTTAATTTAAATTAAATACTTATCTTTAATTAAAGTTATTTCTTTGGTTTTATGAAATAAATTAAAGTTATTTAATAAGTTAATTATAAAGTTATTAAAGAAATTATCGTAAAATTTATATATATTTAAATTATATTAATAAAAAACGATAAATATTATAAGGTTTTAGTTATTTATTATTTAAAAGGTATTTATATATTAAATTATTATTTAACGTAATAAACATTTTTTTAAAGATTTTTATTAATTAAAAAATAATTAATAAAAATATATAACGATTTTTATAAATAATAATAAATTTATGTTATATAAAATTAAAAATGAGGTTATTTTTATTAATAAAAGAAAAAAGGAAAAGTAATAACCTTTCGTTTTTAAGGTTATAATATTTATGTTTAAAGGTATAAATTAAATTAATTAACATAAAAACCTTTTTTATATATATTTTAATAATTTTAATAATTTATTTAAAATTATTAATAACTTTATTATAAAGATTTACGTTTATTACGTTTATAACCATAATGTAAGTTTACGTTAATTTTTATTTTAATTAACTTTCCGGGTTTTTAACCCGTAACATATTTTTTTTATTTTTTTTATTTTTTTAAATTTTTATATATTTTTTATTTAATTTAATAATTTATTAAAACGTAAATTATTAATATTAATAAAGTTTATAATTTTAATATTAATTTATAATTAATTTTTTAAAATTAAAAAATAATTAATTTTTTAAAATTAAAAAATAATAAATTAAATAATAAATTAAATAATAATAATTTTATAAATTTAAATTAAAGAAATAAAAAAAATTTAAAAAAATTTAAAAATAAAAAAAACCGTTAAAATGCGGGAAATGTTTAATTAATTTATTTTTACGTAATTATATACCCACGTTTTTATTTTATTTAATTAATAATATTTTCCATGTATTCGATTTAATTTTTTTATATTTTTTATTTAATATTATTAATAATTTACTTTTTAATCGTTCGCGTTTTTTTAAAAAAAAAATTCCTTTAAATATAATTTTTTTAAAAAAAAATTTTTAAACGTTTTTTATACGCTTTTTTATACATTTTTTAATATTTTTATATATATATTTTTTTAAAATTTTTTTTTTAAAATAATATATTATCGTTTAAAATAATTTATATTATTTTAATTACTTATAATTATATTTTAAATTATTTATTATTTTAAATATTTTTTTATTTTTTTTATTTTTATTAATTATATTTTTAATAATATTAATTATATTTTTTTTAAATAAACGTCATTTTTTTTAATTATTTTTAAATATATAAAAAAAATTATTTTAATATTATATTTTAAAATTCATTTAATTATTAATTAATTTCTTTTAATTATTTTTTATAAAAACTTTTAATAATTTTATTAAATTTTATTTTTTATTTTATTATTTATTAAATTTTATTAAATATAATATTTTTTAAATTAATTAATTATTATTTTAATAATTTAAATACATTTAAATAATAATTTAATAATTAATATATTAAATATTAAATAATTTAATTATTTATTTTTTATTAATTATTTATTTTTATTATAAAATATTTTATTCGGAATTAATATTTCGTTAATTTTTTTAAAATTATATTATTAAAAAAATTTAATATAATTAATTTAATTAAAAAAATATTTTATTATTTAAATTAAAATAATATTATAATTTAATTTATATAAAATTTTAAATATATTTAATTTCTTTTAATTAATAATTTTTAATTTATAATTTAATAATTATATTATTATTTATTATTTTATTAAAATTATTTTCATTTATTATTAATAAAATTTTATTAATAAAATAAAAATATATAATATTAATAAAACTTTTAATTTCCGAAAAAACGTAAAATTTTTTTTAAAAAAATAAAAATTTTATTTTATTTATAATATAAATTTTAATTATTTATTAATTAATTAATTTTATTTTACGTTATTTTTTTAAAATATTTTTTTATTTTTTAAAAAACTCGTATTAATTATTAATTAAATATTATTTTAATTTTATAAATTTAATTAATATAATATTATTTATTATTATTTTTACACGTATATAAAAAAATAAAAAATTTAATTTTAAATAATTATTATTAAATATATAATTATTAAAATAATTATTTAATATTTAATATTATATTAATAATAAATTAATAAATTATTATTATTATTATTATTTATTTTATATTAATTTATTTAAATATATAATTATATTTTAATTATATAATATACGGAATTATTACGGGTAAATATTTTTATAATTAAAATAACGTTTTATTAATTATACGTTTTATTTTTTTTATTATAAATAAATTTATATATTTATTTTATTAAAAAAAAAAATTTATAATTAAAGGTAATAAATTATAATACGTTACATATAATACCATGTAATATATTACGATTTTATGGTTATGTAAACGTATAAATTACTTGTTTTTAAACTTATGTTAAATGTAATTTTATATGGTATAAATTATATAAAACCACATAAAGTTATAAAGTTTTTTTTAATTAATAAATCCCTTTTATTATTAATACGTTTTTTTAACGTTAATGCCATTTAAACGCCATTTAAAAATATTATTTTTAATTTTATTATTACCTTTTATAACCTTGTTTTAATTTTTTTTAACTTTATTTAACTTTTTTTAACTTTTATTTAACCTTTTTTAACCTTTAATTACCGTTATATATATTATAAAGATTTTATTATTATTTACATTTTTACCTTTTAAAAGTTTAATTAATTAATTATTATAATAAATTATAATATATTTTAATTTATTTAACACTTTTATATACGATCCCATAAATAATTAATTAATTTTATAACTCCGTTATTTATTTTAATAACGTTTTTTAAGTTTAATAATACTTTTTAAGCTTTAACATTTAAAAAAATACCCGTATTACCTTAAATTCATTTTTTAATTTATTAATTTTATAAGCTTTATTAACCTTATTATTACTAAGGTAATTTCGGTAAATATTTCCCGGTTTTTTATATTTTTAATATTTTTTATTATTTTAATTTATAATATGGTTATTACTTTTATTAGTTATTTTATTAAATATTTTATTAATATAATTGCGAAATTTTAATAAAGTATATTACCGAATAATTTATTTTTTAACACCGTAAATAAAACGTACCCACATTTATATATTTGTGATTTTATTTTTAAAGTTACGAATAAAACGTATTTATATTTATATATTTAAAATTTTATTTTTTATATCGTTGTTTCATGAAATTAAATATATGAAAGTTATAACGTATGTAATAAAATTACCATTATTATATAAGTTTATATCGTTCGTTAATAAAAGTAAAAATAATAACGTTATATTATTAAGGTTTTTATATTTAATCGTTAATTTTTTCAAAGCTTTTTTTAGTTTATTAATTTAAGTTTATAACGATGTAACATCCTTAAATCCCGATGTTATTAATTTTTCCTTTTTAAATTAAAAGGCTTGAAAACCGTGATTTAATTTTTCGAATAATTACTTAAAACGGAAGAAATATTATTATAAAAGCAATAAGTCACGTAACGTTACGTATAATACCGTATAATATATTACGATTTTATAATTATGTAAACGTATAAATTACTTATTTTAAAGTTTATATTAAATGTAACCTTATATAACACAAATTATATAAAGCCACATAAAGTTATAAAGCTTTTTTTAATTAATAAATCCCTTTTATTATTAATAATAATAATTAAAATAAAAAACCTTTTATTTTTTTATAATTAATTTTAATTTTTTATATTATAATTATAAATTTTTTTTAATTATATTTTATTATATAATATTTAAAATTATAATTTAAAAAAATTATTTTTTATTTTTAATTAAATTAAATATTATTTACGATATTAAATTATTTATATTACGTTATAATTTTATTTATATATTATTAAATTACCGTTTTTTTAAAAAAAATATAAAATAAAAAATATATTTTTTATAAATAATGTTAAATTTATTATATAAATGTTATAAATTTTATTTATTATATAAAAAATGTTAAAAGGTATTTAAAACCGCATATAAATCGTTATATAATTAAAAGTATTAATAATTATTAAAATTTAATTAATTTAATTTTTTTTTATTATAATTTATATATTTTATTTTAATTTTTTTTTTATAACGGCGTTTAATTGTTATTATTTTTAAAATATATTAACAAAGTTAATTAATTAATGTCCCGGTTATAAAATTAATATATAAAAACTTTTTAAAAGAAATTATTTCGTGGTTTTTTTTTTTTAATTTTTTATTTTAAATATTTTCGTTAATAAAGTATATGGTTTTACCATCGCATAAGCTTTGTCCCGATTTAAGATTTATTTATTATAACATAATATTTAAAATTATTTATTCGTTTTATTTTTTTAATTTAAAAGTTTATTTTTAAAATTTTTTTTTTTAAATATATAAACGTTTACGTATTAATTTAATTTTTTTTAAGTTACGATATATTTAAAGTTTTATTTTTAATTTATATTTAATTTTTAAAAGTTTTTATTTTTTTAAATGAAATTCTTTATATTAATAATTATAAAACTTTGTTTTTATTTATAATAAAATATTTTTTAATATTATTTATTTTATTATTAATTAACGATAGTATTTAAATTATTAAATAAAAGCTTTAATGAAAATATTAAGTTATTTATTAATTAAATTAATTAATTAAAATTTATTTTTATTTTTTTAATTATATAATTTTAAACCGATGAATTTTTATTTACGGTTAAAAATAAAATTTTAACCTTAAAAAAAACGTTAAAATCTTTAATAGTTCGAAGAATTATCCGATTAATTGCTTAGTAATGGGATTGGAAGCTTGTTTTTCTTTTTAAAAGGAAAAAAAAAAAAAAGTTTTATTTATTAATAAATTTTTTAATTAAAGCGAACGTGCTTTTTAATCGGATTTATAATAAAACTTTATTATTTCGTTTTTAATGCTTAATATTATAAAGGTAAATTTATTTTAAGCCGTATTATTTATTATTTTAAATAAATTAAGAATGTTAAAAAACCGATTATAAATCGGTTTTTTTTTTATTTTTTTTATTCCTTTTTACGCCTTTTATTTTTTTACTTTAACTTATGCATTTTAAAATTTAATTGTTTTTTTAATAAAATAAAATAACGAGCCCGAAAAATTAAATAACCTTCGGCGTATTTTTAAAACATAATTAATAATTTTATTTTTATTTTTATTAAAAATTTATATTAAAGATTTACGTTTTTTATTAAATGGTTTAAATTTTACGTTTAAAAAATAAAAAATAAACATGAAAAATAAACTTTAAATTAATTAATAAAAATTCCTTAAAAATTATATTTAATTTACATAATTTTATTTATTTATTAAAAATAAAATAAAATTAATTTTTTAATTTTTCTTTATTAAAAATAATATTAATTAATATATTAAAGTTAAATAAATATACGATTTATTAAAATTATTATATAATAATTTTAACGTTAAAATTTAAATTAAAAATAATTTTTATAAATTTAATATATAATTAAACGAGTAATTTTTTAAGTTTTACGCGTTTTTTATATTATTAATAAATGAAAAAAAAATCTTAATATCCGAATGAAAAAAGGAATTAAACCGTTAATTAACCGTTAATTTTCGCATTTAAGTTTTTTATTATTATTTAAATAAAAAAATAAAATTTACCGAATTTAAAAATCTTTATTTTACATTAATTTAACAATGCGTTAAAGTCATTTAAAAAAAAATTAATTTAATAATTTCTTAACTTTAATTTAAGGTTAAAGTTACTTTTAACGTTACGAAAATAATTTCCATCGGTTTTAACATTTTTTACTTAATCACGGAAATCATGACCCGGGCACGTATAAAAAAGTTTTTTTAAGCTTTTTTAATTTTTTATTAACGTAACGTTTTCGCAACGCTTAACACGGATTTAATTTATTACTTTTATAAATAAAAAGGTTATTTTTTTAATAATTACCCGACGCGTAACACGAAAGCCGAAACGGTAACCACCGTTTTAAAAGAAAAAGTAACGGAATATAATAAAAATAATATTAATTTAAAGTTAAAAGAAAATAACGTTTAAATAAAACTTTTAATTTAAATTCCTTTTTATATATTTATTCGTTAACATTTATTTTTATTAATTTTAATTTTTTAAACCTTATAATAAAAGGATTATAATTTATAATTAATATATCGATTTATTTATAAAATATAAACGTGGTAATAATAATATAAACGTTAAAAAATATTAAAATATAAATATATATAATCGTTAATTAATAAAACACGTGTTTAATAATAAATATATAAAACTTTTTTATTATTTAATTTAATTAATTTATTATAACCAAAGGCTTTAATAAACAAATTATTAATTAAATTAATAAAATAATTTATATTAACATTTAAATATAAAATAAAAGTTTTTATAACGTATTTATTTTTTTAATAAATTTAAAAAATCGCTTTTAATTTCAAGTAATATTAAGGTTTAAATTTTTAACGGAATACGACATTATATTAAATAATTAACGTTAATAATTAATTTTCTTTAAATCGTTATTTTCCCGTTATTATTACGCTTTTAATATTACGTTAAAATTTTCCACCTTTTAAAAAAACGTGGATAAAATTATATAAAAAGATATAAAATATTATAATCGGTTTTAATTTTATGTTTTAAAAGAAAAATAAACCATTATAATATTTATATATTCCACGATAAACTTTATGGTTAAAATGGATCGATAATTTTTTATTATTATTTTTTTTTTTTTTAACTTTTCATTAAATCCTCGGTGCATTTTATACCATTATTTATTATAAACGTTTATTTAATCTTAAGTTTAACGTTTATTAAAAAAATATTATATTTTTAACGGAACTTTAACGTAATTTACGGGTTATTAAACGCTTTTATTTTATTTTATTAAAAGTTTAATTTAATTTTTTAAAAAAGGTTATAATAAAAAAATAATTTTACCCGGGAATAAATCATGGAAAGGTTTTCCTTTTATTTATATAATTTAATTAAAATATTTTAAAAAAAAAATAACGATTTATTACCGTTTTATTAGCTTTTTAATTATAAAATAAATTTAAAAAAAGGTGTTAATTTTACTAAATTATATTTTTTTTATAATATAAATATAAAATATTTACGGGTTTTAAAAAAATATTTATTAAATTATTTACGTAAAAAATAAATCGTATTTAATGCGGTTAAATATGGATTTTTCGTTTTTTTTGCGAAAAAATTAAAAGGTAGCTTATAATTTTATGTCGATTATTACGGCGAATAAGTTTTAAATTAAAATAAAGTTTATGCGACGGTAAAACCATATATTTTATTAATGAAAATATTTAAAGTAAAGAATTAAAAGAAAAAAAGTTACGAAATAATTTCCTTTAAAAGGTTTTTATATATTAATTTTACGGTTAAAATATTAATTAATTATTTTATTAATATATTTTAAAAGTAACGGTAATTAAACGTTATTATATAACCTTTTTCTTTTTAAAAAAAGATTTAATTTATAAAAGGAATAAATTATTTATTAATGTATTTATGGTTTATTCTTTTAATTTTTTCTTTTTTTATAGTAAATAAATCGTTTTTATCCATTATTTTTAATATTTTATTTTTTATAATAACTTCGATTTATTATTAAAGTTTAATTAAAGGGTTAACGGCTTTAAAATATAAGTTATAAAAGTTTTTTATTTTAATTAATGTGTTAAAAAAGTTTTTAAAGGAATACCATGTTAAGTTAAAGTTGTAATTTATTTAATTTATTTTATATTAGAATTTTTTTTTAAAAAATTTAAAATTTAATATTTTAAATACTTTGTATTTTTATTTTTTATTAATTTCCATTGGGAACGAGGGATTTATTACTTGCTTTAAGATTAAGTTATTTAAAGTTTTAATTAACCGGTTTACGTTTAAAATTTAATGGATTTTTATATTTAAAAATAAATTAATTTTAAAAGCGTTATAATAAAGCTTTATTAACATTTTAAAAAGATTTATTATTAAGTAATTTAAGTTATTATAAAAGTAATTTGCCCCGAATTTATAAAGGGTTATTATTTCGGGGTTTTTGAATTAAATAATTAATATATTATTAAAAAATATAATAAAAACACAAGTGGTTTAAGCGTAATTAATATATGTTTCGTTATATAAATTTTTATATAAATTAAAATACCTTTTAATTTACGTATAAAAAAATATCTTTTATTAAAATAACTTATTAACTTTAATTAATTATTACTTTTATTAAAAAGGTTGTAATTTAATATAAATATTATATAATATAATTAATTAAATAATAAAATTAAATAAAATATATTGCATTATTTTATAATCATTAATAATTAAGATATTTGCGGTTAAATATAACTTTTAATTTAACGAAAAGATTAAAATAATATATTATTAATAATATATTACGGAAAGTTAAGTAATTTAAACATAAAAAATCATTTAATTTTTAATAAAACTTTAACTTATTATTATTATTAATATATTACGAGTAAAAGGGTGGTTTAAGCGTTGAAATCACTTAATTATCGAAAAACTTGAAATAATTATTAATAATATATTAATTTTTAACCCCCTTTTTAAAGAAATTAAATGATTTAAACGAATGGATTTTTAAACTTAAAATATTTTTATAACGATTAAAATCAAGGTTCAAATGATATAATGAAATTCATTCGAAAGCTTTTAGATTATTAAATTAAATAAACCTGGTTATATTCTTATAAAAGGTTTTATTATTAAAATATTAATACTTAAACTTTAATTAATTAAATAATTAATTGAATAATTAATTAAATAATTAATTGAACAATTAATTAAATAATTAATTAAATAATTAATTAAATAATTAATTAAATAATTAATTGAATAATTAATTTAACAATTAATTTAAATGTAAAATTAATAATATAAAAATTAATGAAGTTTAATAAAACCTTTATATTAAGTAATTAAAAAAAAGCTTTAAATTTAACCTTTGAAATTAATGATTAATTTAATTAATATAAGGTTAAAACCTTAACATGTTAATACATTTAATTAAAATACATTTAAAAGCTTATTATAAAGTAATATATTAATGCATTTAATTAAATTATAAGGAAAAAATTTACAACGTTAAAATTATATTAAAATGCTTAAATAATCCTTTTTTAATGTTAAAAACCTTATAATTATTTAAAATTATTTTAAATTAATTTAAACTTAATTAAATAAATAAAACTTAATTAAAACGAAATAATGGAAATAAGCAACGACAAAGTAGGTTTATAAGGGGTATAAAGCGTTTTAAATAAACTTGTTTCACTTGCCGTAAACGAAATAATTTCATGAAAAAAAGGTAATAAAATGGGAAATCGAAGAATTAAACCTTAATTAAATTAAGGTTAAACCTTAATTAAACCCCGGGATTTTGAAATTCGGGGGTATTATATCCGCGGAGCGCGGGGACCTCGCGTATTTATTAATTATCTTTATAAATATATATTTAATTATTTATTATTTAATTTATTAATTGTTTTTTTTTATTAATTTATTCGTTTTAATAATTTTATATTAATAAAAGGTTTTTATAAGTTTATTATATAATAAAGGCTTAACATTTCATTAATAATTAAATAATAATATAATTAAATTTTTTTTAAAAGGTTTTAAATTTATAAATATAAATTTATTAATTAAAAATTATTTTCAAAATAAATTTTATTTTTATTTTTACGAAAAAAAGCTTTATGCTTAAATGCGGTTAAATGGTGTATATAAAATTTAAGCAAGGTAATATTTTTAATTAATTATTTTAAAAATAATTTATAAAAGGTTATAATTTTATTTAAATGAATTAATTAAAAATCTTTATTTAATTATTAAATTATAAATGTTTTATTATTAATTTATAAAGGTTTACTTTAATAAATTTAATTAATTCGTTTAAAAAAGCGGTTATAAATTAAGGATTTTTATTAAATATAATTATTTTAAAGGTTTTATAAATATATTAAATATGTTTATAATATAAGTTTATGAATTATGCGGTAATATAAATCTTATATATAAATAATAAAAAGGGTTTTTTATTTAATTAATTAATGATTATTAAAATTAAATTAATTTTTTTATAATTAAAAGGTATGGATTTAAAATTTATCGAAATATATTACCACATTTATTCGTTAATAAAAAGTGGTTAAAATAAGTTTATTAATTTAACCTTAAGGTTTTAATTTCTTTAATATTATTTATAATAAATGTAATAATAATTTATAAATATTTTTATGTTAAACCATAAGTATTTTTTTAATATTATTATATGTATTTTATTTTAATTTAAGTGTGTTTAATTTAAGGGACGGTGGAATTTATCGTATAATTTAATGTAAAGTTTTTTATTATTTAAAATCATTAATTTTTTTTTTTAAAATAATAATTCATTTTGTAAAATGTATCCATTTTTTCTTTTTTTAACTTGTTTATATTATGTTTTTAATTCGATAATATTTTAATTAACCGTTAAAATGGCATTAATTAACTTAATATCTTAAAGTGGTTTTTTTTTAAAATTTTTTATTATAATTAAAATGTATTAAAAGTTAAAAGATAATAAGTTTATTAAAGGCTTATTAATTAAAGGTTATAAAGGATTTATTTTATTATAAAATATTAAAAAAAGTAATAAAATAACGGATTAATTATACTTTTTAATCGTTTTTTAAATAATTAAATTAATTGCTTTTTAAGATAAGGTGTTAATTATTATATTTTCTTTTTTTAAATAATAATATAATTTATAATTAAATTAAAATAAATGTTTATTTCAATTAATTTAATAAAAGTTTAACATTTTTTTAATGGCGAAATATTATAACATTTAATGATTTATAAATATATTAAATTTATTATTTAATAAAACGAATATATATTTTTAAAGTTTTCTTATTATTATAATGGTAAAAAGCTCCTTATTATAAATAAAATAATTATATTTTAAAAAGGTTATTATTTTAAAAAAAAAAGTTATTAAATGTTAATTTTTTAATTTATTTAATTATGAAAAAGCTTTAAAAATTACTTTATTAAAAGTGTTAGTTTTTAATTTAATTTTTCAACTTTTATAAAAGTGTTTTAAAATTAAAAAAATGGTTAAAGTTATTTTCAACGTTTTAAACGTTTTAATGTGTTTATTAATTTAAATTTAATATGGAATGGTGGTGAAAAAATGTAAAGGTTTTGTGATTTAATTATATTTTAATACGAATTATTAATAGAAATTATAAAAGTTTAAAAACGATTAAAATTTTTGAACTTAAATAAGAATTTTTTAATTTTAAATCGTTTTAATTTTATTTTAATTAACGGTTATATTAAAAGTAAAAATAATAAACTTTAAGAATTTAGTTTTCGTAATTGAAAATTTGTTTTTTTAAATATTAATTTATAAGTTAATGGAACGTAAACGTTTTAATATTTATTATATGTGATATTTATAAAAGAATGGGTTTTTTAAATAAATTAAAATATTATTTATATACGTTATATAAAAGTTATTGAAAAATGAAAAAAGGTTTAATTAATATATTTTTAAAACGTATTAAGTTTATTATTTAATTTAAAAGGGAATATATAATATTTATACGATTTAAAATAGGTTTAAAAAGTAATAAGGTTTTTTAAAATAAGGTTTATTTTAATATAATAAAAGGTTTAATGGATGTTAAATTTTGTAAAAATTTTAATTTTAAAGATCTTTTTTAACGTTTTATTAATTAAAGGGAAAAAGTAATGATTTTTTTTAATGTAAATGTTTAATTTTTAATAATTAATATAAAATTTTAAATTATTTTTTAATTTTTTTATGAAAAAAATAAGGGATTTATATTTAACCGTATTAAATATAATCCATTTTTTACATAAATAATTTAATAAGTATTTTTTCAAAGTTTATAAATGTTTTATATTTATATTATAAAAAAAGTATAATTTAATAAAATTAATACTTTTTTTTAAGTTTATTTTATAATTAAAAGGTTAGTGAAGCGGTAACGAATTATTGTTTTTTTTAAAAATACTTTAATTAAGTTATGTAAATAAAAAAGGAGCCTTTTTATGATTTATTTTTAAATAAGGTTATTTTTTTATTATAACTTTTTTTTAAAAGTTAAATTAAGTTTTTAATAAAATAAAGTAAAAGCGTTTAATAACCCGTAAATTACGTTAAAGTTTTATTAAAAATGTAATATTTTTTTAATAAACGTTAAACTTAAAATTAAATAAATATTTATAATGGATAATAATACGAAATACATTAAAAATTTAATGAAAAGTTAAAAAAAAAAAGGTAAAATAATAATAAAAAGTTATTAATTTATTTTAATTATAAAGTTTATTATGGAATATATAAATATTATTATGGTTTTTTTTTTAAAGTATAAAATTAAAAGCGATTATAATGTTTTATATTTTTTTATATAATTTTATTTACGTTTTTTTAAAAGGTGGAAAATTTTAATGTAATATTAAAAATGTAACGATGGTAAAAAAGTAACGATTTAAGGAAAATTAATTATTAATATTAATTATTTAATATAATATTATATTTTATTAAAAATTTAAGCCTTAATATTATTTAGAATTAAAAGTGGTCCTTTAAATTTATTAAAAAAATAAATATATTATGGAAATTTTTACTTTATATTTAAATGTTAATATAAATTATTTTATTAATTTAATTAATAACTTATTTATTAAAGCCTTTTATTATAATAAATTAATTAAATTAAATGGTGGGGAAGTTTTATACATTTATTATTAAATATACGTTTTATTAATTAACAATTATATATATTTATATTTTGGTATTTATTAACATTCGTATCGTTATTATTATGTTTATATTTTATAAATAAATTAATATATTAATTATAAATTATAATTTTTTTATTATAAGATTAAAAAAGTTAAAATTAATAAAAATAAATATTAATAAATAAATATATAAAAGAAAGTTTAAATTAAAGGTTTTATTTAAACGTTATTTTTTTTTAACTTTAAATTAATATTATCCTTATTATATTCCATTACTTCTTTTTTTAAAACGGTGGTTATTATTTTGGCTTTTACATTACGCGTTAAATAATTATTAAAGAAATGGTTTTTTTACCTATAAAAATAATAAATTAAATTAATATTAAGCGTTATAAAAGCGTTACGTTAATAAAGAATTAAAAGAACTTAAAAAAGTTCTTTTATATATATTTAAATTATAATTTCCATTATTAAATAAAAAATATTAAAATTAATAAAAATTATTTTTATAATATTAAAAGTAATTTTAATTTTAAGTTAAAGTTAAAAAATTATAAGGTTAATTTTCTTTTAAACGGCTTTAACGTGTTATTAAATTAACGTTAAATAAAGGTTTTTAAATTTAATAAACTTTATTTTTTTATTTAAGTAATAATAAAGTGTTTAAGTGTGGAAATTAATAATTAACCGGCGGTTTAATTTCTTTTTTTATTTAAATATTAAAATTTCTTTTTTATTTATTAACGATATAAAAAGCGTGTAAAATTTAAAGAATTATTTATTTAATTATATATTAAGTTTATGAAAGTTATTTTTAATTTAAACTTTAACGTTAAAATTATTATATAATAATTTTAATAAATCGTATATTTATTTAACCTTAATGTATTAATTAATGTTATTTTTAATAAAAAAAAATTAAAAAATTAATTTGGTTTTGCTTTTAATAAATAAATAAAACCATATAAGTTAAGTATATTTTTTAAAGAATTTTTATTAATTAATTTGGAATTTATTTTTTATATTTATTTCCCATTTTTTAAATGTAAAATTTAAGTTATTTAATAAAAGATGTAGGTTTTTAATGCGGATTTTTAATAAAAATAAAAATAAAAATATTAATTATGTTTTAAAAATATATTAAAAGTTATTTGGTTTTTTAAGTTTATTATTTTATTTTATTAAAAGGACGATTAGGTTTTAAAACGTATAAATTAAAGTGAAAAAGTAAAGTGCGTGAAAGGGAATAAAGGGAATAAAAAAAATGGGGGGAGTAAAGAAAAAAAAGGGAATAAAAGGAAAAAAAACGATTTACGATTAATTTTTTAACGTTATTAATTTATTTAAAATAATGAATAATACGGCTTAAAATGGATTTGCTTTTATTATGTTAAGCTTTAAAAGTAAAATAATAAAGTTTTATTATAAATTTAATTAAAGGGTATATTTATTTTAATTAAAAGATTTATTAATGCATAAAGTTTTTTTTTTCCTTTTTTTTTTAAAAAAAGGAATAAGTTTTTAATTTTATTATTAAGTAATTAATCGGGTGGTTTTTTAAGTTATTAAAAGTTTTGGTGTTTTTTTTAAGGTTAAAAATTTATTTTTAATTATAAATGAAAATTTATTAATTTAAAATTATATAATTAAGGGAATAAAAGCGGGTTTTAATTAATTAATTTAATTAATAAATAATTTAATGTTTTTATTAAAGCTTTTATTTAATAATTTAAATGTTATTATTAATTAATAATGGAATAAATGGTATTAAAAGGTGTTTTATTATAAGTAAAAATAAAACCTTATAACCATTAATATGGGGAATTTTATTTAAAAAAATAAAAGTTTTTAAAAATTAAATGTAAATTAAAAATAAAACTTTAAACGTATCGTAATTTAAAAGGAATTACATTAATACGTAAACGTTTATATATTTAAAAAAAAAGGAATTTCAAAGGTAAACTTTTAAATTAAAAAAATAAAATAAATAAGTGATTTTAAATATTATATTATAACGAGTAGGTTTTAAATTAAAATAAAGTTTATGTAACGGTAAAATTATGTATTTTATTAATGAAAATATTTAAAATAAAAAGTTAAAAAAAAAGAAGTTATGAAATGGTTTTTTTTAAAAGGTTTTTATATATTAATTTCACGGTTAAAACATTTATTAACCGTTTTATTAATATACTTTAAAAATAACGGTAATTAAACGTTATTACATCGATTATTAAAAATTAAACGTTTATATTAAAAAAGATCGTTATTTTTTTTTAATTAACGAAATGTTAAAAAGGATTTTTAAAGTTAAAATCTTTATAAAGTTTAATATTTAATAAATTTTTTATCGTATTAAAATGAATTTAATTTTAAAAAATTTTATTATTTTTTAAATTTATTTTAAATCGTATAAATACCGCGTGCTTTTCTTTGGGTTAAATAATAAACTTAATGCGTTTTAAAAGTATATTAACCAAGCTTTTTTTTCGTTTTTTAACGACTTTTACACGGCGTATATAAATAATATTTTAATTTATTTAAAAAACTTATTTTTTTACGAATATTACGTGCGGTAAATGTTAAAGCATTTACGTTTTATTAACTTATAAATTAATATTTAAAAAAATAAATTTTCGGTTACGAAAATTAAATTCTTAAAGTTTATTATTTTTATTTTTAATGTAATTATTAATTAAAATAAAATTAAAACGGTTTAAAATTAAAAAATATTTACCCGGATTCGGGAATTTTAATCGTTTTTAAGCTTTTATAATTTTTATTAATAATTTATATCGGAATATAATCGGATTATAAAGTTTTTATATTTTTTTACCACTGTTTCGCATTAAATTTAAATTAACGAACATATTAAAACGTTTAAAATATTAAAAATAACTTTAATTATTTTTTTAATTTTAAAACATTTTTATGAAAATTAAAAGGTTAAGTTAAAAATCGACGCCTTTAATGGGGTGATTTTTAAAGCTTTTTTATAATTAAACGAATTAAAAGGTTAATATTTAATGGCTTTTTTTTAAAAATAATAATTTTTTCGAAATGTAATTATTTCATTTATAATAAAAAGTTTTTTATTATTATAATAACGACGAAACTTTAAAAACACATACTTGTTTTATTAAATAATAAATTTAATATATTTATAAATTATTAAATGTTATAATATTTCGTTATTAAAAAAACGTTGAATTTTCGTTAAACCGGTTAAAATGAACATTTATTTCGATTTAATTACGAGTTATATTATCGTTTAAAAAAAAAAAATGTGGTAATTAATGTTTTATTCCGAAAAGCGGTTAATTTAATCATTTAAAAAGTAATTAAAAAATATAATTATTTTATTATTTTATTATTTTTTTTAATATTTTATAATAAAATAAATCTTTTATAACTTTTAATTAATAAATTTTAAACGAATTTATTATTTTTTAATTTTTAATGTATTTTAATTACGGTGGAAATTTTTAAAGAAAAATTATTTTAAGGTATTAAATTAATTAATATTATTTTAACGGTTAATTAAAATGTTATTAAATTAAAAACGTAACGCGAACGAGTTAAAAAAAAATGGGTACGTTTTACGGGATGAATTATTACTTTTAAAAAAAAGGTTAATAATTTTAAATAACGAGGAATTTCGCATTAAATTATGTAATGAATTTTATCGTTCTTTAAATTAAACGCATTTAAATTAAAATAAAATGTATATAATAATATTAAAAAAATATTTATAATTTAATATAAAAGCGTTTATAAACCGTTATTACGTTTATTATAAATAATATTAAAGAAATTAAAACCTTAAAATTAAATTAATAAATTTATTTTAATTATTTTTCGTTAATAAATAAATGTAATAATATATTTTAATAAATTTTAAATTTATATTTTTTAATTATAAAAGGTTTAATTTAATTTTAATAATCGTCGATTAATTAAATATAAGATTTTTTTCGTTATTCACGTATAAAACTTATACCGCCGCGTAATTCGTAAACTTATATTATAAGCACGTTTAATATATTTATAAAATTTTTAAAACGATTATATTTAATAAAAATCTTTAATTCGTGGCCGTTTTTTAAACGAATTAATTAAATTTATTAAGGTAAACCTTTATAAATTAATAACGGAACATTTATAATTTAACGGTTAAATAAAAAATTTTAATTAATTTATTTAAATGAAATTACGATTTTTTATAAATTATTTTTAAAATAATTAATTAAAAATGTTATTTTATTTAAATTTCGCGTACGTTATTTAATTACATTTAAATATAAAGTTTTTTTTTATAAAAATAAAAATAAAATTTATTTCGAAAATAATTTTTAATTAATAAATTTATATTTATAAGTTTAAAATCTTTTAAAAAAAGTTTAATTATATTATTATTTAATTATTAATAAAACGTTAAACTTCCGTTATATAATAAATTTATGAAAATTTCTTATTAACGTAAAATTATTAAAATAAAAAAATTAATAAAAAAAAATAACCGATAAATTAAATAATAAATAATTAAATATATATTTATAAAAGTAATTAATAAATAAATCGCTTTTATAATAACTTGGATTACCCGATAATAAGTTTTTTTAAAATGTTAATAAAATTTCATCGTAATGTTTTTAAAATTAATTTATTTTTAAATATAAAAATTTATTAAATTTTAAACGCGAATTAATTAATTAAAGCTTTAAATAATTTAATTTTAAAATAAATAATAAATTCTTTATTTTTAATGGAAATTAACGGGAAATAAAAGTATAAAATATTTAAAATATTAAACTTTAAGTTTTTTAAAAAAAAGCTTTAATATAAAATAAATTAAATAAATTATAACTTTAATTTAATATAATACTTTTTTAAAGATTTTTTTAACGCGTTAATTAAAATAAAAAACTTTTATAATTTATATTTTAAAATTATTAATTTTTTAATTAAATTTTAATAATGGATTAAAATTATTATAAAAAATAAAATATTAAAAATAATAAATAAAAACGATTTATTTATCGTAAAAAAAAAAGAAATTAAAGGAATAAATTATAAACGTATTAATAAATAATTTATTTTTTTTATAAATTAAAATCTTTTTTAAAAGAAAAAATTATATAATTTGTCCGGAGGATATTATTATGCTTAAACTTTTTTTAATTACATAAATAATTATTCATTAATTAATAAAATAATTAATAAGGTAATTAATAAAAAATTAATAAGTAATTAATAAGAAATTAATAAACTTTTTTAAGCTTAATTAATATTAATAAAATGTTCTTAATTAATTAAATTTATTCACACTTTTAATTAAATGCATCCTTTTTTTAAACCCATTTTTTAATTATTTACGCATGTAATAACTTTTTTAAACCACCTTTTTAATTAACCACCTTTTAAACCACGTATTAAACCACTTTTAAATTATCTTTTACGCGTAAAAACCACTTTTTTAAAGGTTAATTTATTATCCACTTTATTTAATTATATAAAAATGAATTAATTTATGTTAAAAATCAAGTTTTTAAAATTATATAAGCCTTTAAAACCACGTAAAACTTTAAGCTTACATAGGATTAATAATTAAAATTAAGGTTAAAAATAAAGTTAAAATTAAAGTTAAGATCCAAGGGTTTAAAGGGCGGTAAAAGCCTCCCATGTAAGAATATATTTTTTTTACCAAGGAATTAATAAATTATTTAACCCGTTATTTAATTAATTAATTAATAAATAAATTAATTAATAAATTAATTAATTATTTAATTAATTATTAAATTAATTAAGGTTTTAATTAATTAATTAATTAATTAAATAAATAAATATTTAATTAATAAATTAATTAATAAATTAATTAAATATTTAATTAATTAATTAATTAATAAATTAATTAAATATTTAATTAAGTATTAAATTAAATATATAACCAAGTATTTAATTATTTATTCGATTAATTAATTAATTAATTAATTAATTAATAAGTTAATTAACTTTTTAATTAATTAATTAATTAATTAATTAAGTATTTAATTAATTAACTTATTAATAAATTAATTAAATATTAAATTAAATGTTTAATTATTTATTTAATTAATTAATTAATTAACCAATTAATTAATTAATTAATAAATTAATTAATTTTTAAATTAATTATTTAATTAATTTTTAAACCAACTTTTAAATTAATTTTTAAACTAATTTTTTAACCAAAGTTTCAATTAATTAATAAATTAATTAATAAATAAATTAATTAATTAATTAATTAATTAATTAATTGTTAAATTAAAAATCAATTAATTAAATAAATAATGATGTTTTCCGGACGGATTTTATCTTTTTTTCCACTTTATTACCCTTTTTTCCCACCCCATTTCCCACCCTTTTTTTACCTTATTTTCCACCCTTTTTTTAAATCTTTTCCTAATTAATAGCTTTTTGCGAAGAAAAATTTTTAAGGTCTTTTTTTTCTTTTTCCCGGTCCCCGTAACTTTAAGAGGGTAAAAACGCTTTAAAGCTTACGGAGGTCGCGTTTTCCCGAACATTATGAAAAGCCGTACCAGGTAAAAAAAAAAAAAAACTTTAAAAATTTTAATGTTTATTTACCGTTATTTTTAAAATATATTAATGGAGATAATTAATTAATATTTCGGCCGTAAAATTAATATATAAATTTTTTTTAAAAAAAACCATTTCATGGTTTTTTTTTTAATTTTTAATTTTAAATATTTTCGTTAATAAAATACGTGGTCCCGTTATTATATAAGTTTTATTTTAATTTAAAATTTATTTACCGTGATAATTTTAATTTTTTATTAAATTTTTTATAATTAAATAATTAAATAAATTTTAAAAAACGTTTTTAAATAAAATTAATTATATTTTTTATAAATTATTATATAATTAAAAAACTTATTTAAAAAATAATTATATATAAAATAAAAAAATTTATACGAAAAATATCGCGGGAATTATTAAAATAAAAATTTTTAAATGTATTAATTTTTAATTTAATTTATTATTTATATAAATATTTTTAAATAATATAATTAAAATTAATTAAAAACGTTTTTTAAAATTTATTTAATTATATAATTATAAGAAATTTAAATGTAAATTAAAAAAATAAAAAATAAAAATTATAAAGATTTTAATTAATTAAATGCGCGTAAATTTTTTTTTTTAAATTTAATTAAAAATATGTAAAAATAAATATAAAAAATATTTACGTTTATATAAAAATTTATATGCGAAAAAAAATACCATAAATGTTAAGTTTAATATAACGAACGAAATTTATAATATTTATATAATAAATTTAACATTATTTTTTTTTATATTATTAATATAATTTATTAAAAAAATTTATTATTTTAATAATATTATATTTAATAATATTTTTATTAAAACGGAACCAGCTTTTTTAATTAATTAAAACTTTTATTAATAAACACGGATTAAGTTTAAAAATATTTTATTATATATATAAATTTATATGCATTTTATTATATTAATTCCCGTGGGATTTAATTTTATTAAATTTTATATTTACATTTAAATAATTTTTTTAATAATAAATTTATTTTAAAATAATTATATTTAAATGAAAGTTATTTTAAATTTTAATTAATTATATTAAGTTACATTATATATAAATAATTATTAATTTAATTATATTATAAATAATAAAATATATAAAAGTTTTAAAACGTGTTAAAAATATTATATACGACCGGTTTAAAATAATAATATTAAAAATTATAATTTAATAATTTATTAAAAACGATTTATTAAATGTAATTTATTTAATTTTTATTTTTAATATCGTTAAATTAAAAGTTTTTAAATTTTTAAATTTTATTAAAATAATTATTATAAAAATAAAATTATTTAAATTAAAACTTTAAAATTATTTTATATTATATTTTAATGGTTATATAATTTATTAATAAAGGTTTTAATTAATTAAAAATGCTTTTTTTAAAAAAAAAATATTATTAAATGTAATATTATTAAAATAATAAATTTTTTATTAAAATAATATAATTTTTTTATTATTATTTAATTATTAATAATTTATTTTTAAATTTTTAAAAATATAATAATAATTTTTTTAAAAAATTTAAATTTAATTTATATTTAAATAATATTTATTATTATAAAATTATAAAATTTAATTTTATTAAAATATATATTTAAAAATTCGTTAAAATTAATAATAATTAAAAAATTCGATTTTTTATTATTATAATAAATTAATAAATTATAAATAATTATAATTTTATTTATATATTATATAAAATAAATTTATAAACATTTTTTTTAATTATATTAAAAACGTATTTTTATTTTATTTTATATATTATATAATTTTTTTTATATTTATATATTTTTTATATTTTTTAATAATAATTATAATTATTTATAATTTTTTTTTAATAATTTAATTATTTTTTAAAAAATTATTTAATTATTTAATTTAAAGGTTTTTTTTACGTATATTAAATTAATTATATAAATATTTTAAATAATTAATTCGTCGTTACCACCCATTGGTCCGTGCGCGAAAATTAATTTTTAATAAATTTTTCGTTTTTAAAAAATTAAATTTTATCGAAAAAAAACCATTTTTTCGCGAATAAACCACTTCGAAAATTAAGATTTATTTTTAATTAATTACGAAAATTATAAATAAAAATTTCGTATATTAACCACGAGTTTTTATTTAATGCGTAATTAAATAAAAAATAAATAAACATTATATTAACTTTAAATTAAAACTTAAATTTAATAATAATTTATACATTAAATTCTAATGGGTAACCGTTATATCCCTGGCAGTTTAGCCATTAAAAAAAACGCGCCACACGGTGCGGATATATTTTAATTTACACGGGTTGGCCCTTAGGGCTGATGTGCGAAACTTTTGTCCACAACCTTCGTAAAACGTCTGGGATTGACCCACCCGCGAGACGATGCACCCAATCAATCGCTGTGAACATAACGGCCTCTGGGGAGATAACGGGGTTTACACACTTTTTGGCGCCGGAGATCCGGGATTACCGCGATAGGAAAAGGAAACAAAAAACACACCAAAGCTTTTCCCGTAATATAAACCATGGTTATTAAAGCCATGTGGCTGAAACGGGAGGCGCGAGCGGGCGCAGCCCGTTCGTTCTTCGAATTATAAGCTGAACTCGTTGAGATAAGAAAATTCCCGCAATTCACTTTGATTTGGATTAGGTTTTATGCAGTCAGCAACGCCCGACCAAGCAGTTTCGGTGAAGCTATATCAGATCTTAAAGCCATCTGCAGTTGCCCGTTTATGTTGGTTAGCCAGCCTTGTTATCAGTTCAAGAATCTACGCGGCCGCTTACTACTTCAGAATTCGCCCAGCTAGAGAGGGATGGCTGGCTTAGAAAACATAATCCATTAGCATCGTGCATTAGCATGCCTCAACACCAGTCTAAGTAGGGCGACGTTGTCCAAGTCACCTGTGCAACCCACCCAACTGCTTTCCAGGGCTGCCGTGTTTCACCTCCTCAAGCGCTCATTGGACAATGCCCGAGCTTGGTCAACGTTTAGTCCATCTATAATGAATAGGGCAACCACCACATCTACCCACCTACGTAAGCTTATAAGTTATCATGTTAAGTAGAATGTATGTTATAGAGACTTAGGGTGCTTATGTCCACGAAACTGAGACCACCATCGCCTAAAGCGAATAACAGCGGTGACGCCCAAGTTCCTATCATTTTGCCTTAAGTAGCCCTGGATCGAAGGAAAGTGCAAAAAATACCTCTTTACGTTGATCGCCGACATTTTATTAAGGTTATTCGATCATACCCCGCCTCATCTTGTTATAAATTCGCATGTTTCCTCTCAATGGCTGGTACTCCCTCCCTAAAGGGGGTGTTTATAATCACCACCATCTTGCTACTTCTTGGATCTCGTGGAATTCTAGGTTCCCTACACGGAATATGTGTTATAAACTGATACAAGATTAAGAAGGTCTTTCACTTGAGACTGCCTACATACCTTTCTCCCTTCCCTCTAAACAAACCGTTCATATCACTTGATTACTACCACGATGGCTGGGAATCAAAGGAATCCTAATATTAATGGGTCAAATGGACCTCATCGACCTTATGTCCCTATCCCCCCTGTTAGCTCTGGCAGTCGTCCAACAGGTCCACAACAGGTACCTGTACATCAACTGCCGGGTCCTTCTCGAGCCGGGCTACCGGTGAATGTTGCTAGAGGTCCATCCATACAGATCTCAGACGTCAGCCGTGATTTGAAAACGATAAACGACATGAAAGAGGATCTCACAGAATACGCCATCTTCCGGTTCGAGAAGATATCGACGCAAAATAAATATGACGACGAAGGCAGACCGCAACTGCCCACGTGGGATAGGGCGATAAGAACTCGAGTTCCCGGCATGTCCCCACGAGAGATCGTCCGAGAAATACAGCATCTAAATAGGAATACGCGCAACCTGACCGACAAGCTGAAGACTTTAAGTCCCGTAATCCAGCGTCAGATCGACGTGGCGCAAGAGGATCTCGCCTCAAGCAATTCCGATCCAATGAACTATCATTGGGTCCTTGCTCAACTAGACCATCAGCTTCGAGAGATTGCCCCTTGCGTTGTCATGGCCAGCGTAAATCATTCCACGCCTCGGAGACGCTATGACTCAACCAAGAGGCGGTCTTACAGACGAAGCAGTAGACACCGGGGAAAATCGTACGAGAGGATTTCGTTGCGAGCCTATTTTAAGCGTACACCAAGACAGAATGTCGATATTACAATGCTTTGGGAAGCGAAGAACTTACAGAACAGCCATATCGCCCGACCACACCCGCATCCTCACCAACACCCACAACAACATTCAAACCAACACTCACACCAGAATCCACACATCCCCCAACAACCACGGCCCCAGCCAAACTCTGGGCTAGACCCACGAACACAGCGGCAGGGTGCCGGGTCCTTAGCCGCTGGCACGTCGTTTGGACCGGATAACGGTCGTGGCCCACCGCCCGTTGTATTACATCCTAATAAACCCGCGATGGGCAACAGGATTAACTATGCAAACAATACAAGAGCTGGCAACAGAGATACAATGAGAGCCAGAGGACAAGGGCCCGTTAGGAATCAAGGTAACGATGGCGATCTAGAAAGTGACTCTGATTACTCCAATTATTTGTCCATGGACGGATCACTTGATACTCAGATAACCCCCGATACTTCCCAAGACGGATCACCAATCCACGGTAGAAATCGAATGCCGGCTCGAAATAAGAACACAATGCAAGATAGCAATAGTCACAACCGGCGTTCCCTAGGGGATCAACAATACTTCAACGTTAATAATGGGCCCAGGGTACAATCTACGCCTACCCCTGGACCTCCTCGTCCACCCCCGCCCCCGCCCCCGCTCCCGATGGTGCCCCCTATAGACATTGAGAGGGTCAGGGACGAAGCTTACCTCGAGGGCATGCGTCATGGCCGAGACGGGGCACGGATTTCGCAGGAACGAGGGTATCGTGAAGGCCGACGCTCACGGTATAGACCGCAGATCATCTCGGCGGCGAGGTCACCAATGCCTCCATATAGAAGGCGTATGCCTACTTCTGACCCCGAAGCGTCTCGTCATCGGAGGAACTTTGATGAGGAGATAAACCGTTTCAATCGCCTGTCGCTTGACGACGAAGACAATTATGGACCGGTACTCCGTCGGGCAGATGCTCGTCAACGGAGAGAGTTCGAATATCTCTTGCAGCATGGATCGGTCTTGGGAGACGATCCTTTTGACCGCGATAGACCCTCATACTCAAGACATGGTAGTAGACAATACCAAGAACCCTACGTCGAGGATGGCTCCGACAGCGACCTCAGTCTACCGGAAAGAGGCAACAGGTGGTTCCGTTATTGAGTCACGGTTGATTTTGTGGTGTTAGGATTCCATCTCTATCCATTTTGGTTCAATGAGCAATGTTGTTTTCTGGCACCATTTGAAAAAAAAAAAAAAAAAAAAAAAGATGTATTCAGAAGGTTGAATTTTACACTCCAAGGTTCAGAGTGTGTGTCCCAGGTTAGTTAACATGGAATACATTTTGTATGTATGAACATATACAATGTAGGAACTGTACATACGTGTAACAAGTGTACTTTCCCAGAAAATGTTGAGTTATATACCTACATGCGAGGTGAAAAGGAAAGGTATTGGGGACGTAATTAAGTATATTATACCTGACGTAATAATGCATTACATATGGGGCTATAAGTATAAAATACTTGATAAGGTGCGGATGAGCGATTTCGTGGTGACGATATAGCGGGGTTTTTAGCTTTTTTTAAGACCATCTGTGGACGGAGGGGCACAATCCCAGCTGCGTCTAGACCCCACCTACCCACCTACCTACATACTTTCTTGTGTTTTCTACCTCTTAGACCTATCAGATCTTGTCAAACGAATAAATCATCCGTTTTCGATTTGCATCGATACTGCTAAGCTTCTCCTCCTCCTTCCGAGTTATTTTCTTATTCCTCTCTTCGTATTTAACCTATTTATTCGTATCCAACCTCGAATTGAAATATCCCATCAGCTTGTAACGCTTCAGTTATCTCTATCTTTGTATCTGTATCCATAGCCATACCCATCGCCCAACATGGCACGCAAGTTCTTCGTCGGCGGCAACTTCAAGATGTAGGACCCCCGTACACATACAGCTATATAACCAACCATCGTAACATGCTTATGTTACCGAAGCTCGAAAGCGCTCGATATTAGAAGCTGATACGAATTTGTCACTTGTTTAGGAACGGGACCATCTCGTCCGTCACGGAAATTGTCGAGAACCTGAACAAAGCTCAGCTAGACCCCAACACTGGTGAGCCGACTCGTTCCTCTTCCCTCCCTATTGTTGTGCGTTTTTCTCGCCGGACCTACCTCAACAACTCACATCTGCTTCGTATCACCAGAGACTGTCATAGCCCCACCGGCCGTCTACCTCCTCCTCGTCCGCGAACACGCCAAGAAGGAGATCGGTGTCGCCGCGCAGAATGTCTTTGACAAACCTAACGGTGCCTTCACTGGTGAGATCTCGGTCTCCCAGCTAAAGGACAGTGGAATCAACTGGGTCATCCTCGGCCACTCCGAGCGACGGACCATCCTAGCCGAGAGCGATACCGTTGTTGCTTCCAAGACCAAGTATGCCACTGAGAATGGCGTTAGCGTCATCTGGTGTTGCGGCGAGTCCCTGGAGCAACGAGAGGCTGGCAAGACCCTCGAGCATATCACTGCCCAACTCGCGGCCCTTAAGTCCCAGATTTCGGACTGGAGCAAGATTGTCATTGCCTACGAGCCAATCTGGGCTATCGGTACTGGCAAGGTTGCTACTACCCAGCAGGCTCAGGAGGTCCACGCCTCCATCCGTGCTTGGTTGGCTAAGGAAGTGAGTCAGACCGTTGCCGACCAGACCAGAATCCTGTACGGTGGCAGTGTCAGCGAGAAGAACTGCAAAGACCTGAGCAAGGAGAAGGATATCGACGGCTTCCTCGTCGGCGGTGCCAGTCTTAAGCCTGCGTGTGAGTACCCTACTATCGTCATTATAGACCACCTTTGTGCCATCGAACCGGGCTAATAAATTATGTAGTTGTGGATATCATTAACAGCAAGTCGTCGTAATCGAGGCGAACTAGGGAAACCAGCAAGCAGTCACGGTCAACGAGAGAGACGACATGATGCCCAAGTCTGAACGTGAGCTATAAGATCCAGGTAACGGTTTCTTCTGCTTGCTACCAATTCATAAGAAAGAAAAAAGTTATCATTTCCGAAGCTGGAAATATACCCGTAATCAACGAGGTTGTCGAATGTAGAGTTGTTTCGTGATCATTTCGTAAAAGCTGTTTCGGGTCCAATGTCTTGGCCCTGTGGTATGTGACTTTAATCGTGTTATATATTTTGCTCGTAGCTGTACAAGCAAGGTTGGTAATCTCCTCCTTATCTTCTCAGTCTCTTTATACTGGCATGCCGTCACCGTGGTAAGGACTCCAGACTCCCCTCACACTCTGGTTGATACTCGTGATTGGCTTGTTGACCTTTTTGATCTTCTCCCCGCTTGCATCTCGTAGTAGTTCCACCTTCTTCAGTATCTGTAGCGAATCCATATTTTTGACGCATATAGACTTTTGTTTGCCGTTGATGTAGTGGCCAATGACCACGGGGTGTTTATGTGGCCGAGGAGCTAAGGTGAACTCGATCTGGGGATGGCGGGAGGCGAACTTGGAGAGTTGGGACTTAATGAAGGAGCTTCGAGGAGATTTATAGTTAGGGTCGTATTCTTCAAGGAATAAAATTTGAATGGCTTTATTCTCTTACTTCATTCCCCTAGAGCTTCCGGAATAGTCGCAATAGTGGACGTCTATCTTCTTGCATTGTAAAATGAAGGCGCCGATGCCGTTCTGATGTTTTTTTTTTTGTTTGTCAGCGTTTTTTTTTTTCAGTTTGGTAACGATATGAAAATTATAAGTGTATGGTTTATGAGTTACCTGTCCAACGGACACCCTCTCTAATGCCCTGATTACCATTTTGTTGCGCCTCTGGAACTGACTGACTTAGTGACGATGCTCAAACGTGAATCTTTTTTTGGGAGTAGGAATCGAATATTGTTACTGCTCGGTTCTAAATCGGTTAACTACCTAACTAGGTAGTTAGATGCTATGCGTGTTATGTAAGTTGGCAGGTTCAGACCCACTTCAATGTTCATTCTAACATAAATGTACCTAAGTATTTGCCTAGGTAGTATGTATACGGGTAGTTTTACCGGGTCAAATAAAAAAATTATATGGAGCAGGAGCAGGAGCATTCATGGGAAAGCTTTCAAGCAATTTCCTCTACTCTCTCTTCTCCCAACCCCAAAATCCAAAATCGACGCGAAACATCATCGCCCTTCTTTTCTTTCATCCACCCATCAATGAAATTTCCTCGTCCACCTTCGAGTCGTTCTTTGTTTCACCGTTATCTCACACTCGCCCGTCTACATTAATTTTTCTCTCTCTTGTAATTAAATCCTTCTCTTGTATCCCTTCTACATAGCAATACGCGATCATGACGGACAAGCTACCTCCGAATTTGCTCGCGCTCTTCGCGCCGCGACCACCTTTGCGATGGGTACCTGCGCCGGACTTCCCTTCCGAGCAGCGAAAGACTCATGTAATCTCTGGTCTTTCTGGATATCTTCCTGTCCTCTCCGCCTACAAGGACAACGATGGATATCAACCTACCGAGAGCTGGTTGCAAATGCGCGACAGGAAGAAGCTGGAGAAGAAGCTTCAACAAGAGAAGACGCTCACCGAGGGACCATTAAACTGTTCGTCATCATCTACATCTCTACTTCATCAATCTTTTAAATATAGTACTGATTTTCTTATTTAAATAGACAAACCTAACGAGGACCCTAACATTCGCGGCGATCCCTTCAAGACCTTGATCGTCGCCCGTCTCAGCTATGATGCTAACGAGCATGACCTTGAGAAGGAATTTGGGCGCTTTGGTCCTGTCGAACGCGTACGTGATATATTTTACGTTTCCGCCTTGTTACGTCTTATGCTAACACTTCTCTAGATCCGTATCGTTACTGATACACATGCAAACGAGAGGCCGAACAAGAAAAAGAAGGCCCATCGAGGATATGCTTTTGTTGTTTTTGAACGTGAGAAAGACATGAGAGGTAATGCTGCCATTGATTTTTTCCCAGATTATCCATCTCGAACCCTAGGATCTGCTTCGCCCATGTCTCTCACACGAGATCTGGCCCTCAAGCATGCCGATCTCCCCCCTCCTCCTCCCTGTATCCTTCCCTATTTCTGTCGAGATGAGGTATGAAATATTGGTAAGGCTTTACTGACAAATGCGCGTTGATGCGCACGTGTGACTAGCTGCTCTAGATGGTTGCGATGGTATCCGAATTAGGGATCGCCGAATCAAGGTCGACGTTGAGAGAGGTCGAACAGTTAAGGGCTGGAAACCTCGTCGATTCGGTGGTGGTCTGGGTGGCCGAGGATACTCCAAGGCCGCACCTCCTCAGCCTAGAGGGCCTGGATTCGGTGGAGGTGGTGGTTTTGGTGGTGGTCGTGACGGTTTCCGCGGAGGTTTCCAAGGACGTGGAAGAGGAGGTTTCATGGGTGGTCGCGAACGCGGCTTCCGAGGCGGAGCTGGTGGTGGTGGTGGTGGCAGCGGCGGCGGAGACCTCGGTCCCCCTCGTGATCGCGGCTTCGGTCCGCAGAACGGTTATAACCCGCCTCCCAACGCTCCGGCTGGTCCGAACTGGGGTGGGGGCAGTCGTCGTGGGTTTAGTGGAGGCGACCGTGACCGGGGTGGATCAGGGGGTGGTGGGTATGAGTCGCGCAACGGCAGTCGCTCATTTGATGATAGATCAGGCGGAAATCGCGACGGAGGTAGATTCGGTGACCGCGATCGTCGGAGCGGCGCCAACTTCGAGCCGGTTCGTGGCGGACGAGAGTATCGGGACTTTGACAGGTCGAGAGAGGACGAGAGCCGAAAACGGGGCTTCGAAGGCAGCTACGAAGATCCGCGCAAGCTACGACGATACTAAGCCGAGCCGACTTTCTTATCGAGACGAGTCGTTTTGTCTTGGTGGGTATCTCCTGTCTTCCGTATACTTCTACACGTCACTATCCCGACTTTTCCTTCTACCTTTCGACAACAAGGGTAAGCAAGGGTAAGATCATTTTGAAAGCTACTGGATGGACAACAGCTACTCCCAAACTACCCGGCGATCATTCAAAAGGTAAACGGGATGCCAACACTTTGAGCAGCCTTGCCGAGATGGGAATCTAGTTTCCCTTGCTCACTGTTGGTTGACGTCTAATGCCCATTTTGTCTTTCGAATCGTCATAACCCCTATCGCTACCAGAATCGGAGAGGTAACGCTGTTTTCTCTTTAACGCCCTTACATGTACTCTATAATGACCGTAGGGAATAATCGCGAGGTCTAGCTAAGTCGCATGCAATAAAAGGCGAATATTTTGTTTTTCCCAGGTAAGGTCGGAGGTAAGAGATTACGAAATAATTAAATGCCTACTGACCGGGATGTTTTGTCAGAAGAGGGAGGCATTACGTGGACAAAAAAGCAACGAGTCAACGAGCTTTGGCATGTAGGACAGCAGCAGCAATAACTTTTGCTTGATGTATTCTCAAGCAGTGATGAATTGTAAGATAGTCGCGAGAGAGCTAATGCCGCGGCCGTCCTCGGCGGCCAGTCCTAATTGTCTGCCCGTAAGGCTTACACGTCCCGTCGTGAAATAGTGAAACCCCCAATCATATACCGGTTCCTTGTTTTACCTCTACCGAACGCCAACAACCAATGGTATCGCCGTAAATGCACACATACGAGTTATATACGGGAAGGGGGGGGATCGTAAGAGGAATAGTAACCACCACCATTACCCAGGTGCCCCTACTCGTTCTCCTCAGCTCCCTCAACCTCCTCATCCATAGCATCCGCGTCCACCGGCGTGACCTGGGTGGTAGCAGCGCTCCAGTAAGCGACGACCTTGATCTTGAACTCGCTGAGACACACGCCGAACAGCTTGAGCAGCCTCGTCTGGCGGGAGTCGAGGATATCGCCCTCGCGGCACACGACGTAGCCGCCGTCGGCGGAGGGACCGTCGGGGCCCTCGTCCAGCACGACGCGGCCCTTGTCCATGCGCACGGGGACGCCGAGGCGGCGCAGCTCGGGCTCGAGGGTGTGGCCCAGCGGCACGTCGTGCTCGGCGGGCACCTCGCCGGCGGTCGCGTACACGGTGCCGCACGGGATGACGAAGCCGCGCGGGGCGGCGGCGCCCGCGCGCGCGAAGTCGACCTTGTCTTGCGACAGCGTGTCCAGGAAGGCGAGCAGCTGCGCGGGGGTCCGGTTGGTGAAGATCAGGCCGACGGTGCCGCGGAGGAACGGCGTCAGCCGGAAGATGTTGTCGGCGTAGCTATCCTCGGGGCTGTGGCCGAGCGCGCGGGCCATGAGTTTGGTCTTGCCGAAGAAGAGGCTGGTGGTGTTGTTAGGATAGGTGGTATAAGGTATAAGATATGCGATATACGAAGTAGGGAAGAGGGGAGAGGGGAGAGGGGAGAGGGGAGAGGGAGAGGGAGAGGGAGAGGGAGAGGGTGAGGGTGAGGGAGAGGTATAAAACGTACCGGCTATCGGTGAGTTCTTGTCGCACACCCTTGAGGTAGGTGTTACGCATGTTGTCGACGCTGAAGACGAAGCAGTGCTGGTACTCGGGGATGCATTTCCGGATGTTCTCGAACAGACGGTCCTTGTCCTCGCGCGTCTTCTTGTTTACCTGCGTCATGTAGACGACTTTGGATCGCTTGGATTTCGGCATTGTGATTTTGTACTTGTTGTTCGTTTAATTGATCCCTTAGTCAATCGTACGTGGCGGACTCGGGGTGCTGTATATTCGAAGTGGAATTTTTACATGTAGGTATGATTCTGAACTTTTTTTTCCGTTTTTCTTTTTTTTTTATTGACCAAAAGATTGCCCAAGTCAAAATCTAATCGATTAGAGAATAGTCTTGGCGTTGCCCCGCTAGAGCTTACTTGGGACAGGGGTATACTTTAGACTTAAATTGTAGCCAATCAATCGTAAGAGATGTACTCCTCCGGATGAGGGCGGACGAAAACCCGAGTAGGTGTTATCGATAAGCTACAATATTGAGATAACGTTACCACTTTAACTTGTGAAGCTTTAGAAGCAACTTTTCTAAGCATTGGTTCTGCTATTATCAAGCTCCCTACTTACGAACTTTGCTCACGATTCTCCGGATTTTCTGCTTTCTTCTATTTCAACCTGGCCCCTCTCCAGAAAATTTCTACAATATGGACGGGTATGTCTACCTCCAGCCAGGACAGCCTCCACCCAGAAAATCCTAGAAGACGTAACTAACTTGATTTGGTTGCACAGATTAACAGCAGCCGAGACGCACGAGCTAGAGCAGCGCATGCAGAAGCAGCAGATGAAGGTCTTCTTCGGAGTATGTGAAGCCAATTCCATTTTACACATCATCACACCGAAGCGTCACGAGATCAGCCCTTATTAAATATGCTACTTAACAGTCTGCTAACTCGACGCTCACAGCTCTTCAGCAACCTAGTTGACCACTGCTTCATGTCCTGCGTCGATGACTTCACCACCAAATCGCTCACGGGCCGCGAGTCCGGCTGCGTAACGCGCTGCGTCCAGAAGCATATGGCCCTGTCGCAACGCCTGAGCGAACGCTTCCAAGAGTACAATGCGCAGATGACCCAGCAGCAGCAACAGGGTGGACTCCGATAGATCAACGGCCCTGGATGAGAGTCTGTCTCCCTCTCAGGAGTAGCTGTACATTGAGGTCGGAAATTCAGGGGCCGGGTAGACAATGGGGCCGATCGGAACTAGATATGTGTATACGTGGAAAATAATGAAAAAATCATCACGGGCGCTAGGGTACGGCGATTTCAGCTGTGAGCGCTTGGATGCCGCACTGCCTATAGGCCTGGTATTGAGGGTTAGGAGGAGTATAGCTTCACTGTAATAGTAGGAACTCTATAGACTCTATAGGAGACCACGTGGATCCCGGAGTTAAAAAGAAAAACCACCCCAAAATTCGGCCGCAATATTATCATTTCAACTCCTCGTATGAGAGTATAGTATCAAACTCATCGTTTGTTACTTACCCCCCCTGTCGTCGTTCTTATGGCATTGGTATTTTCTAGTTTGACGGACATCCTTCTACTGTCAGCATAATTGCATTATATGTCGCTGTGGTAAATATCATTATACGAGGCACTGCGACGAATTCATGTTCGGAGCCTTAGGGATGTGTAAATCGGCCAAATCGGCCAAATCGGCCAAACCGGCCAAAAGGTCCTTGCATAAGGATCGTTAATTATCATTGCCTGCCATTATCCTAATGCCGTACTCATTCCAAACCTTCGCCTAGCACAGTTCGTACAAGTTCTAACTGCTCCATCACCTTCTCCTCAAGTTTGTTCTCAAGCCCCTTAGTCCTATTCCGGTCAGAGGGCGGCATGCTCCTCCACTCCGCCTCCCGTGGTCCCAGCGTCACCAGCCTTTCTCTCAGAAGCTTACGACGGTCTATCCAGAACTCGACACTCTCCATCAATCCCGCCGAGTCCCATTCCACAGCAGGGACGTCCCTCGCATTATTAGCGCGCAGGGCCGCCAGTACGCGCGTCATGAGAGCAAGCGAATGTATCTCGGACACCGATAAAAGTGTGATGTAATCACGGTCATTACGATCCCGCCTTCGACTATCATCCGGCGGTTCGAACCGGTCAACGCTGGATTGCATGAGATTCGGGAATTGGTTAAGCACGTATGCGACTTCTGGCGCGATAGTAGTGCCCAATGCTGTTAGGATGTTGAGGAGTAGAGGAACAATGCCTTTGGCCCATATGCTGTAGCAGCGCTGGAGCCCAATAGAGTCGGCAAAAGGCTTGACATTTGATCGGCGCAAGTAAGTCGCTAGGCTAGCCGATGTGATGTGATTAAGCAGGCCGTCGCAAGCCAGCTGTTCTGCTACCAGAGGCATCGTGGACAGCTCTAGTAGGAAGAGGAGCGACAATTCACCATATATGGGATCGCCCTGGTCAGCCAACTTATCCGCCCACGAGTATAGCGATACTGCGGCCTGTACGGCGTCATGGGTGGCCAGGATATTGAGGATCTGCGTCTGGTTCTGATCCATCCCCGGGAGACAAAAGCAAGCCTGCATTATAGCGTTGATAAGCGCAATATCACTCGGCAGGATAGAGGGTTGTGAGTCATGGACTAGAGAGACCAGGGTCCGGAATCCTTTTGCAACGACGATGTCAAGTATGCTCAACACGGTCTGAGAAACCGCGGCGGCAGACAGGCCATGCCCGGGCTTATCAGATCCTACACTCGCTAGCGATCGGACCTGGGCTCGCAGCGTAACGTAAAGCAATTTCAGAAGTGTTCGATGGAGCGAGATATTTTCCTTTGAATACGGATCCTGAACACTACTGACTGTTGCCCATAGTGCTGTCAATAGTTGGGCAATATCGCCAGGGGATGGAGCGCTATCGACAACTCTCTGCACCAACATGAGCGCCAGATTCACCCGCGACTCGGCAAGCCGCTCGAACACTTGATCGTGGCTCTGAGTGTCTTCGTTCGCCTCCAGGCATTGCTGAGCAACCTGTAAAGAATGCTTCTTCAAGGTGTCGTTACTAGGCAAACACGTACTCAGTTCAAGGAGTAGGAATTCCCAGGCATGATACAGAGACTGTTGATACGTTAGCTGTGGCTTAGTCCAAAGCAGAGGTCCAAGGAACTTACGATTTGCGCGTCGACCAATGAAAGATTAACATTGGCCTTCTCCATCTCACTTCTGAATCCATTGTTTCGAGGACCAACCCAGCCCGAATCGAATCCAAGCATCTTATCCGCAAAGCCTATAGAATAGTAGAAACTAACTCCCAGAGACCGAGGTTCAAGCAAAGTTCGCTTGAAGTTGTCGAGGGTACAACCGGTATACTGGTTGCTGAAATTCCGAGCGAAGTTGACATGCAGGCCCCTGTTATAACCAGAGACTGCTACACCATCTCGAAGATAATAATCCAAATCGCGTGTCAGTTCGCTCGCGAATGTGCCCGCTTGGCCTATCTGCCGAAGATGGAAGAGCTGCATGGCGAATATCTCAGCAACGTACGCAGCGATGCGAGCGTCGTTACAGGCTTGCAATGTATTAGTTTTAGAAGTGATAGAAGAAGGTTTAAGGTCGCGGACGAAGCTGCGGAGCTCGGTTAGGAAATTGGTGTTCTTTTGTAAGGTGAAGATGGTCCATGGCCAAAAGTTTTGGGCCGAGGTGATGAAATCTAAGATCGAGAGTGCTTCGGACCCCTCGATCTTAGATATGGACACGAGTCGTTCGAGAGCGGAGGCGAGAACCGAGCTTGATGATGCTTCTGTCAGTTTACCATTGCCGTTCTTAGCGTCACGAGGGGTCTTTCCCGTGAGAAGACAATTCGCCATCCACTGCTGTCTATTTCTAACAATGGTGGAGAAGAACCGCCATATTGCGTTGACCTCCTGAGCTTGGTCGAAAGGTCTGTCTAATGTTGACAAGAGTTGAAGGAATGAACGAGAGGTCTGCGGACCAAGATATCCAAGTAATGAAGGAGGTTCTCCGGTGCTCTTGCCAGCGCTGATCACCAACGCTTCTAACAGTTCGATAGCTGGTCCTTTGAAAGCATCGTGGCAGGCGCAAACGCGGGCTACAAAGGGCGTTATTTTAAATAGCTGATGCTCAACCGTGGTCGAAGGCTGGTCGAAATAGTTTGCTATTCTTACTAGACTTCTCGCAAGCCCGAGCACAGCTTCAATCTGAGCACGAAAAGCCTCCGTCTTATTGGCATATACTGTACAACCAAACGGTTGCGTTGCAGCTACCAGCGTTACAAGAAGCGGCTGGATACGGAGACTTCCAGCTGACGGCGCCAGGAAACTATCGATCACGTATTTAGCTGATGGCTCCAAAGCTGACATTAAGAACGTCTTTGCTTTTATGTCGTCCATGTTGAATGTGTAAAAGATGACTTTGTCCATAATAGGTACTACGTCGCGCACAAGAACCATTCGATCTAGGTGGGACGAAAACCTCCACGTAGACGAATTTTCTAGCACGTCCATGGCCGCGCGGACAATCGCCAGAGAGATCTGGGTGACTATCTTGTCCGAAACACCAAGCCAGATATCGTAGCTCTGTTTTTGCCGGGGATTTGTCTTGACGCTCGTTTTCCGTCGTACTGAGCTGCTCATCGCGCTGTCGATGAGGCTAGAGAAGAAGCGCACGGCGGACACGAGGAGTTCGAATCGAACGCCCGACAAGTCAAGGCTTCCAACCAGTCTAGCCAGCCGGCCCCCCTGGCCTTCGCTGCCGAGAATTGTACATCGCGACATATATGACCAGACTCTGCCTGGGCATATCGGTAGGACGGCATGTAGAAATTGTATACAGGTTACGATAGCAGCCAGCCCCTGTTCATCAGGCTCTCCATCCAGAAGAATGTCTAGCGTATCACAGACGACCGATATGATGTCTTTGGTGCGAGGCAACGCTCGGCTCGCTTCGCCCACGACAACTACTGCAATCTCTGATATCTCGGAGGCTTTTTCATCTGAGCTAGCAGTTCTAAGGCACTCCATGCGTATCAGCGTTGCAAGCAGCGATATCGCCTCCGCCATCTCTTCTACGGCGAGTGCTCCAAGCGCCATGCTATACTTCTTCGAGGCGAGATTAGCATCCAGTCTCTTCCCAAGGAGTGCCAGGGCGGAGTGCTCGTATTCCATCTGTACGATTCTCCCTTCGTCCACGATGAAGCGGCCATATGTGCCCGCGGGTATGATGAATGGGTCTTCTTCCGCCGCTACCTGCCTCCGATTTGTGGCTGACGAAAGAAGGGGGAAGTCCTCGAAAAACACGAAGCCGTTTGAGTTAACTTCCTCGTCGGCGAGGTGGTATTTATTGAAATCGTCTGGTAAGATAAATGTGAGGGTAGGCGTCTTTTGTAGTAACCTGAGGATGAGTTCATGGTTACTCTCTTCGGTGAGATGGGGAGAACAGTAGAGAGTCCGGCATAAAGTGAGAAAGGGCATAAATTCGTAGGGAAACCGGTTTAGCGCCTGGCGAAAGTAGCTTTCGACAATGACCTCGTCGTGTAAAGCTAAGCTAGGTATATCCTGCTCTGCGGGGGTATTATCTGGTCGTCCGAGATCCCAGTAGCCTTGACCACCAGACAGAACTGCTAGCAGGGCATAGACGGGTTCCGATTTATATCCTACGAAAGGATAAGTGACCTTAAGCAGGTCTAGAAACGCGACCCTCATGCGCGAACCTATCGAGGTAGGAAATATGGCACTATCAGATGTGCCGAGACATGACGACATAGCAGCAATGACATCGTAAGCATGCCCTTTGTCTATAACCACCTTTGCAAGAATTTCAATTCGCTTCAAGTCGCGATCGAAGCTCTTGTTGATGAGAAAATCGTCGTATCTCCGCTTGTCAATTGTGGTGATGCTCCCAGCGGAGTTCCTTCTGCCTGCCGGGATCATCTGTGTAGCCGAATCGTAGTTTTCGACCGCTTTCTCGTTCTGGATAGCATCACGCCTCTCAACACGTTCCTGATAAGACGAGAACATAGCATGTACTACAGGAACCCAAGCGAACAAAACCGGGATTGCGTAGGATGAACCTAATCCGACCGCGCTATCTAAGACGTCATGAATTATTTCGAGGACGTTCGAAGACGCGAGGTATTCGTCGTCAGTGTTCAAGTCCACCTCACCCTCGAAGAAGGCCATCATCCTTGGCAGATTCAGAACTGATAGGGAGATCACACAGATGAGACATTGTAATGGAGCCATTAGCTCCGTTATACTGTCTGGCAACTAGGTACAATATTAGCAAGAGAAGAGAACCTAACACGTGATATGTTCGAATAACTTACCGCCTGAAGTTGGTCCAAGAAGCCAAACGCACTGACTAGAGAAAACCATTGCTGCGCTACTTGAGCCGATACGAAGACATCGCTAGACAGATCTAATAGCTGAAAGACCACAACCATCCGGTGGAGAGCTTCAGTAAGCCACGTCTGAAGCCATCGTTCAGCGAGCTCTTCCGTCAGAAGGCCTTTATCCTCCACTATCGTGTCGATACCAGTTTGCGAGCGCGATACGGAGTCTGGTATTAGGTTCAAGTATTGGGTCACGAGCGCGTGAAAGGTTTTGGTAGGCGTATCACCCGGGGCTTTCTGGGGCTGCTTGGGAGACATGCCATACGCCTCTAGATAGGATTTGCGGATCATCCTCGACGCATCAGTTATGGGCGAGGCAGGCAGATGTTCCTGCAACATCAAGGTAAATATGTAGTCATTCGTGGCAGCATAATACCGGCATTCGTCAAGGTAAGTCTGGAATATGCGCTGCTTCCTGTTCTCGGGTTTCTCGAAGTTTGCCTGTATTTCATCCGCGTCGAGGGTGCTCCCTATATTAAATCCGGGGAGGATGTTGGTTGTTTGCGCATTTGCGGCGCCAGCAGCCTCCCGTAGATTTGCGACATCTTGGTTCGAAATAGGACCTAGAAGCTGATTCCGAGGACGCGATTGGAATTCAATAACAACGACTCGAAGAGCTGCGATCTCGTTTATACGGGCATTCTTGCTTAACCAAAGAGCATCTTCCTTGATGACGTTGATATCGTACTTCTCGTTCGTAGGGGTTACTTGGATAGCAGCTGTCTTCTTGACAAAGCTTGCATGGTGAGTATTCTTGTCGCTTGAGGCATCGAAAGCCGAGCCGGGTTTGGTGAAGAAGGACTGGACTAGGGGATCGGTGAGATAATCGATGACAGCACGACTACCTTGTCGATGGCCGGAAGGATCTGTCAATGCTGAAGCTATACTCTTCCACGATCTAAAGCGAGCAAGAAGAACAGTCAATTAGCTAAAATGATACTCTCATCTCATCTCATCTCATACCAAGGTATTGATTATTCAAGCGATCCAGGCACTTACAGAATAACATTCTCGCCCTTCAGACATGGTTCCAATGGAGGCAGGTAAACGTCATCGGATAGTGATTCTGCCATTGCTGCAGCTATCAGCAGACAATGCGCAGTTGATTGGGCATCGAATGCATATGAGGTGGTGGAAATAGGAAGAAGCTGTTGGCTTTTGCTGCGACGCGCTTCGGAAGAATGTTGAAAACCGCGGATTGTATGTACGTTACGAAAGCTTAAATGCTAACTGCGAATAACTAACTGATAACTAACTTTAAAAAAAGAATGTTTAGCAACCAGCTGGAGCTCCAAATCTTTCAACTGCAGGTACCCAAATAAAACCTAACCAATTAAAGCCTAGCGTTCAAATGGAATGAACTTCCAAGGTTTGCATGGGAGGGAGATACGTACAAGCCACCTAGATGTGGCAAGAGCTTATCGATATGTACATATAATCAGCCTGGTAGTACCTAGCTTTTAGCCTCAGCCTTACATAGAGGGGCGGTACCTAAGTACTTTTTTTACGGTTAGATGACTCCGATGCCCGGAAATAGTGAAATATTATCGTGTAACTACTAACTAACTACTACATAGAAAAGCCATTGAGGGAAGGGAAGAGTCAATGGCAGAGTGAGATTATCACCTCCTATTATATGATTTGTTGTTCCCATCTTAATCCCATCTCTTCATTTGTCAGATTAGCCCGTGATATAGGTATTAAAGCGAAGCGTCGCTTACTGATTCTATAAAAGTCGAGATACCCCAATCTCTATCTCGACTGGTAAAAAGAGTCATCCATCCGCTCGACTACGGTATAGAAAGGGGAACAAATCAAAAACGGAACAAAAACGGAATTCAAAAAAGAACAGGAAAAGAAAAAATAAATAAATAGAATATGGCTACATCTCTCATTGACCACTCTCCTCACCATCCCGACCCGTCACCCCCCATTCTCACGGCCTCGAACCTGATCCTCATAGACAACTACGACTCCTTCACCTGGAATGTGTATCAATACCTGGTCCTCGAAGGCGCCGCCGTTACCGTATACCGGAACGACCAGATCACCCTCGAAGAGCTGATCGCCAAGAATCCCACCCAGCTCGTCGTCAGTCCCGGCCCCGGACATCCCGTCAGTGACTCGGGCATAAGCCGAGATGCCATCAGACACTTTGCCGGGAAGATCCCCATCTTCGGCGTCTGTATGGGCCAGTAAGTTGGGAGCTCTTTTCTCAGCTATATGTATACATACAATGTGCTTGCTACTTAACGCAATCGTGTGCAGACAATGTATTTTCGACGTTTACGGAGGTGACGTGAGGTTCGCCGGAGAGATTCTTCACGGCAAGACCTCGCCATTGGCTCACGACTCCAAGGGGGTTTATGCGGGAATGGCTCAGGGTCTTCCGGTTACTAGGTATCACTCGCTTGCGGGTACCCACGTTACTCTGCCCGAAAGCCTCGAGGTGACCTCCTGGATACCGAAAGACGACGGCTCAAAAGGAGTTATAATGGGTGTACGCCATAAGGAATACACCGTCGAGGGTGTCCAGTTCCATCCCGAGAGCATCCTGTCGGCGGATGGCCGAATCATGATCAAGAACTTCCTCCATATGCAAGGAGGGACCTGGGCCGACAGCGAACGGCTGCGTAAAGAGTCACAGGCCGCTGACAGCATCGCAAAGGGCGGCGTTGAGAAGTTGTCCTTGTCAGCAGCCCCAAAGAAGAATAACATACTACAGCAAATATACGCCCGACGAAGAGAAGCCGTAGCCGCCCAGAAGGAGATCCCGTCGCTACGTCCGCGAGATCTCGAGGCCGCCTACGAACTCAACACCGCGCCCCCTCAGATCCCCTTTGTCGACCGCATACGCCAGAGCCCGTTCGACGTCTCGCTCATGGCCGAGATCAAACGGGGCTCGCCCTCGAAAGGCATCTTCGCCCTCGAAATCGACGCACCATCGCAGGCAAAGAAATACGCCCTCGCCGGAGCCAGTGTGATATCTGTTCTCACGGAGCCCGACTGGTTCAAAGGCAGCATCGAGGACCTGCGCGCCGTGCGGCAAGTGCTCGACAGCATGCCGAACCGGCCGGCGGTGCTGCGGAAGGAGTTCGTCTTCGACGAGTACCAGATTCTAGAGGCGCGGCTCGCGGGCGCCGACACGGTGCTCCTCATCGTGAAGATGCTGGACGTCGAACTGCTCACGCGTCTATATAAATACTCTTTATCCCTCGGCATGGAGCCCCTCGTCGAGGTCCAGAACGCAGAGGAGATGGCGACGGCGGTCAAGCTGGGCTCCAAGGTCATCGGGGTCAACAACCGCAACCTTGAATCGTTCGAGGTCGACCTCAGCACCACTAGCCGGCTGCGTAGCCTAGTTCCCAAGGAAACCATCATATGCGCGCTTAGCGGCATCAACACGTACGACGACGTCCTCGCCAACCACAAGGACGGCGTCAACGCCGTATTGGTGGGCGAAGCCATAATGCGCGCGCCCGACGCCTCGCAATTCATCCAGCAGCTATGCGCAGGCCAAGCATCCGCCCAACAAAAACCCCAACCCGAGCCTCTACTCGTCAAGATCTGCGGTACCCGCACGCCCGAGGCCGCGCTCGCCGCTGCAGAGGCCGGTGCAGACCTAATCGGCATGATCCTGGTGCCGGGACGCAAGCGCACCGTCAGCGAGGCCGCCGCGACGGCCATCTCCGCAGCAATCCACAATTTCTCGCGACCTACCTCCCCCTTCCCTGCCTCCTCCATCCCCGAAAATGCCGCAAGCGACTTCTTCGCCTCGGCGGCCCTGAAGCTGATGTCGCATGGCCCCGCGCGCCCGCTCCTCGTCGGCGTGTTCCAGAACCAGCCGCTGGAGGATATCCTCGCGCTACAGAAGCGGTACGGCCTCGACGCGGTGCAGCTGCACGGGCGCGAGCCGGTGGAGTGGGCGCGCGCGATCCCCGTGCCCGTGCTGCGGCGTTTCGGACCAGGCGAGCCGGGGATCGGTGTGCGGGGCTACCACGCCGTGCCCCTCTTCGATTCCGGGTCCGGATCGGGGCAGCTGCTAGACGCGGTCGACGTCAAAGCCGCGCTAGAGCGGGACAGGGAACTACGAATCATCCTAGCGGGCGGTTTGGCGCCGGAGAATGTCGCCGGCGTGGTTAGGGCCGCGGGCGAGGACGGTGCCCGGATTCTAGGCGTCGATGTGAGTAGCGGCGTCGAGGGGGCCGACGGCGAGCAGAATCTAGAGCGGATACGTGAGTTTGTAAAGACGGCTAAAGCTATCAGATGAAATTTATAGACATCACGGTCACGGCGATGGAAAAGCGAGAAGCATCAGTGATGAATCAAAAGCATTGTCGTTAACTAACAGACTAAAAACACCGCGTAATCTCATTATGTCGTGACTCCTATCAAAGTGTCATACCATCCCTACTCAGACCCTTAGTAGACCCAAGCGACTCCCGATTTCCCCTCAGCATACAAAACTTATACAGAATTCATACAAAGCCATGTCATCAACTATCTACCATACCTCATGAGCTATAGATCCTAACTCAGACATCTCTCCAGATGCGTCGTGGCAGGTATATGCTAAAGACCGCGGAGCAAAACCATATCTGCCGTCGAATTATTACGAGCATTTCGCAAGTTCTCCTTAAAGTCTCGATAAAGCGACGCGACAATGCCCTCTTTGCGCCAGCCGTCGGCGATGCGGTTGGCAAGCTTGCGACGTTTCCTGTCCTTCATGCGTTCTCGCTCCTTAAGTTTGTCCGCACTCATCCACCCTTCTAGTTGCAGTCGTTCTTCCACCCATTCCTTCAGCGCATGTTTCCAGTGAATTAGTCTATGCGCCGTCTCAGCGTTGGTGCAGCACACGATGCCGACAAACCATTCCTTCTTTGCGGGGGGTAAGGCCATGCCCTGGGTATCGATGGACTCATTATCGCTCACACCGCCTTCGCTATCTTCAGAGTCCGAATCTGAATTCGAGTCCGAGTCGACTTCAGCTAGGGTGTCCTTGTAGTACGGGTGACCGTAGAAGACAATCCTCTGGCTAGCTGGGTGCTTCTTTCGGCCGCAGGCGTCACAAACGTCGTATATACCGCTCTCCTTATCGACCCTACTTAGATTTAGCTCGGACGTTGCTATATTGGGTCTAGCTTTTAACGCCCGGTAGAATTCGGGCTTCCAGGCTGAAGAAGCGAATTTAGATGACGCGAGACCTTGGACTTCATCGTTGAGCTTACGCCAAGCATTTGTGTAGACTGGGTCATTCCGATCGAAAGCAGGGTCGATTCGATTGTGTACAAGCCATTCGATGACATACGGGAATTGTTCTTTAAGAGGCCTATGCGCTTGGGCCGTGAACTCGAGGGGGATATCAAGGTTAGCGGGAGCTCCCAGCGGAGCGTCGTCATCATCGACGACAAAATTCTCCAGGTCGTCATCTTCATCTCCGCCTTCGCCTTCGTCTTCGTCTCCTTTTCGACTAGTCTTTGTAGATTTCCTAATCTTTTTGGGGGTTCGACGAGCCGGTTCTTGGACTTCTTCCTTCTCTGACTCTTCCTCGTCATCGAATTTTTTGAGAACGCCAAATTCTTCCTCCGGGTCACTATCATAGATACCTCGCTTCTCTTCGTCGGAGTCTTCTGATGATGTAACTTTGTCGATCTTCTCCCCAGCTCGTCGACGGCGAAGAAGTTCTATCTTCTTCTGCTTGGCCGTGCGATGGCTTTTAGGCAGGCGACGCTTGGTAGGGGAAGAACCGGTTGGAAATGGCTTCTTAAGTCGGCTAGGAGTTACTAGGGAAGTCTTGATCTTTTTAGCCGGTGAGGCGATCTCGTCGCTCGAGTCTTCGAGTTCAATAAACTTCGGACGGGAACGTTTTCTCGCGCTAGGTGGGATGATTGGTTCATCATCATCCTCCTCGTCATCCTCGGCTTCAAGGCCGGTGCGGCGAAATTTGGTCGAAATTGACTGCGATGACTTTATAAATGCATCCTCCTCTCCCTCTCCCTCTCCCTCTTCTTCTTCTTCAACTTGATCAGTAGACTCATCAGCAGAATCACTATCAGCAACAAGGTGTCTGGAGCCCCGATGTCTTGGCATGAAACTAGCTTTGGGCAGCTTCACCGGCGATGCTGCCTTTCGGGAAGGACCTATATAATTGTGAGCATGATGATTGCCTTGGTGCTTAAAGACACAGGCAACCCTTGGAATATATTGATATTAATGGATAAACTAATTCATTCTGTCTGCATAATTCTCGTATATCCAAACATCAAAGGCGCCATCTTTTCCTTCAGATAAAATATATCAAAAGGGGATAAGGGGAAAACTGAGGAAGAAAGGTGACATTGGACTTACCAGTTGCGCCATGTCGTTTGCTTTGTATTTCCTTCGAGCGACCTGGAGTAGAAGGTGCTCGTTGTGATGGACGACTTGAGCTGCCGCTTGCACCCACACCCTTAGTGAAGCGCACATTGGCAGGTGATGATTGACCCGGAGAGTCGAAAGAACCAACAGGCTCGAACGTGAGTCGAGTCTGATGCTGCTTCTTCTTGCGCGCCATAGCTACCTATGTAATTAGGTACCTAGTATCTAGGTATCTGGGCAGTGAGATAAAAATGTCGATGAGACAATGTATAATTACGTAATGGTGGGCAGTACGCAGGCAGTACGTGGGCAGTGATGAGATGTCTTAGTTATAAAACGTCGATGAGCGTGCCGAGACAATATAGATGACGACAGGTGGTGATTTCGGCCTTGTTGCGTTCAACCCCTAAAAGTCTGATAAATCCGGTGCTGTTACTTATACGATTGTAAAAGAATTGATGTACCGATTGATGCAAGATAGACTAGGAAAGTCTTGGCTATCAAATATGAATGTGGGGTTCAAAGGAGGAAAAGATGGAAGGTGATTATGTAGACGACATATTTTTATGAGGGGTGATAAAATAAAATAAGATACACGTAAGGTCCGTTAGAAGGAAGCGGGGTATACGTAGCTGCCAACTGTGTATCCGGGGCAGTTGCTTGGAACCGACATGTAGTAATTGCCTCTAGCTGAGATGCAGACGCGTCAAAATAAATTCACGGCGCCTTTAATTTTCGCGAAGTCACGTGCCCATTTAAAGCTCTAACTGACCGAAACATGAAGGTAATACACTTACCTTAAATTGACTGTCAATCTTATATATACCTATATGTAGGTACCTAGGCAGGTACATGTACCTTATATACAGGACGCAATTGCCCAAGTAAGATCCAAGGATATGTACATACATATACTATTCTAGTAGTCGCAATAAATCTAACCATGTTATATGCCATATGCCATGCCATACAAGGAGTCTCGCTATGTAGTTACGCTGTCAAAGATGTATGTATGCGTGTTTGCAAATTCTTTAATAATTTAGTCCAAACACAGGTAGATAGGTAGCTCTACACTACAAACTTCCTACTACTTCTATGGGCAATATCAGAATTGTGTTTTGGGAGGATCGGGGTTGTATTCATCGTGAAGTGTTTCGCAGGGGACAAAATGCCGTGACTATGGGGGATTGGTGCTCGATCCATCCTTGGACTATCTAATCGCCTCTTTTCTCTCTCTTCTTGTCATCATTATCGTTCACCACTGCCCTGTGAAATCCCTTACGAGATGCTCATGTTTCCAAACCTTCCGCCACAGGAGGGTAACAGTTGACACATCCACTGCGTAGGGGAACATAGTGACATTAGGATTTCAAACCACCACGATAGAACGGGAGGTTTAAACCACCATTGATGCCGTAGGTGTCACCCATTACGAGGATGCCGCAGGTTCTTCCTTCTTCTCCTCGGTCTTAGACTCCTCTTTATCCTCCTCCGCCTTAGCGGCCTTGGCAAATTGGGCCTCGTTCTCCTTCTGGGCATTGAGCCAGGCTTCCTTAAACTGTTGGGCATCTAAAGAGGGTTAATCATATTAGTTTACAAAATAGGGGAAGTGGAGGATCGTGGCTTACTCTCGGCGTTGGCTACGCGGACAGAGACAGTGATAGCCTCGGGTTCGCCCTCGCTAACATCGGCACCTACATTCCAGAGCCAGGCTCGGTCGCTAGTAGACATGGGGGCAATCGTCATGTCGGGGGTAACTACATAACAATGAGAATTAGTTTGTGTCCACCACTTCAAAGGTATTCCAAAAAAACAGAAAAACAGAAAAAAGAAACATACTGTAGTGGTTGGCGCAGACCTTGAGGGTCTTGTCTCGTCGCATGACCAAACGAATCTTGCCGTTCTCCTTGTGCTTCAACAGACGAAGGGGTCCAGTGCCACGCTCTTTCCATTCTCCTTTCCCGTCGGCATCTTGGGTGAATTTGAACATCTTACACCGCATGTTGAACACCTCTTCCTCGGATTCCTCGTGCGTCACAGTCTTGACCTTCTCGGTGAGCTTGTGGACGGGCTCGAAGTGGACATCTTCCGAATCGGCGGGAGCCTCCTATGTGAATTAAAATTGTCAGCGATTATCTTATTATGCCGATCGAGAAGATGGGGGATAAACTATATGTATACACACCTCGTCATCACCCTTAGCAGCGGCAGCAGCCTCGCGCTGGGCCTTGGCGCTACCGGAAACATCACCGCGATCCTCATCCTCGTCCTTCTTCTCCTTCTTTGCGCCGCCGCCAAACATGGAAAAGACGGATGAGGAGGTAAGAGGCTTGCCCTCGGCCGCGGCAGGCGTGGGCTCGGTGTTCTCGGTGGAGCTCATGTTGTGATACTGCTGGACAAGGATGTTAGAAAAATGCTACAAGAAATTTGGGTTTTTTTATTGCAACAAGCGACGGTGGAGGATGAAAAAGGGGGGACGAATGCGCTAACATGTAGCCTAGGGTTAGGCAGTATTATCTAGAAAAAGTGTCAATAGGTTTAGACAGGTATGCAGATATGCAATGTAAATAGGTAAGCTGGGCAAGACGAACAAGCGTAGACGCGTAGATAGGCACTTGACCAACAAGAGAACGGACGTAAGAGGGAAAAATAAAAAATAAAAAGGTATTCGAAGATGCCACCCCACCGCCACAATAAACCTCCAAGACTTGGTGACCCCAAACACGACGTGGATATGTGAGTATGGTACCTACGTTATGTACCCAGATCTAGAACGATGCAGGTAATTTGATGCAAAAGGGAGTATGGGAGTATGCAGGTAGATAATGTGTAAAACCGCACGTACCGATCTTTGTAAGTGTACGAAACGTAACAAGAAGATTGGGTAGAAGTATGTGGTATTAGGTTGAAATTATTGCGAAAAGTTGCGGTTGTGATAGTTCCCAAGTCAAATAACAAACCAAACGAGGGGGTGGGGAATTGTGAAGAATTGCCCCTCGCCCCTCCTCTCTCTACCAAGGTATTATGTACCTACCACTTCTTTTTCAATTGTCACCTAGCATCCCATGTAAATGCGGGTCTACGTCGAAGTACATATCTAGTAGATTTAACATGTACCCCTGGACAAGTGGACGCAAATACTCGTCACAAGTCGTGATTTCCTAGGTCGGGCACCAAGCACCCACCACCCACGCAGCCTGCTACCACAACTAACCCCACCTACCTAGCAAGATCTCACCTGCTAACCAACTGGCGTATAATATCAAATAGACATCCGGCAGCTGCAAACTACCTAGTCTGTACCCCCAAGTAATTACGTCCATCTTTTTTAATACATATAAGACATATTTAAATTGCTATGTGATATATGTACCTACATAGTAGACAAGAGATACGAAGATGGCCTAGGTATCTATCTGAACTCGCTGAGAAGACCTTCTGTACTCTCCAGGACAACCTAGAATCAGCAACTCCCTACCTAGTTCAAGCATAGCACTACTAAATACAAGTAAGGTAGTTATTAAGGTAGGAGGAACACATATCACGTGTCGTCGTAGAACAAAGAAATGTAGACGTCAAAGCAATGCATTGTTTAAGACCTAGTCGTCGGATATCTACCTACGGGTCCTCAGGTCTTAGTCTGGCTAACTGACTACTAAGAAATCAACGCAATAGCCCTCGAGCTCGGTGCCCATTATTGACAACGCCCTTCGGAAGAATATGTTACCCTTACACTCAAGCGCAACCATGCCCCGTCACAATTCCGTATGGGGTTGGATATGAGAACACCCGTTAAGTGTATTGCACCTCACCCTAGTTCCCGAGCAACACTCGAACGAGGAAAAAAAGAAACGGGATGTCCTATCATATCCCTGGTCGCCCATCCTTTCACCTATGCATTGCTGGGGAGGCGAGGGGGGTAAAAGGAGAAGGAAGCGGAGATTCGACTGAAGGGGCTGCCTGCCTCTGCGGTGAAATCAGGATGGAAGGACCAGGGTAAAGGGGAAAAAAAACACTAGCAAAGACCATTATATCACTAAATCCCAACGCCGTCCTTGAGTTCACCCCTAGCCGACCGTATGATATAAAGTGCTCAGAAGTAGAGGATTAGGTCTGGGATTGCCTCGTGCCCTTACGCCAGAAAGAACCTCGCGTTTCGCGGCGCTCGTGCTTTCGCCGAGACCATATCAGTTTCTTGACCTGCTCGGTTCTCTCCTTCTTAGCCACCTTGGCATCGGCGACTTTCTCCTTGAGGTAAGCCTCTGCCTTGGATAGATAGCGCTGATACTCTTCGGTTCTTCCTCGTACCCGCAGCCACCAGAGCTTAGATCTAAGCTGCGCGGAGAGGTAACGCAAAGCAAACTCGTCGCGTAGGTTCTGGGCTTCTTGTACAAATTGTAGTTGCGCTTGTTGCTGGCTTTGTACGATAGTCTCGCTGGTAAACAATAGCTTAATCTGAGCAGTAAGCTGGGCAATGATCTGAGCTGGGAGACTGAGGATGACGTTGCTAACATCTTTAAATCCTTGCAGTAGGGAGTCGGAGACGGACGATGTCTGGCTGCAGACCTGTTTGGAGACGACGTCTAAAGCCGGAATGTAGGTCTCTTCAACCCATGCCGTTGTCTCATTGACGGTGTCCACGAATTTCTGCGCGAACCCCTTAACCAACTGCTTGCCAGCATCTAAGGCACCTATGAATTTATTCCGGCCAAAGTCGACGTGGAATGTCTCCTTAATCTTTGGTTTCCAAGTCGTCGCAATAGATACGGCCAAGACGTCGTGTGCCTCCTCAAGAGGAACCTCGATCAAGAACCCTTCCTCTACAGATGATACCTTAGTCGGAATGTCATAAAGACCCCGACTCACCGCAATCAAGATGGCATCCCTTGAGAGCCAAGTAGATTTCAAACCCCGCGGTATATTCACCATGATCTCATTGCGATCATATAGCTCTGCCGAGCAGATGGGTTGTTGCTCGGGCTGGTTAGTTATGTCTGTCTGCGCCGTGTCCTTCCCGAATGGCACGAACATAAGACTGCTCGGCGAACTACCACCAGTCTGTAAGGCCTTCTGCGTTTGCGCGTGTGCCAGAGTGGTTAGGGCCACAGGGGTGGTCATGGAACTCCCGACAGAAGAGGGGACGGCTGCAGAAGAGACCTCTGCCACCGGGACCGTAGATAAGACTTTGGGAGTCGGTGGGCTAAGTAAGAAGTACTTGCCAGTAATGGCGAGACTGTAGAGGATAGCAAGCCCAGATAAAACCACTAGAATACGTCGACTTCTTTGAACGTATCTGAGCGTCAAACAATAGGCGTCCGAATCGCGGTACTGTAGCCTATTCTGCCCCGAGGATGACAGCACATGCTTTATATGTTCAATCATCTCTGCATCTTGGGCTGGAGACTTCTGTATTGGCGAAGAGACCCCCCGGATCTCGCTCTGGTCCGCTTGTGATAGACGAGAGAGTGCCGGGAAGCCGTGCTGGGAGAAGTCTGTAGGGTTCTCGAGGCTCTGGTTCGCAAGAGTCTCAATGTCAGCATCCTCGTCATCGGATTCTCCGGTATATTCGACAACGGTGCTACTAATTGTGCTAATAACAGTAGCATCGTTCAGTGCAGTGGCCTCCTCCTCTTCCTCGTCGTCGGACGAATCAGTATCAGCGTCATTAGTGTCGAAATCGGTACCGGTATCGGTGCCGGCCAGGCTCTGAACATCATCGGGTTTTTGGTAGTCGAGAGAGCTAGCGGTCGACTCAGCCTGGCTCTCTCCATCGGTACCGATAACATCATAGCCCAGCTCGGCGAGGCTAGGATCGTCATCGGGGAAATTTTCAGGTTGCATGATGTCGGGTGAACTGGAGGAAACCCAGTTGGTAAGTTGCCGGTTGCCTAGTGGTCGGGGAAATCGGAGAGACGGCACAGAATTGGAGATATGGTCGATGCTGTCTGGTTGACTCGACTCGACTACGGTAGTATGAGTGGCAGGGTCGGTAGATGGAGCTGGAACAGCAGTCGGTATATCGGTAGGTGTCGAGGATTCGGGCTGTTCCATTACGTGGTAGAGTGAGATGCCCTTTGCCAGATCACGTCATACCTCGAGTTTACCGCGAAGGAAGGGTAAACCAGTCGAGGATGACAGAATGCAAGCAGGCTATAGGCAGACAAACAGAGAATCTGATGCGGGGCTTAATGAAGGAAGGATGGCGCGAATAGCCGTATCAGACAAACGAGATGCCTTGGGGGAGGGGAGGGATGAGTCGAGATGTCCGGGTTGCATATAATAGACTATGGACGCCGAGACTAGTCAGATGCCTAAACAGGTAGAAAGAGAGGTTAAGTGTTAACTACCCTTGTAAATGTCCCTAAGATGTCTGAAATGTTCTCGAGTCTTTCTTTCTCGAAAAACAAAAATGAGAAGGATGATAAAGGGTAGGTAATAGGTAGTAGGTGGTAGGTGGTAGGTGGAATTCAAGTAACCAAGAAGGATGAAAGTTCCAAGGTTGTGCGTGTGTGGTAGGATATGTTATGCAGGTAGGCAAGTTAGGTGAGATTGGGGGAATAGTAGGCAGACGGGACGAGGCAAGCGAGACAAGATAATACGCACACTGTTTTTCGTTGGCGGCAGGCTGTAGCTGCCTTGCAGTGATGTGACTAAAGACCAAAGACTACGGGATGGAAAGATGTGGGATTGTTTGAGATTCCAAGTTGTTTAGGATTATCGATGCGATGGATGGATGAGTATGAAGTTGGGAAATTGGTTGGACGGATGGTTTCCCAGGTGGACGGTGGGATGGGGTTGAATGGGTAAGGTAGGTACGAGGTAGTGAAGCTGCCTTACAATCATTGATATCGATATGATACTGACTTTCACTTACCCATCTTACGTACGGTCTATGGCGTATGGCGGCGCGCGCGGATACGTATGGACATGGAGGGGGCGGGGTATTAAATGTACTAATTGTACCTAGGTACTTAGTGGATATACATGGGGTTTTACCTCTTTAACATTAGTTCAAGTCCATGGTCCCAAGTCCCAAGGACGCAACATATCTTTGGTAGTACCTACCTACTGAAAAATAGGTACATACCTACCACCTAATCTAATCCTCGAACGCACTGTATGCACCTACAAATGCTCTTATTTAAACCCATACCCTTTTAGGCTCGAATAGTCAAAGACAGTGCTTATCTATGTACTAGGTATGTTCCAGGAATGATTATTTGATTAGGTACGGAAAATAAAATATAGTCACAGCTGTCTGTGTCATCGAGCGTCTCGAGACGGATATCAAAAAGATTGCTTGCGTCTCCAGGTCAGCAGGTACGGGAATGTGGGATATGCAAAGTAAAGTACCCAGTATTAAGGTCAGGTGGAGATCTGCGCTAGGCACGATTCCAGGTTTAGGGAAGAGTTATCTTACTTAATAAACCGCCTAACATACATACATATCCCCATATAAGAGAACCTTGGTTAAAGGTATCTAAGGTTACGTAGAATGGTTTATATCATTACTTACGATGTTTAAGTAATATACATAACTATATAGTTGTAGGTATATTTATCTAGTAGTACAGCCCTCAACTGAATCGAGAAAAAAAATCAAAAGAGAAAAGAGGCAATTAAGCTGAGATGTACAAGGCTGTAACATTACCAGATATGTATTCTCGAAAGATTGATACATAATAGAGGGGAAAGTGTGATAAGCTCAAAGTGGAGGCTGCTAGTAAAGGACGGTGGGGGTTGGCGTGGACAGCTCTCAGCTCCTAGCTGTCTCAGATACTCTGATATAACGATACAATATAGTCATGTAATGTTATGTTATATGCCTCTTTCGAATTCTCAACTATTTCCATATCTTTTGACAATGCTTTGCAATGATGATAAAAAACCGCTTGTGGTTTCATTCTCGCTGCCTACCTAGATGCCTAGGTATATCAGGCATTGATACGCACATATCAGGTAAATCGGAAGTGAACGGAATACACGTCGGGTCCTTTGGGCACAGTGTCAGGTTCTATCTTTAGTACCTTAGGTACCTAAAACCTTCAAGATTCATCTTTAAGTAAATGTGGAGAGTAAACTCAAAGTTTTAGAAATACCCGAGAATGTCAAACTTGAAGATAAGATACGTCTTTGAAAGGGGGTCATTGATATCAAGATATAAGACGCTCAAGTGCTCTTTCAAGCACAGACGACTGTTATTCCACACAAACTGTACATGCCTGAAATAGCGTACAGCTTCATAAGCTAGACTACCCAATACGAAATGGTCATATCATGGTTTAGTAGTAAGAGTTGTCAGATCTAGTATAAAAGGGGCAAGGCAGTCAATCTTCAAGATCACTAACAAAAGTAACACACACAGACACATATACACTCCGATATATATTTCCATGGTTTAATTGATAGTATTAAGTTGTAGTACGGTATCATTAGGTCCCCAAAAGACATCTACTGCCGACCATCGCATTTGGTCGGACGACTAAGGGATATATTTTAAGCCAATAAACTGCTTCAGACAGAACCTATGCCATCAATTCTTCCTTCCGATACTCCTGAACCGTAGTAACACCAATGGGATATCATAGAAGTAGCAGCTCCAGAATCCGACTAGCCCTCCCCTACCTTGTATAACGACGTCAGTCGTACACTTCTCGTCAGTCCCATCATTATCTTCATCGTCACGGCCCTCGTCCCCGTCATCCACATCCTCGACCTCTTATACAATCGAGGGAACCACATCCGATCAGTAACCCCTAACAAAACTAATCAGGCGGTTGGGTAATAATGAGAAATTGCCAGATGGTCAAGGCGAAGCTATGCTTCTCCTAGGTCTGGAAGAATAGTGGCCCGCAAAGGTCGAGAATTTTATATAAGCCTTAAAAAACAAGGCATTACGACTCGTCGTAAGGGTATGTAGCTACCATATTGGCCGGAGTAGTGATTAAACAACCGGGGGAGACGGATTATGGCTGCGAATTCAAAGCGACAATGCCAATCCTTACTCATGAAACATAGCCAGGTATTATTTAAATGATGTTATGCTTCTTGAAGATCCTCTTTAGCGAATCGCCGTCGAAGTCCTCGTCGTCGGGGATCATATCAATGATGCCTGTCAGGTTTGCGAATAGGTCGCCCTGGTTCCGGTATGCCAGAATCGTAGGTACGGCAGCATTGTCGAATTCTATGTCTTCGTAGTGGACTTTGACGAAATGAACCTCGGGATAGGCAGCAACAAGCGGTCGCAGCGCCGATCCGATGAGACCTGATACCTCACACTATCATCCGATTAGTATATAGTTATTGCTACGCATTGCGCGCGAAGGAAATGAACTAACCTGGTGGTCGTAAACGAATACCACGACAACAGTCTCTCTCCCCACCTTTTCGATGGCATCTAAGTATCCCAACGCGTCGACGGTGTCCAGGCGTCCAAACATCCTTAGACTTGGGCTTGTTCTCCTGTTGCGAATGTTGTTCTTCGCATCCCTCTCAAGCTCTTGTCTTCGCGACTCTCTCCATTGTTGGAGGAAGGCATCCTCGTCTTCATCCTCTTCGCTTTCGCCACTGTGCGAACCCGTAGTCCGAGATGTGTCGCCTCTCCCTCCGAATACTGACTGACGAGCAGCGCGAACCCTATTCCGCCACTTGCTCTGACGAGCCTGCTCGTAGGAGCGGGCGTCGGCGATGACACCCTTCACACCGGTACTACGGCCTGAGTCGAAGCTAGCCGGAGGCAACTTCACGTCGCCTGTCAAAGTAGGAACGCGCATTGCTGCTTCTATCTGCGCGTTGCGATACTGATCCTCTTCGTCTTCGTTGTCGTCGTCGTCGCTGTTCTCGGTCTCTCTCCGAATGTCGTCTCGATCCTCTGGATGTGCTCGCGATCCTTTTTCGGTGTTTTTATCAAGGAAGTCTTGGAATTCTTCCTGTGCTGGAGTGGGATTGTTGTTTATGTTTGCAGAAGTAGAAGTCATGATGGGCCAGCAAGGAAGGGAAAGGATGGGGCGAAAGGGTTGATATATGTAAATACTAGCTTAGTCGGTGTGGGTGAGGGATGGAAGAACGTGGCCGTGTAGCGTATAGGGCTATGGGTGGTGGTAGTGGAGGAGGGAGGAAGAGAAGGATAGGCTGATAATGCGGTGCGGCGGTCCAATGTTTGCAAGGAAGGGATGGGACGAGGGTTTGGGTTTGGGTTTCGGCTGGAATGCAAGGAATAAAAAAGAAATAAAATAATAATGAGTAACAATAAAAATAATAAAGGAATGTTTCTGGAACAATGCCTAAATCGACTAATGGGAAGGAATTATGGGAAGAAAGGAGCACGTCAGGTTCATCATCAGTACGCAGCAGTACGGAGGAACGGCTGAGATATGCGTCAGGATGTTTCAGACGCCACGAAACAAAGATCGGTTAGGATTAGTTGAGACTAGTTAGGCTCGATCGGGCATAGTCAACTTAGCGAGCTCGTTAGAGAATATGCAAGGACCCACTTAACCACGCAGGTTTTTTTTTTTACTTAGGTGGTAACGGCCTCGGTCCTTTCAAACGATGTACGAATGTTCTTGCCTCGCCGAAATCCATATACCCGGAGATCCCGGTAAAAATAATAAAGAAATAAAACAAAAGACGAATAGTCAATGACTAAAAACTTAAAGCGCCGGTCGTTTATACGGAAATGAGTATAACAGCCGCTGTATGTTCTAACTAACTAACTAATGATGGTAAAAGCAAAGCACATCGAATTGTAGTACGTAGATACTTACTATGTATGGAACACGTACCTACCAAGATAATACGATGGGTTGGGATCGCGGCATTGGGCATTGCGCGGTCTTCAATGCGAGACCCTTGACAGGGATTAAAAACGTGGTAAGAGACCGGGGGGGAGAACCACTTCCCACTGTTCCCATTAATCTCTTTACCAATTCTCGCTTCATACATGTCTATATTCATACTTGATATTACTCCAATCGTAACCAATAACAATGCTAAGTGGTGTAAATACTACATTATGTAATTGCTAATCAGCTTTATTTAAAGCAAAAAGAAAAAAAACTAGGTATGAAAATGGACGAGGAGAACGGGGAGACGAGGGAAAAGGAGGCAATGACCATAAGTTGATCCCTACAAATGTAGATCAGGCTCGGGAAAAAAATCACGATTTTACCTTATTCGATCAAAGAGATTACCTCTCGTGAGCTTCGAGGATTTATGTAGCTACCAAGAAAACACGCTACGCTTCTTCGACGTTTCACTATGTCAAAATACGATTAGCGAGCCGGAAAATTTCTTGCGCCGGCTACTTAAGTGTGGCACAAGAGATGTTGGCGTACGAACACGTCGTGCCATCAGTTCTGACGACGTCATGAATCATGATAGGTTTGACCTGTTCTAATAATAAAAGACGACATGATGAGGGTCTGCTCTGTCTCGGTCTTCCATTTGGGAAGATAGGGAGAAATGGAGACGGTCACATACATGAATTGTATGTATTGTGGTGTAGCAAGGCTAGCTAGTCCTAGATATAGGAAGAGCCTGTTATAGTCTGCCTAGGTAGGTAACTTTCAGGACGAAGGCTAGGCTAGATATCTATGTAGATGAGAAGGCTGCAAGTTCCCTCGGAGAATGTTATCGGAACCATGAGGAACTCAATCCTGTTACACGTTTACAGAAGTCTTCTAGAACTTCTATGGCATCTGGCATGAAACGTAATATAAGAATAGTTGGGGGCGACAACCGGGGTGTGGAACGAAAAGGGGAGCCTGCCTCGTCCTAAAAATAACTCCAATTCCGTTCGCTTCGGCATAGCCGACATCGTCTGTATATTCTGTCTACGACCAACCAACATGAGACTAGCCTTGGAGGAATCACTACTTTCTACATGAAGGTTTTTAAAAGAAAATAGAGAACATTGAATAATGTTAATAATAATATATAGATCTTACCCTAGATCAAACTTATATTCCATGGTATTTAACACCATCTAGGACAACACCACGCAATGAACATGTATTCCACTCAAATATACTCAAATATAATCACCAAATCACAGATACTCCTTGTTACACATACACTGTCAGTCTCACTAGAGAGAGAATACAAAAAGGCAACCTAACACCCCATATAACTATATTTAGAGAAATGTTTACAGGTTATAGCTTATCGTGATCGTCAGCCGAAGGATGACTGGCGCTAGCCCACATATGTATCACGAACGACCTACCTATTTCATACAGAGGTTTAATACAAATACATCTTGAGGTCAGACTGAATGGGAACAAGTAGACATCGCGAGAGCAAGCCTAATGTCATCTGTTAACTGACTACCTACATAGCACTTGAAATTCTGGGTTTTACCCTCCTTCGTTACTGTCTTTGAGGTTCTCGAGACTTATGTGACTGAGCAGCGTGTAACTAGTTGCTTCGAGGACTGCTTGTCTACATACAAGTGGTCATGTTATGATTCCTAGTGTGATCTCATCTTCCCTCACACCATTTACCCGAGTAAGTGCTGCTATAGAAGGCTTACTAAAGTAATAAACCACCTGCGAATTAATTAGTGAAGATCTGAGCTAAATTCCTCTTGATGAACTAGAAGATCAGTAACCCGTCTTGTTTTAGGCCTATATGGGAACTCATTGAATCTAAAGACCTGTGAGTTCATATTTATATCATAAGAAGGTTACATAAAAATTTATTGAAGAGAACTTCTAAACCCTAGTAGACATGAAGGAAATTGGTAACGAGCATAACGATTGAAAGGGGTTTCATGTCTGTCCATATAGCCTGTTGTCAAACAAGACCCCTAAAAGAACATTGATCATAGGGAGTGTTCACTCCCAGTATATATTTTCTCCCAAGCCAATTAATTTGGTGTCTACGAATATCCATCCAATACGTACCACTCGATGCGTATATCATTATGTAGGTAGATATTTATCTCTAACTAATGTATTGAGCAACACTAGTCCCTGAGACGGGTGAGTGTAGTGGATCTCCTAACAACGAAGTAGACTCGGTCAGACATGATCTATCAGCACAGGTGGATGTTCCTCAAGAGAGACTTGGCCATGATTATGGCAATATGTTGCTCCCTTTTGAATATGCCCTTTACTCTGCGCCACGTACTCCTATTTATAATAGCATGATCATGAGTTGGAAGATCGTAGCAACTCATGACGGAACCCGCTGATTCAACACTAATCATTCCTTAAATATTAATATCAATGAGCCGTCATCATAGGAATAGCAACGAACCAGTCCTATCCAAAGTCAATGCTATGCCAATGATACTTGAAGTGACAATTAGATGGCCCATCAAAGCGCCTGCGCTATTCCATGCTGCATGTATTGGCTGCTCAAAGACTATCCACGGCACTGCCTATCCGGTGTGTCGAATGAAGTCAAGAAATCTACCAGTTTACCCCTAAATAGTTTGGTGGGTATTAAACCAAGCTTGTCACGAACTAGAAGCAGGACAGCACGGAAAACAGCGTATTAGTTTGAATGGTTTCAGCGTTCAATATGACATGACTATGATACAGACAGTAAGTGAAGGGCCGGTATGACGCCGGATGCGCATGTGTTTCCTCCTGCCCCTACTTCAACTGCACCTAGCCGACTTGATCCCCCTTGATGTTTGGAGGGGTACGCCGACACGAGGGACGATCTCTAGGAAACACTTGCGCGATGACCGGCCATCACCAAAGCCTAAATATTGGGTTAATCTCTCCCTTCCACCAGACTGAAAAAGTAGGCCACCATCCTCAAGTGATTTTGCCCTTTATCCACAAAAAATATCAATCAATACCTCTACTCCGTCATAGAGATCAGGGGGTGGCAAATAAAGGCAGCAAAAGGAATCAAGTAGACGCGCAATAATTGTTTTTTCCGGGTGAAAAGCCTTTTCGTATCAACATGCCCCCCTGAAGAGGGAGAAGACTGCATCCGTGTATCAAGTTGCCGTAATTTTTGAACTAAACCACAAGGAAGCAAAGGTCGAGGATTAAAAGAAAAACCCATCCATTAGATCCCATCTTTGCTCTACAGGACTCAAGACACCCCCGTTTCCTGGCTTCGAGGAGTAGAGGCTAGACTGAGCCGTGTGTTCAGCAGCGTCGTCATTGGAGTCCGAGGCGCTATATTAACGGAAGAACCGACAGATGGAAGACAGGCATAGAAACATGATATTATTCTGGTATCGAAGGGCGGACAAGACCGGTGACTATACACTCCTCTGGCTCCTCGGTCGGCGGCAGCAAACAGTCGTCGGGTGGGAATCAAGTATAACGTAGGCCAGTAAGGAAAATAGGTGCTGAGAAAGGCTGTCGTGACTTCGTCCTAACAGCACCGAATCTCGGCGATTCAGAAAAGTGCATATTAGGTTGAAATTAGTTTCAAATATTCATTCGATGAAAGATGACAATGGCACCGACGATTCGGGTAACGAGTCTCGATATCGATGCTGTAGACGCTCGCCTACGTCTAGTACGCCCAGATTTTGAGCTGTAATACGTCAGCATAACCGAAGCCAGGTCGTGATCCAGATGGCCAAGACTTACTACTGAGTCCCAAGAACCTGTGCACAAGCTGATGCCATCGTTGCTAACACCCAAGCAGCTGACACGGTTCTCATGGCCCACAAGGGACCCGACTTTTTCTCCCCTCGTAACGTCCCATACCTATCAAGTGTAAGTGTCAGCCGGCGAAGTTCGACCCGAGTAGATTGAAATAACCATACCTTGCACTCGAAGTCGTCGTATCCCGCGAATAGTAGACGGCCAGAGACAGAAGTGGCTACGGACGTAATACCGCATAGAATAGATTCCGACTATGTCCCGATGTCAGCATTAAGCATATAAAAATAGTGTCGGGTTTATCCACTTACGCCATAGAGATTGAGCTCCCTGTCCGCTCGGATATCAAATAGCCTGCACGTCGCATCATCAGAACCAGTCACGAAGGAATGTCCATCCGGGAAAAACTGGATTGCGTTGATATCTGACTCGTGACCGGCGAAGGTCTGCACAGCCTTGCCGGCACGGATATCCCAAAGTTTAGCGAAGGCATCGCAAGCGCCAGATATGAAGGTGTTCTGGTTGGTAGGATTTAAGCTGATGCTCATGACATCGCCAAGATGGTCGGCGAACTCCATAACTTTAGTGCCAGTCTCGATATCCCACTTCATGCATGTCATGTCGCCAGATGAGGTGAGGATACTCCGGTCGTTGATGAATCGACAGCAAGACAAATAACCAGCGTGGCCAGATAGTTCACGGGCAACGCGTGTTGGCCCATCTCGGTTTTGGTTGAGGTTATAAATAGAACAGATATTATCCAGACCACCACAGGCGACGTAGTTACCGCTCGGGGCGTAAGCGCAGGTCATGACCCAAGATGATCTTAAAGGAATGGCGTGGACCTTGTTCGTCGTGTAGGCATCCCAAATAATCAACTTTCCATCTTGCGAGGCGGATACTAGGTGTCTTCGATCAGTTGACCAGTGCATGGCATAGATCTTTGCCAGATGTCCCTTTAGCGTCCTTTTCGTCTTCATTAATTGGTTCCTGGGAATTGGCTCGTGAGATTGTTGCGCAACGGCGCGAACTAGAAGCGACGAATGCAAATGTTAGAACAAACCAAAAATAAACATTACGGCTGAAAAACAACTATCAATTGATAGAGTAGATATTTCACTTACGAGTAGTATCGGCCAGCTCATCCTTCTTTCGCTTGATCCTATCTTTTAGGTTCTCAGCCTCGCGTCGCGCCTGTTGAATGCGCGCCTGCATGGCCTCGGGCGACACATCGTTTGGCCGTTGCGAGTCCATGACGGCGATGGGTATGTGTCAGCGAGGGAACCGAGGAGCAGCGGAAGAATTGGATGGACGGTGATGGGCGACGGGCGTCGTCGTCGTCGTCGTCGAGCGGTGTGGACGGTATTGATTTTTTGGGGGGATTCGCGAATAGCGGAGAGGACACCGAAGGGGTAGAAAAAAGAGAGAAAAAAGGTGTGAGGTTGGATCAACTCGGGGTAAGGGTGAGGAGGGAAGATGGAGAATACAAGCTCCAGGGGGGCCTTGCCGGGGGTGTGCTCTGACCAGCGACCAATAGCTAGTATTAAGATGGATTACAGAGTAAGAAAATTAAAATAAAAAATAAAGTAGAGCCCCAGCTAGGCCAGACTCGGAGAGAATTTGGAGAGATGAGCAGATAGAAAGCGCATGTAGAAAAAGAGAAGACGGTTTTATCATCAGAGCGCGACGATAGAAAAAAGTGCGGAGATTAGAGTAGAAGAACGCAGCTTAAGGGAAAACTAACTACTCCCCAAAGGTTAACTAGTTAGTAGCAGCGGTAGGTGGTGGTGGTGGTGGTGGTGGTGGTGGTGGTGGTAGTAGTAGTAGTAGTAGTGTAAATGTGAGGTGAAAAAGGAAGACTCTAACAAGATGTCAGAATTGAAATAATAACTAAGACAAGAGGAATTAGAGGGAAGCTGGCACTGGCACTGGCCTGACACTGGTTTAGCAATCTGGAAGGAGTAAGTACCTTGTAGCTTAATGTAGCAAGGTACCTAGCGAGGTAGCGAGAAGAGATACATGTAATTGAAGGCAAGTGCATGTGGGCTAGATTGGTACATACTTACATGTGTGAGGTGTGTACATTACTAAGTAAGTACATGGAATCCCGTGTTTAAGCAAGTACCATGTTTAGTAACCGTGTATTGAAATCCCACCTAATCTTACTTACCCTGATACATACGTTAATGAAGAGCTTTATGTGTCTGTGGATGTATAATACAAACTAATGCAGATCGGCCGCCCAAACAAACATCTATCCCAAATCTATGTAGGTACCTACCTAGGCAAGTACCTACGTTCTGTCTCCTATTAGCTACATCCATGTGAGAGGTAGGAGGCACTGAGACTCAACCTTTTATTATTCATGTTTCTGAATAACTAAGCTTAAGTCGCAACAATGATAAAGTTGCTTCGATTTAATCAATCTGTTTATTCTTATCTAATGTCAAATGCCCTCTAAGGCAAGTACCCATTTCAAAGATGAGTCCAGCGCATACATACCTACATGTAGGTAATGTGCGATGCGGTAAGCGGCATGCAATCACCTTGGAAGTTCAGATGTATCTTCTTTTTTTGCGACACTGTACAAGTAGGTACTTACCTAGGTAAGTAAGCACCTATTGGATTGGATTGGCTGTCCATACTAGTATGCAGTACATGTAATACTACGACACCTTGTGAGAATTAAGCCGTACGATTATGTACCATTAACTTTTCACCTGCAATTTAGCTGCACGGGAGCTAAAGGGGAGTGATAGGACTAGTAAGGTACCCCTTTTCGCAGCTGCATGTATTACGCAGCATATATGTAGGCTCGCGGATACTTCCTTAACAAGTAATGATACAAGTCATAAACTTTACTTACATAATGACAGGCCACTAGTGACTTTTTGCCTAGGTTCATTCTCTGAATGAATTGTTTATGATTTATTTTCTCCAATCCACTGTCACCATCGCCACTTTTACTACTCACTTATTTATCATCAAATAATCCATATTTATGTACGTGGTATAAATTATAATCATACTCAAATAATAAAAGAATTTGATCCTTAACCAGCAATGATTTAAATCCTGGTCTCGACAGATTCAAGTTGTGTCTCCCAGTTAAATCCATCGAATGCTCGTCCTTGTTCACCAATCTCAATGATCCTAATTCGGATCCAATCCAACCATCCAATCCATCTAATCCACCAATCCATCTAATCCACCAATCCATCTAATCCACCAATCCCCCTTAAGCACTCTCTTATTTTTTAAGAATAAATAAATAAAAAATCCACTTAACTGGGCTAGAGTGCCAAGAAACTTGAGGAAGCTTGTGTGGATAAAGAAGCTTAGACGGGAGAACACAGTACCAAAAACACAGTGCCTCGCCGTCTCCTTCGCATCACAGGTCTTGAGGCCTACATATATTACAGCAAGCCTCAAAACTAGCCGCGTACATAGACCTACCGGAGACTTTCTTTGTGTTCAGTACTAGCACTCGCACGACAGCTGACTGGTCGAAAACGAGCCGCTTCGTATATGACAGTTACGTGGATTAATAAACGATATGGCTGAATGGGTTGGGTTTTCTAAAAAGTCTCAACGTCGTTGACATACCCCCAAACTTATTAAATTACCAGGTATGTAGTCTCTTCGCCTCTCATTCTACATTAGCGGCACAGCCGACAGAGCCCGGAGCCCAGAAGCCAGCCACCATGATATTGGAATATGTAGTATGCTATGCAGTACTGACAGTTCCTCCTGATTGGAACCCATAGACACATAAACAAGCAGGACACTACTGCACGTAGTATATGAAATAGACCTTTAAAATCTACCAGTAGTGTCAATCTAGCACCCCCATTATTATTCTTTATCCATCATTGACCTTGTCATATTCCATATTCCATATTCCATATGTATTTACAAAATACGTGCAGCATACCTTGTCACGGGCTTAGGTAGTAGGTAGTCATACATAGGTTAAGCTATTCAATGTGTGCAATTAAGCTACCCCTTACAAAAAGGGGATGGCCATAAACAAGTCTCCGCCGCTACGGGACACGAACCATACTATGTTAGGGTCCTACGATGCGGATACAGTACCAAAATTGACGCTGGGTGGTGCCCTAACCGCGTTAGCCCTGGAGGTCTCATTAATGAGACGCTCTCAATCCTCGCCTATGCAAGGTACATGTACTGAACTCGCAAGCATCGGACCCAGCTTCCCAGCTAGCTCCCATTCTGCCACTGTAACCCAGTTTCCCAGCAGCAGAGCGAACGAGCTTCATTAGAAACTAGCAGCGGTTCGGTTGCTTCTTCCGGTCCCCGTTGAAGATTCTAAAATGTGTGAAATATGAGAATTAGATAAAGCTCGGGCCTTGGTGAATTAACTACTATGTAAACACATTCGACATTTAAAATATCACTATCCTACATAAGTTCCTCATGTAGACGAATCCTCCCCTTGCTTTCGTAGAGTAGTCAATTGCTTATGTAGGTATTATGTCGTGATCGACCGGGAAGATCTGACGTTGTGCAGATGGAATTTCTAGAAGAATTACTGGAAGAACTGAGAGGAACCTGGTACGCTTCATTTCGGCTGGTTAGGTCCCTGGTCTGCTTGATACCGTACCATTCCTCAACCAATATACGGACCATTCTCAAGTAAATACTATCCCCACGACCGCCAGACATGGGTCCAAAAAGCATCCACTGAAACCAGCCCTTTTAGCCAATTAAAAGACAATTTACGAGAAACTAAACATGGTATAAAGTAATTAACCAATCACATTCAACGTTTATGCTTTCCCCATGTCCTTCATGAAGTGAAGGCTTTAACCTTTTAAGGAAAATCGATAAGGAATTACAAGGTTGGAATTTGATTTTTAATTGGCCGATAAAAGTGTTTTTTAGTGGATGCTTTTTGGACCCATGTCTGGCGGTCGTGGGGATAAAATCAGTCAATAAGAAATGTGACTTGAGATACCATCATTATTCTCGGATTTGCCGATATTGAAGTCCTTTTACTATAGTATTGATCACAAGTCCATGATATTAACGTCCGACGACTATGGACAGAAAAGGGGAACATCAGCGTCAGAATAAAAATTAATAAAATACCTCAGTACATAAGTATCATAGCGTTCATATTCATATAAGACTAAGAAGTTTTATAGGTATATATCGAAAATAGCTAGTATCGTTCGTAATAGACTTGTCATCGAGTAGGTATTTTGTAAGTCATTGTTACCAATCTTCGTAAGTGAGTAAATAGGTAGCGCAGCTATCGCGTGTAAGTACGCTACGCCGATACATACACCTTAGTTAGGCTAGGTATGTAGCTAAGCTCATGATCTCGGGAATAGAGCCTATTCATCTATACTCAACTCGCAAAGATAGCAGCCGGTCCATTCAATTCAACATCAATATCTTACCAATAACAATATAAACATTCCTAACGACGCTGCCTAAACAGAAACAAGTTCAGCCCTTCAACTTGAGATTAATTACAAAGTAGATCAATACGATAAATTACCAGTATCCTTAGGTACTCTACGCGGTTCCGCTGCCGGCTCCCGACAAAACCATGACGCTGGAACCTGGATTAGACTTTAAATCCATGCCTAAGATTGAGGTAACTATATCGACACTATGAATTATGACATGTCTATTTCATCCCTAGATGCTCTACCGACAGCTCGGGTCGCTGGTAGTGTGATAAGCTCAGTCGCTCTCACTCATCCACTCGCTCACCCCCACCCGCCTTTCTTACCACTCGAACTCCGTAGCTTTACTCGATCATACTAACCTGTATCCATCGGACTGACAGCTCCACGCCCATCTGACCGGAAGCATCAGTCGGCAATGTCTGCACGAGATCTGGGAAGTAAAGAAGGCGGCGGGGAAAACCGACCTCGAAGACCCCCTAATCGTGATGCCCCCTGGTCGACATGACTACGACCTCAAAACGTAAGAAGCGCCTCATCTCACCGCACACACATGAGCAAGCAAGCAGGAAAGAAAAGCTGAGATAAAATCTTGCAGCTTCTTCCCGCTATTCTCCTCATATATCTACAACCTAATCGACGACGCCGAGTCCCTAGCCTACTCCACCAAATCCGTAATCCAGGACTTCGCGCGCGACGGCGTAGTGTACCTCGAGCTGCGCACAACCCCGCGTGCGCTGCCGGCCGCGGGCCTTGACAAAGCCGGCTACGTCGCGGCCGTGCTTCTTGCGATATCTGAAGCTACGTCCTCAGCGCCATCGTTACACGCGCGTATAATCCTATCCATCGACCGGCGCAACACGCCCTCCCAAGCAGCTGAGGTCGTCGCTCTGGCCACGCGGTTCCGCGACCGCGGCGTCGTGGCCGTGGACCTGTGCGGCGACCCGACCAAAGGCGACGTGTCACTCTTCACGCCGGCCGTCGAGGAGGCGCGGGCCGCGGGGCTGAAGCTGACGGTGCACTTCGCGGAAGCGGAGGCCAGCGCCGGCGCGGCGGAGCTGCGCACGCTGATGGGCTGGATGCCGGACCGGCTGGGTCACGTCATACACGTGCCGGAGCCGGTGAAGCGGCAGATCGCGGCGCGGGCGGGGATTGGGCTGGAGCTGTGTCTGAGCTGCAACGTGCACGCGAAGATGATCGTGGGCAGCTTCGAGGCCCACCACTTCGGGGAGTGGTGGCGTGTCGACGGACCGGTTGTCGTTCCGTGTGTAAGTCGAAGCGTGAAGGCTTGCGCGTTTCCTGGTGGGTATCTGGCTAACGAGGAGATATTAGACCGATGATGTGGGTGTCTTTGGCAGTCCCCTGTCGAATGAGTGGAGGCTTATTCAGGAGCATTTCAACCTACGGCGAGATGAAATCTTAGGGTTGGCAAAGAAAGGGATAGATGTCATCTTTGCAGGAGATGACGAGAAGGCAAGGCTAAGGGAGATTATGTGGTGAGTGTATAGGTGGTACTCTTGCTACGAGAGACGATAGTTGACGTGAAAGAGGGGATAGTTTATAGTGAGTATACATCCCATCTGCCCTCCTTTTTCATGTTAGTTACCCCTTGATATTTCATAGAGTCTGCGTTCTCTTGATATGTATGATTTGAAATTTCCTAGTAAATCTATGAGGCAGCTCAATCAATTTCGCTCCAGCACCGACACAGTGAATATCTATCGCTGATAAATCAAATGATAACTATCTGTCTTACCCCGTAACCTCGTTATATATCGATTATCTCAATCGTGCGTCACCGCCCATTCTTTAAACCAAGCAAGGGCCTCTGGGTTTGCTACGCTAGCATTTGTCTTGATGTTGATGCCTGATAGGATCTGTTTGACTGCGACCTCAATTCTGACACGTCATTAGTTAGGGTTTAAGATCAATCTAGAAACAAAGCAGTGTAAACGTACTTCTTCCCGTTTCCAGTCTTTGGAATCCCTGCTCCGCATTCCTCTATCACACCCGGAACATGCCTTGGGCTCAGTTCTCTCCGGATCGCGTTCGTGATCCTCTCGCGGAGTTCTGGGGTGAATTTATTTCCCTCGGCCATGAGGATGAACAAGCAGACTGTCTCATCGCGGTCCGTTTCCCGTCTCCGGCCAACGCACACCGCATCTTCGACCTCGCTTCCGAAAAATTTCGTCAGCACATTGTAGATCTCCGCACTGCCGAACCGCACGCCGGCTGGTTTGAGGACGCCGTCACTGCGCCCCAACATGGTCAAGCCACCCGTATTTGTATCGATTCGCACAAAGTCGCCGTGGTGCCATATACTATCGAAACGCTCGAAATAGCTAGCACGGTACTTGGCTTCGCCATCGGGTCCCCAGAAGGTCAGGGGCTGACAAGGAAACGGCTTTGTACACACTAATTCCCCATCTTCACCTGGCGTCGGGGCACCGCTGATGGAGTCTACGACGCCGATGGCCATCCCGAGACCTGCGCACTGAATCTCGCCAACATAGACAGGAAGTAACGGACATGGAGCACCAAACAAGGAGATTATGTCAGTACCACCAGTAATAGAAGCTAAGTTAATGTGAGCAGGAAATGCCTTGTAGATAAAGGAAAAGGTCGAGGGTGGTAAGGGTGAGGCCGTAGAGTAGATGGCTTGCAAGTGGGAAAGGTCAAGTGACTGAGCAGGATATATGTCATTGGTTTCTAACGCAGTGAGATATGCGGCCGAGGTACCGAAGTGCGTTACTCGTAGCGAGGAGAGGAGTCTGGGCAGTGAGAGGTAACCATGTGGTTTGAAAGGCGAGCCCGAGTACAGAATTAAAGTAGTGCCGCAGGCAAGTGCCGATATGCTCCAGTGCCACATCATCCAGGATGTAGTGGTATAATAGAGCATTCTCGAAGTTGAGTCCATCGAGCAGTGAAGAAAGTGCTCCTTCTTATGTTGAATTAGAGTGCCTAATGCTGTGTGAATTATCGCCTTTGGAAGACCGGTCGTGCCGCTAGAGTATAGGACATATAGGGGATGCGATGACGGGAGTTGTTCGAATCTTAGGGGACCATCGTTACCGCTAGACTATGTTAATTCCGATGCTGTTTAGGTATATAAACGTCTTGATTTTCAGGAAATACCTTTTCAAAAAGCTCTCATATTCCTTAGTCACAACCCCTTTCGCGCCTAGAGCTTCCAAGTCTAAACCGAAATTTTGTACGTTATTTATCACAATGACAAGATCTAGGCCGTTAGACTTAAGCTCGTCGACAATTTTTGATGTCTTATCCGTGCTCGACCACGATTTGCCATTATATACGGTGCCGTTATCCGCGAAGAGGACTTTGGGTTCAATCTGAACCAATCTATCCAGTACTGCGCTCACTCCATTATCTGGGCTTATCCCTGTCCACACGGCTCCAACAGCTGCTGCTGATAGCATTGCTACGAGAGCTTGCGTATGGTTAGAGACAAATCCAGCAACTACGTCCTTGGGCTTTAAGCCGGCGACTCTCAGCGCATTAGAGCACTGGCGTACGGCCTCCCGTAGTTCGGCCCATGTCGTCGATACGAGTTGTCCCTCAACTTCGGTGACTGTTATAACAGCAGCCGAGGACTCTACAACATCAGCTTTCTCCGGGAATAGGATATTCTCCGCGAAATTTAAGCGGGCTCCCGAGAAGAAGTCCGGCCTAGGGAACATAGACACATTATCTGGCAAGACCTAGATATAAGTGGCATGTTAATTGAGATTGCATACGAGGTAGAAGTTTTGGAATAGATATATATATTAAGATAGTGAGAATACGGTGTGAATTCCATCTTAGAAAAACATCAAAATAGCTAAGAATACATACGTAAGAGTAAGACTTAGACGCTTTGATACCGCAAGACAGCCATACTTCTTCCCAGAAGTCCGAGACGTTCTCGATAGACCATTTGTATAAGTCTGGATAGTCCTTGATGTCAATGCCATACTTTGATCTCACGTGCTCTAGAAACTTGTACATCTGGGTCGAGGAAGGATTCGGATGCCTCCATAACTCGACCGGCGCTGGTTTGTGGTTAACAGTCATTGCAAATACACAGATATATATATAATAAGAAGATTGAATTTAAATTATAAATAAATAGACAGGTGTCCGAGGGAAGGTCAAGTGCTTAGTATGATTGGAGGCTATGGATTTGGAGAAAGTGTTGAGCTCACGATGGTCAATTGTTGTAGAAGTCCGTTTCTGCTCCGAAGGGGAACCGAATAAGCTAACCACATGTACCTATCTACATAGGTAAGAATACATACCTGTGGCATTCCGTATCTAAAGTTAAAAAAAGGACCAGCAATTACATGCACATGTGTAATCTTATGTCAACTGTGGCTGATGTGTAACTCTGTGAGCTCGAACTTTCAAATTCTTATGAACGCAGGTTCCGTCTTTGATAGATGGATCTGTACATATTATGCGAGCTATTCCCGCTATTGGGAACTCAGCGCGGAACCGTCCATCGCAGGAAAGTCTTATCGAAAATAAGCTTTAAGCTTTAATTTATGGTAGGGCTGGGATATTGCACCTTGCAGCCTGCACCTTGCGTCCATCAAAGAGATATGTCATAAAGAGAGTTCACTTGCTTCCCAGATTTCATAGATTACCTTTATACGTGTATAAGGCATTTTATGAAATACGGATGGATTAATCGATCCTTCAAATACCGGCTGTCATCATTACTCCGTAACATGATCATAAAACCAATTTGAAGCCCCCCGCCAAGGGTTAATGGCGTGGTTCAAAATGAGGGAGCACTCGGAAGTAATTTCGCAACTGGCGCCACTTTCTATTGCCCTGTAATGCGCGTATTCGTTATTCGAGGAAAATGCTTTCAAATTCTCACAGCATTCAATGTTAACCAATGGTATTAATAATAGTCTTGATTCTTACATGTAGATAAGAGCTATACTTAAAGTTTAGATAGCTTCAATGCGAAATTGGAGTCTCGAGCCAGATAAATTTCAAGGTTCGATGGTTATGAATGGTTGCACGTAGTAATGGAGAATCGCAAAAGCGCAACTCGCCGAAACGGGTTCTTGATAGAACGCGAAATACCTAGCTAAAGGAGGGTTAGTATTAGCTGCCCCACAATATGAGCACTAGTGGAGCACGGATCGCCCGGAAAGACAGAGAAAAAAAAGAGGTGGTGGTATTGACGGATAGTGCGGGTTGGTACATATAGCTGTGATGATATGTAAGATTTTCGGCATTGTCAGTTTATAACCGTAGGTCTTTTTATTAAGAGTTATTAAGGGGGGAAAACGGATAGATCCATCCTTTACTAATCTTATTTCATTGGCTTACCTGATTGTACCTAAGCGCCCCGAAACTCTCGCATAACACGGTGGCTTGGACGGTCCTAAAAGCTAATCTACAGTATTATGGAATTTTATGTAATTAGTACAAAGGTACGATATATGCTAATTTAGACCCACCTTTCGAAACTCTTCCCATTAATCGAATTGCTAAATTTCATTTTATCTCTTCTCACTCCGTCTCTCCTTTTTTCACATCGTGCACCTCTCTTCCTTGTCAACTTTAGAAAGGCGCTGTTGGTAGTGAGGGCAGTTGTCGACGTTGTGTTGTTATCGACGGGAATTATCTTTTCCCTTAACCACGCTCCTTGGTTTCCTCGATATCAGCCCTCGGCCAATTGAACCTCACTCCCTCTTTCGAGCTCTGCAGCTTAGGGTATTACATAGCTTCGAGCTTCCCCGACCGGTTCATCCGTGGACCGATAGACAAATCACAACAGCTTCGAGGATAACGTATGTACGAACTAGAGACGAAGGGATCTGGGAAATAGTAAGGTAAGCTCATTCGTCATATTTATTCTGTTCAAATATTGTTGCGCATGGGCGAGTCCAGATGCGCATTGTTCTTCTATTGTTGGTACAAACGAATTCATCAGTCTTTCATTGTCTCCTTCTATGGCGCTACAATTTGCGTGGCTAGGAAACATCGAAATCACACTGCACCTTCTCTCTTTCATAAAACTACTATTGCCTTACCAAAGTTTTGAGAAGGTCCAGCTCTGTGGCTTCAATGTTGCTCAATATTTCATTACCCAAACTCAAATCTACTGTCATTTTCTCTGTTCCTTGATTGCCTATTCCTAAAAGTTATTAACCACAACGTTTTCTCCCCTTTCAATGTCCAACCTTGCAATTGCATGAACCTAATAAACCCATGGCTCTGGATTAACGTTGTTCTAGATTCGCGAAATAGTCAACCTCAGTTTCTGGCGCTCTAGCGAATCTCGCTCTCCTACGACCGCCATAATATATAACATCCCGTTACCGATTTCTACCACCTATAGAAATGCCACGACGTATCTCAATTCCCTTTACTAATTCCACAAACATGCCACACTCCGAGAGGCCTGGCGAGAGGAGACCGTCCCAATCCAGAGGAAACCGCCTCAGTTCATTTTTCTCTCCATCCGCGAAGACAAACCAACCCACCGCTCAGCAAGCCCTGATGGCCATGCAGAACAATTCCACTCCTTCTATTACCACTCCTAACTTATCGTTACCCTCTATTTCTCTCTCTACGGCCACTGGCGAACCCAACAACGATGAGCCGGCTACTACCTTATTTCAGCCCCCCGATTCCACCGAAATTTCACGCCAGAAACGATTTGATGCTCAGTTCGGTCCATTGGTTCACCCAAGCCACCGCTACGTGAGCAAGCACCATGGAGAACCCCTAGAGGCTCCAGTCATCGACGAGCCACCTTACTATTATGTCTTAACCACCTATATCAGCTATCTACTTCTTCTTGCTCTCGGCCATATAAGGGACTTTTTCGGAAAGAGATTCAGTAAAAAGCAGACCTACAAGACTATTCGCGCAAATGATGGATACGCCCCCTTGAATGACGACTTCGACAGCTTTTACACCAGAAGACTGAAACAGCGTATAGACGATTGCTTCGCCAGGACGAGCACTGGAGTTCCGGGTCGATATATCAATCTTGTGACACGTATCTCTGAGGACTTCAATGAGACCTACAAGTATACTGGCGGAACAACGGAAACTTTGAATATGAGCTCGTACAACTACCTTGGATTTGCGCAGTCCGAGGGTCCCTGTGCTAATGCCGTTGAGGAGTGTGTCAAAAGATACGGTCTCAGTTTCTGCAGTCCACGCGCTGATTCGGGTACTTCGGATCTTGTCAATGAAGTCGAGAAGGAGGTTGCATCCTTCGTCGGAAAACCTGCTGCCATGGTCTTCTCGATGGGTTTTGTTACGAATGCTAGCTCTTTTCCTGCTCTTGTCTCCAAAGGTTGCCTGATTCTGTCCGACGAGCTGAACCATGCCTCAATCCGACTAGGTGCCCGTCTTTCTGGCGCTGTCATTCGCTCGTTTAGACATAACGATATGATGGATTTGGAGAAACGGTTACGCGAAGCAATTGCCCAGGGTCAGCCTCGAACTCACCGCCCTTGGAAGAAGATCCTTGTCGCCATCGAGGGACTGTACTCCATGGAAGGTACCATGTGTGATTTGCTCGGTATCCTAGCCCTCAAGGATAGGTACAAGTTCGCTCTCTACGTTGATGAAGCCCACAGCATTGGTGCTCTTGGCCCCAATGGCCGCGGCGTATGCGACTACTTCGGCGTTGACCCCAGCCGGATCGATGTTCTGATGGGTACTTTGACGAAATCTTTCGGTGCTAATGGAGGTTATGTGGCAGCAGATAAGCATATCATTGATAAGCTCCGAAGCTCCAATGCTGCCACCGTGCTGGGCGAATCTCCTACCCCTGCTGTCCTGATGCAGATTATGGCTTCGCTGAAGATCATTTCTGGTGACCTTGTTCCTGGCCAAGGCGAAGAACGACTACAGCGCATTGCTTTCAACTCCCGGTATCTTCGTCTCGGTCTTAAGCGTCTCGGCTTGATCGTCTACGGCCATGATGATTCGCCTATTATCCCCGTAGCTCTGTACAACCCGGCTAAGATCTCCGCCTTCAGTCATGAAATGCTCAAGCGCAATATCTCGGTTGTCGTCGTTGGATATCCTGCAACTCCTTTGATTAGCTCTCGTGCTCGATTCTGTGTATCAGCCGCCCACAACAAAGATGACATGGACCGTCTTCTAGCTGCTTGTGATGAAGTCGGAGACATCCTGCAACTCAAGTTTTCCACAGGCGTTGCAGGGGGTCTGAAGCCTCTGCCGGAAGGAGTTGCTCCCGAAAACGAAAAGGCGTGGCGCAAGGCAAGCGGACTCGAGGGTGTCATCGAATCACCTCGATGGTCACTCGAAGAGGTTATCGCTCAGGGCGCAGAAGATGCTAAAATCAGGTTACGGTAGACTATCTAATCTGTCGCTCCGCGATTGGCGGATGTGAATAACTTGCATCAAGGCGTTTTATCAAGGTACGGGAGCACATCATCTGTCAAACTAGGGCGCCTTGGAGTTGTGTTGGTAATAGACGGCCGCGGGCCGGTAATGGGTTGTGGATTCGGGGGGGTTTTGCCCGCACTCGCTTTACAGATACACCTTGGTTCACTTCTTCACGCCGGCTGGTATGTCAAAAGGACGAGCGAGGCGCAACAACTTCTATAGTAAGATACCCCGACGCTGTACTTATTGTATTGCCGGCCTTGTCAATCGGCCTTGGGTCGACACAGACCTTCAGCCTGTCTCTTGTGGACAAGGCCTTAATCATGTTCAATAGGAATACAAATACGTTCGCTACCTTATATGCCTTGTAGTTGATGCGGGTGATCAAGGTTACTGCTCATGTGATATGTAATTCCGTATATTCCTAGGCAACCCTCATTCTGCCCAAGAAACCGCTTCTTTGTTTCAAAGTGTAGGCTTTAAACGCTTAGAATGTTTCCCCTTCTCGGGAGTGGCTCAACTTCAACTTGATATCTAATAGCCATCAAGTACTGATGTGGGGGGTCTATCCACAGCTATTTCACGACTTCACCGGTTGGCATTGTTCTTACAAAGTATCTATGAGCTAGAAGTTTGTACGCTAGTTGCTAAGCTTTACGATTTACCAATCAACGCAACCCTCTCGCTTAGATATGATCATTTTGTCCATGATATGTTGAAGAATGGTCAAAGTTGATAGATGACGAATAACGAAAGGTGCGTGCCGCTGAGTCGGTAGAAGCGAATGTAACGTCAGGCTGACCTAGACGCCGTAAAGCCCAATGGGTTTCCAATGAAGCGAATGACTATCGTCGGCGCTCTGGCTGTAACTACGCCAACGTTAAACGGATATTTCCGCAAAGCCCATGTGCGTACATATGTAGTATAATAATAAGAAAGCTTATTTGATTAAATGCTACTAGGGCGGATGCTGATCCGGTACTGCGCCCCGATCTTGATCAGCAAGAAAATGATCCTTATCATAGATTGCAACCGCAATGGCAACAGCAGTGATCGATAATGATATGTGAGAATAATGACATGTGAGAATAATGACATGTGAGTAGACGAGTACATACATCAAATACTGTATAAATTGGTGGTTAGAAAAACAGGGGTATTGAGATATTGAGGACCCATATAACATTGCGGACCGGGAGAGACCCACTGGTTCAAATGGTGGTCCGTTCGAAGATCTCCACTTTGAATTCCGAAGTGAGAAAAGGGTGGAAGGGTGGAAAGAAAGACAGGAAAGGGCGCCAAGCAGCGGCTACAATGTACCCAACTAGGTCCGCTCAGGTACATGAGCGGTAGCATCAGAAACGCCCGGCAGTTTATGTACAGCTGGCCCTGGGGCTGTGTACCCCCTTTTTATGCTGTGCAGTTTCAATTTGGGAGGGCAGGGACGGGTACAGAAGTAGTGCAACTGACCAATGGGACTAATGGATATGCATCGTTAGGGGATCGCTAGGGGAATCGCTATGGACCAGTAAGGAACATCCCATCAGGAACAGACTTTCCAAGGTTCCAGTTTGAGTTGAATGCGAAGCGGGTCCCACCTGCACCACTGCACCTGGAGAATTGCAAAGCGCTGCTGGGGTTTCTGTAATTTGGTCAATGTTCTGGGTTCTGGGTTCTGGCTTCCGGCTTCTAGGCTCTTTTGTTTTTTGCAACCTTCAGGGCTCAAATCAATCGTTAACAACCAAATTCCAGTTCAAACAACAACAACTCTACTACTACCATTACGACTGCGACTTTAGTCTCCGACTTTTTGTTTCTTCGAAATCATACGCTCGCTCTCTCCCCCTATACAGCGTTTTCGCCTATCGAATATACCATTTTTACTCATTGTTGTCTTGCCAAATCAACATCCCATCTTACATATATGCACCTGTACTATTCCCGATAACCCGCAATTCATTAGTTTGAATTTTTCTAGAGATATCCCACGAAGAGAGTCCCTTCAAGAGAGAAACATATTATCGAAAGTTAGGCTGTTGTGGACCCTCGTCGTTCTTGGACATCCGTCTTTGAACAATCCTGCCGAAAGGAGAAAAAAAAGGAGGGAGGGGTGAAAGAGAAGGAGAGACAGCAAAAATCGAGAGAGGAAGAAGCAAAAAGGAAAAACAAGAAAAAGGAGTTCTGAAACGCAAGAAACGACATAACCTAAATAACGCCACAGTCTCAAATTGATTTTTATATTATATTGAACAAGGCCTTTGCTGCCTCAAGCAAAGCCGACGATGAACTTCGATTCCGGCACCGCGTACGCGGAATCTGACGCCGACGACGAATACGAGAGAAGCGTTCACACGAGCTCGCCGGTACTCGCCACCGATTCTGAAATATCCCCAACCGACTCCGAGGGTCGTTCTTCTACCGAGCATACGCCTACGACCTATGGCCATCGCAGCAGTGCTGACAGATTGCCCGAAACTATAATATCTGAATGGGACGCCGATGAATGTGCGGATTTCATCGCCAGTATAGGGTTACAGCAGTACTCAGATCGGTTCATTGGTGTGTTTTCGCAATCGGTTATTGTTTGTTTGTTGTTCTTGTCACCGTCATGATCATCATTCTAACTTGAACCCCCCTTGTCCCAGAGAACGAGATCGTCGGCGAAGCTTTAGTGGCTCTGCTGCACGATGACCTCAAGGCTATGGGAGTAACCAGTGTCGGCCATCGCTTGACAATACTGAAGAGCGTCTACGATGTGAAAAAGGCACAGGATATTCCTATAGAAAGTGATCACTATGTGCCACTATGTACGTTTGTCTAGTTTCTCCTATCTCCCTTTGTAATGCGCCTTTCATGTTATTGTCGATTAACCCGCCTATTTTTTCTCTTCATAGCTGCCGACGCCGAAGCCCAGTACGCCACCGCGACCCTAAAAGATATCAAGCATCTGGTTGAGCAGCTTCGCCTCCGAGATGAGAGAATGGGTTTCCTAGAACAAGATCTACGACGCATGACCGATGACTTTAGACGATTGCGCGAAGATATGCTACCGGCTTTGCGCCTTGCTAAGGACGCGCAGCAGCCCCTCCCCCATCTATCCAATAACCAAGGAGGCTACGGTTATGAGGCCTCAACAATATCACCTCCCGCCCCTACCCCGTCGTCCGATCAGTCCTCGAGTGGTCTTAAGCGGCAATACTCTACCAAGAAGATCGTCCTTGGTACGAATCCCAAGAGCACATCCCCAACTCATCTGCAGACTACTCATGAGCGGCCTTCGGTAGAACAAACCCTAGATCCCGCGAATGCCGCCGAAAGAGCCGTCTTGTCATCTTCGCATCTGGCCGCTATGAACGGCTCCGGCCAGGCCACGTCGCCTGGCTATTCTCCGAACATACCCTCGCCCACCTCTCCCCCGACTTTAGGCAGCGCCACCCTTGCCTCCCGTTCTTATCGATCCGACGATCGACAAACGCCGTCCGGCCGCACGACATTTTCGGAAAGCGAACACGGTTACGGTTCGAAGCCCGTCGCGCCACGGCGGATGCAAACCCCTGTTCCTGAGACGCCCGGCTCTAACTCAGCTTCGGTCGAGATCTTTAAGTCGTTCAGGGTCAGTATGGATGATCCTTGCTACAAGGTTCTTCCAGCTGCCCTAAAGAAATACCAGATCAACGCCCCGTGGGATCAGTACGCGCTCTATATCGTCTATGGCGATCAAGAACGATGCTTGGGTCTGCACGAAAAACCATTGATCCTTTTTAAGCAATTGGACAAGGAAGGGAAGAAGCCAATGTTCATGTTACGGAAAACGAACACGGCACAAGCGGACGCCGAAACTCCTGGCAGCGCTGGTCTGGGTGCCGGGAACGGAAGAGGAGTTGGCTATGATCCGCCCGGTGGAATTATATGATCCCAGGGCGCGTTGACCTAGCCATATATACCTAATATACGAAAGACACGTTTCCGAACCACCATCAGTACCTGGGTAGCAAAATGGAAGGGGCCGTGCTGGGAGTATTTGCTCTAGCGGAAGCGCTCATCGAGATGGGATATAACTGCATAGCCTGCGCGCGTTACTATTTCTCCATCGGTTACTTGTTAGATCAGCATTCTCGTCCTTCGTCACTAAAGAAGTACATGATTGTCAAATTTTTGCGAAGGACGCGTCCGAGCTAATCTCTCGACGCGGTGTAAGAATGGAGGCTCCTTGGGTCTGGCACAGATGGTGTACTAGTCCCGGATGGATGTTGAGACCATCATGGTGAGAGACTTTCTAGCTCTATTCAAAACGTGTTGCTACTACATTTTACTACGCAAATGTGCTAAATCTTGGAATCCTGTTGTATGTATTTATAGTGATTCGCAAGAGCTTATGAGGGGAGTTCGGGGGTTGATTAGGTGGGAAAGGGGTCTGTCAAGCTTATCACCAGGTGCAGCTCGCGAGTTAATCTCTGGAGCAATGATTTTCGTTGCTATAGAAAATATACCTGTCTGTCTTGATGTTAGACAGTATATCTAAACCACGAGACTCCGTCAGCAAGTTCTCGTTCCAACATCTTCTGTTCTACAGATAATTCTTCTGTTAATGCCTCTCTTACGATAGTATCGCGCCGAGTGTTCTCCCTACGACACCAGGCCGTCATGAATAGTGTCATGATAAAGGCTAGTCTGTAACAAGAATACGAGTTAGAGAATACGCAGTGGTACAAGGAGGTGTTTCAGCAGACTTACGCAACGAATCCAATCAAGATATTATGACCGGCGATGTAACGCGGCGCATCCCTCGCTAAGTAGACATACGAGGCGATAATTCCTCCACAGTTACCTCCCATTACTTGCATAGCAATTCCAGTTGCGCGCTTGAGGCTGCCGCCGATGTTGCTACCGTTCCACGCGAGACCGAGTGGGATCTGGGGATAGATTCCTGTATTTGTCCCTAATAAGTCAATTTCCGCTCCACACTGCTTGCATGTTGGCTAGGTATCTAACTGGGCACGGCTTACCTATGGCGGCAAATACCGTTCCCGTATACTGGATAGTCGGATCCGCGCTCGCGGCCAGCATCGCAAGCCCTAATATCGCAACGAGCTGGAAGCCCAGCAGGAAGACGCCGCGCTGACGACTCCGGTCGGCAAGCTGGCTCCCGCCGACGGTGAAGAGGCAGGCGAGCACGTAGGGCGGCGCACTCATCAGCTGCGCGTTGTTCGCCGAGTACCCCATGTTCGCGACGATGGTCGGCAGGAACAGCGAGAACGAGTACACGGGGCAGAATCCGCACATGCAGATCGCCATGTGCACGTAGATCTTCCAGTCCGCGAGAGCTTGCCACACGTACTTAACGTCGAATTCGTCGGCGAGCGGGCCCGAGTCTGCTGCGAGACGTCTAATGACTTCGTACCGCTCAGCAGGGGTTAGGAATCGTGCGCTGGTGTATGTGAGTTAGGTATGCATGTTGGGCCGGTTTAACGGGGAAGTTACGGCGTATTGCTCTCACCTCGCGGGATAGCCGTGAATAGCCCAGTACGCCAGGACTGAGACGAGGATACTCGCAAGGCCCTCGATTATGAAAATCCAGGACCACGCAGACAGCCCGCCGACGCCGCTCATCTCGGCGATGCCGCGCGCTAGGATGCCTCCGAAGGCGCCGGCGAGAGTCGCAGACGAGAAGATGATGGCCATGCGTACGCCGCACTCGTTACGTGGATACCACTGCGTGATGTAGAAGTTGATGCCTGGGAAGAAGCCGCCCTCAAAGGCGCCGAGGAGCGCTCGTGTAGCCATGAGCCCCTGGTAACTCGTCACGAAGCCCTGTCCGATTACGCAGGCGGACCAGGCGAACATTATGAATGCTAGCCATGTAGATGGTTTCGTATGCTGTGGATAGGGGTTGTTAATAACTGGGACGTTATGGTGTCAACATATAAATCATCTACGGCAAGCTGACCTTCATCATGATGTTACTGGGGATTTCTGCTGCTATGTAGAATGGGAATAGAATAGCGAGGCAATTGTTATACTGCAGGCCGACGAGGTGAAGATGCGATTCTAGACTATCTAGCCGAGCATTTCCGATATTGGCACGATCGAGAAAGCAGAGTCTAGTTTGATATGTCAGCGGATAAACGAGTGTTCACTCCCTTTTGTGTCCATGAGATGCTGCTAACAACTAACTGACAGGCAGATGAGACACATGATAGGGAGGATGTGGACGTCGATTTTTCTCAGGAGTCGCTTCGTTGCCTTCACATCGAACCCCTGAGCCTCTGTACCATGCATAGATATAGATCCAGAAGATGTTTCCTCTCCCGGATCGCTTTTCACGGCCTTCTCGGTGGTGGCCGATGTTCCTTTCCCCGTCTTCTCCATTGCCTCGATATTTCTGGTGTCAGTCCGCCGGCCAACAACTTCGGGGGTACCAAGCTGTGAGATTAGTTACGAAAGAAAGAGATGATGAGACCTGAAGAATGTGGAACAGCCTATAGGTGAAGGACTGGATGAGTATTATAGTTCGGTATATCTCTTCCTATCTCCACAACCTCTGCGGCTCCTCAAGGTTCGCATATTTATCACACGTGTGGGTCAGAAAGTGTTAAGATATCCATCTCATAGACTCAGCTAGATTTTACAATCCATGTATGCTCTCTATAGGACTGCATATAGTACTTACTTCGTGCCTGTGACACAACAGTGCGGGAGCCTAAGAATCTATTAAGAGGTGCGGAGGCGGAAAGGGAGACAAGTTAGCGCCGCCATGAGTGCATATAAAACAAGTAGCACAGCATATTTTCATGTTGTTTAGACTAATGGCGTCAAGTAAGGCTTTTCTATGTCCTATTATTCTTCATCTAGACCGACTAGATGGATGTAGCTATCCGGCCTCTGTTTCTAGTAGACGAGATACTTGAGGTGGTGGATCGAGGGTCCCTTGTTGGCCTCATAAGTCCGTGGCGACCTTGATGGTATTGAATATTTAAATAGAGGGTAACTAAACGAAATAGGTACACTTTTCTTTCTCTCTTTTTGATAGTAGTAATAAGTGTATCTTGAATAGAATAACAAGACCATTTCAGAAAAGCAGAATATATGGTAGTTAGCAAACTGTTTGATACCGTCGATGTAGTGTATAATTTGTGTTTTGAAAACATAGGTAAGGTAACTAGACATATTTATGTTGAGCGGAGTTGCTATTCAGGTACCTAATGTACTTAGATACATAAAGTTTTCCTAATTAAGTTTTCCTACCTAATAAAGTGGGACACATAAAGTGGGTATGGTGGGACAGTGCAAGGTTCAATGTTTATTTCATGCATTTAGGTAAACCCCCCTTCAAAGCCCAAACAACCCCACCTTCACGTGATTCAATCTTTCTCTCTCCTTCATCACGTGCCTTCAGCCAAGAAGAAAAATTAATCCGCGTCCGGTTCCATACACTGCATACACTGACACATTAGCTCCTTGACCGGCATCAAGATTATCCGAGATGGCTCCTACGAAGAAGAAGAGCAGCAATGTATGTATCGCGCTTGCCACATCTTCCTAACATTGAACCTTTTGATAGGTATAACTTCTAACTTCTAATATTCTTAGCAATTGCAATCCAACGCCATGCATGTCGAAGTGAGTTTTTATTTATATCGGATATTTCCTCCATCTTTCCCATCATGAGGGAAATATCTATATATTTTCCAACTTTTGAGCAAATACTGACGCGATTATGAAACTGAAGCGCAGCATCAAGCTCGTTACCGAGCAACACAACATGTGAGTCGCATCACCACCAATTCGTCTCAATTGGCTTCCACCTACCTAGGTATATTCTCCTTATTTGCAGTTGCTAATTTACTACGCGCAAATAGTCCGAAGCCTTCGCCAATGCCCGAATTCCCCATGAAGGAATGGTCCGTGAAGGTCTTCGTACTTGACCAGGCCGGTAACGAGCACCCCGCCAACTGCTTCACCAAGGTTACTTATAACCTGCACCCTTCGTTCGAGGACAAGACGCATCAGAGTAAGCATCCTCGAATCGCGCTTGCGCCTGCGTTCGCGAGCCGATTTTGAACATCCAGGACTGATCAGCTTGTAGCCTTTGTGGACCCGCCCTTCATTTGCACCAATGAGGGCTGGGGCGAGTTCGAAATGTCAATCGACCTGTTCACTACCGAGAAGGGTGGTAAGACCACTGTCTACCACGACTTGAACTTTCAATCTCCTCGATACGAGGTCGTTCAGTCCGTCACCTTCAAGAACCCTTCTCAGGCCCTCCTGTCCGTGCTCCGAGAGACCGGTCCGATTCCCAACGAGGATGATGCCAAGGTCCCGGCCAAGTCTCGCAAGGCGAACGACCTGAAGAAGAAGAAGGCTGTCTGTGACTTCGAGAAGATGGCTGAGGCTCTTACCAAGCTGAACGAGGATGACCTTCTTCATGTCATCCAGATGATCCATGATCACGGTACAGAGGATACGTACACGAAGAATGACATCGAGAATGGCGAATTCACTGTCGACTTGTTGACCCTTCCAGACAGCCTGGCCAAGATGATCTGGGACTTCCTAGTAAGCGCGCGCATTATATCAAAGGGGTTTTATATAGATGACTAATTTTTGACAGGTCGATATTAAGATAGTGTCTTAAGAGGCTGATCTCTGATCTTGACGGTTGGCGTTCATACGGACTGGGAACAGTCTCTTGGTCATCTCTTCTCTTCTTCGCAGAACTAGGTTGCATTTGCATTGGCATTGGCGTTGAAGGTTTAGGCAAGGCGCCTCTTTTAGTGGCAGGCAGGTGGCAATGGTGACATTGGCGTATGGTTGCGTTTAAACGCTCCACGCGATAGATACCCTGCAGTTAGTCTCCCGACAAATGCGATTGATGTTTTAAAACCGTACTACGATATCACAAATTGGCACATTGTTACTTTCATCTTCGTAGGCATAGGTACTTTGTATTACGGGCGCATAGAAATGCGACGAGTTACAAGCGACAACTTCATCAGATGCTCAAGTGATCCTTAAAGGAGGCGTTGAAATGCCAGGTACCCGGCCTGTCCGTATGTGTATGTACGCGTTGATTTGTGGATTCTATGCCGTGTTTACGTCGCCATCTCGAAAGGAGAGAGGCCGATTGGTTGGTTTATTGAGATATGTACAATATATGTATCAAGCCTCGCGCGGCTTGTCGAGCTGAAAATGACATCACGAATCACGGGCGAGGCTAAGAGGATCGTCATCTGATGGACACTACGGACAAGAGTGGGTCTTGCGGAGAGAGCGGAGAGAGCGGAGCAGGGGGACGATTCTCCTCATTTCAAGGTGAACTTGGAAGGAACCAAGGTGAAAGCGAAAGCATAACGATGGGTCAGGTCACGCAGAACGGTAACGTGACCAAGTCATCCTGCTTCAGCCGAGCCACACATCGGATTTCTATTGGTGATATAGAATTACCGCTTTTAGTGTCAATTGCATGAACGTAAGCATCGTTGGTCCAGTGTCAAAGCTTGTCCTACATAATTCGCTTGGTGGCTGGGTTGGTACTTTATCGTTGGCTACAATACCTACCGAGGTAGCCACATCCTATACATTATTGACGGTAAGCTGAAGGTATTGACTTCAATGTACAATATAATAACGCCTTCACCGACTTCTTAGGTATTAATATAACCCAGATTTCATCGGACGCTCGGGTACTTACCTGCCTAAAAAGTACCTTGATATGTACCTATGTACATAAGGTATTGCGCGGGAGATGGATATCTCCTTCCTCTTGCCTTCTCGTGTCGATTTGAGAAGGATAAGCGTGACTTCTATTGGCAGGAATACTAATCGGTGAAACTTGGAAAGAGAAATCTACCTATGTACATACCTACCTAGTAGTTACCTAAATTCGATTCCAAGGTTAAAGAAGAAAAATAATAAAAGTTATCTCGTACAATACACACTTCCCAATTTCACATCTCACTTAATACATTAATCCCACAGACAAATCCTACATTATCCCACTCTGCGCTATCTTTTCATTGGCAAAAGAGCAATTCTGGTATCTGATTGCCTTAGCACCCCCCGGATTACGGTGGTTCCAAGGTTATCAACCGCTCCAATCGAAACGCCTGCAATTCCTAAATCCCATTGTTCTCTTTTCCGATTACAAACTAAAATAGGCTACCCATAAGCTACGGCTTATCAGAGCAGAGAGTCGAATCCGAGAAGCCTCGTTAGAAATTGACTCTACTAGTCTTACGAATTATTTTTCCCTTATTTGTGGCGCCAGTCTCCGTCATCGTCTATACTTAGACTACCTTTCTTACCGACTCTACCCTTTTGCCAACTACGACCAAGGTCGCGACCGCCTGACCCGCGATAGCTCTAAGCAGCTGTATGACCTCTTACCAATAGGACCTTGTCTGTACTGTATAAACACTGTTTCGCGTACTGTACCAGCATCGATCTTCATCTCAGCTGTCTCGGCCTCTGAACCCCGCAAGTCCGAAGAAAACCCACTTCACTCGTCTACCGACTTGTCTAAAGTAGGAATCGGGTTATTATAGACTCTCCCAATTGATAGATTCGATTTGTCCCACTCCGTCGGAACCCTTACTACTTTTCTTTTTTTGCCTCCTCGTCGTATAAGACCTCGAAATCCCGTCGTAAGCCGAGCAGCCGTCGGCGCGCGCCGGGTGTTTCGCCTTCTGTTGATGCGTGTGCAGGAAGTCATAGCTCGAGTTGGAGCTGGCGCTGGAACTGGAGCCCGAGCCGACCAGAAGGATAGCACCACTGGATCAGACCATGTCTCAATATGAGAATCCCGCCGCACCCGCTGGCAATATGTCACCGACCATCCAGCAGGCTCGCCAATCTCTCCCCGCAAATACGGCGCACTCCCACTCCCTCTCCCATTCGCAGCCTCAGCAGCAGCAACAACAACAACAACAACAACAACTATCCCAGAATTCACAACACAAACGCGTATACCAGGCTTGTATCCCATGTCGGAGGAGAAAGGTGCGATGCGATTTGGGGAGCGTAGATGACCCTCATGAACCCCCTTGTGTGCGCTGTCGCCGCGAGAGCAAGGAGTGTTTTTTCAGTGCCACGCGACGTAAGCGCAAGAACGAAGACGAGATCGAGGAACCAGAAGATGACTATACCTTACGTAACGCTCGAAAGCGACCTCACTCCGAGGACACGCCTCCATATGTCGAGAGAAAATCATACAGCAGTGTACCACTAACTCCGGGTGGTTCGACTGGTAGGACACAACCCTTACGACGGCCTAACGCCGAAATTGAAGACGGAAGGAGGGGTAGTAGGGGGACAAGCTACGCGGACGTTGGCGAAGATTCGAATGCTCAGTTGGAGAATCTCGAAGCACAGAGTGTCATGAGAAAAGAGGTCTATGGGCCCCACGATGCCCTCGACCTACTATACAAGGCTGCCACCGATAGGTCCGTCAGTCCGTCTCGTCTGACTGGCATGGTCCGAAACGATCGAATTACTGATTATGGTACCAGTCCACATGACTTGAACAGGCGCCATGAAAGCATTGCCCCTGTCGTTCAGCCATCGCCCGTGTATGCTCCCGGTCGCAAAACACCGCGAGACCCTAATTCGAATTTGAACGGTCGCTCAACTGGTCGCGCGACGTCTAAATCGGCGGATCTGATCGATCCGCTATTGCAATCGTCGGCTAAGAATGACGAAGTGGCTGAGACGGAGCGGCGGTTAAACGTAGAAAATGAAGTTGGATATCTTGATGCCCTTGAAGCTTGGTCGAGATTTCGATTTGTCAGAGCTGGATGGTTCACGAAGGAGGAAGCTGTGAAATATATAGTATAGTAAGTCGGCAGCGACAATATGTTTTTCTTCCGCTAACCTGTTCTCTAGCTATTACGAGTACCTATCCCCAATGACGCCCATCTCGCCGCCGACCTTTCGCAGCCCATCCTCGCATATCACCTTGCTGACCGAAGAGCCCATCCTAACTGTTACGCTGTTAACCATCGCCTCGAGGTACTACCGCATACGATCCACGGGCGGCCATTGTAGATCCCACGCAATCCACGAGGAATTATGGAGATATCTTAGAAGAATGATTGAAAGGTGTCTCTGGGGACAAGAGGCCTTCGGCGGCGGTTTCTGTGGGTCTGGAGCTGACGAGTCCCAGACTTCCAGCACTGCGCCGTGGCGGGGTCTGAGGAAGGGAAGTCTTCGTACTCTAGGTACGATCGAGTCGCTGATGATCTTAACCGAGTGGCATCCCCGCGCCCTTCACTTCCCTCCCGACGAGGCAATCGACGAACTTATGCTGCCATCTCGTAATGCACCACATCCCGATCTCGGTGATGATGACGGTGCTCAGCGTCTTGGTGGGAATGTCGGAGGCCGAAGAATTGAAAGTTGGCTTGAACCTGCGTGGAGAAGTGATCGCATGTGCTGGATGTTGCTTAGCAACGCGCTAGGACTTGCTTATGAATTAGGTGTCTTCGATGATATCGATGAGCTACTTGCGACTAATGCTATCACACGGCCAGAGTACGAGGATGAAGCATATCGCCTTCGTGCGACGCGGATCAAGCGCCTGCTATTGGTCTACTTGACGCAGCTAGCTGGCCGTCTTGGCTGGACCAATATGGTTCCGGAGAGTATCCGGAAAACCGACCCAGCTCTCACCGGGAGACGTCCGATCTCTAACGAGGGGAACACACCAGGGACTATCCAATCTGCTATGTCCACTGCCTTTAGTTATGTGCCCAATGTCGAACTAGATGATCAGATCATACATTGCTGGGTAGGAGTGAGCGATGCCATGCAACTGGGCAACGAGAGACTATTCCGATCACGTAAACATACCACGGAGCTCATACAGAGTGGAAATTACACGAGGGCGCTTAAAGAGTTCCAGCCGATTCTGAGGAACTGGTGGAGAGAGTTCCAGCGCTTCGACATGCCTGAGAACATCCGTCATATATTGGCTATCGAATATGAATATGTGCGAATATACGTCAACTCTTTGGCCTTGCAGGCAGTCGTCGAACGCTGCACAGTCAACGCCGGAGCGTCCACCAATGCGGCGCACGGGAACAGTATAGCTGCCGGAAACCCACAGTTATCGCCTCAAACACAGAATTATCTTGGCAACTTACCTCTTGGGCACCTGGGCGGCTTCGGTCACGAGGACCAGGAATACGTCAAAGAAGTGGTGGAAGGATGTAGAAATCTTCTACGGACTGTTGTCGAGGGTCTACTAAAAGAAGGCTACCTCAAACACGCCCCTGTGCGGACCTACTTCCGCATCATCAGTGGAGCCATGTTCTTGCTCAAGACATTTGCATTAGGTGCTCCGAAATCGGATGTAGAAGTGAGCATCGGCCTTTTGGATCGCACTGTAGACGCGTTGCGAAACTGCGTTGTCGATGATATTCACCTAGGTACAAGGTTCGGTGATTTGCTCGAGTCTCTAACAACGCGGCTCCGAGACCGCTTCAAGTATGCCCCAGCAACATCTAGCGAAGGTAAGAGTCCTCGTCCGAACGGCGAGAGCAAGATTATCATCACGAATAGGCATGGGCATATTCAGGCCAATGGCATTGAGAATGGGTATCTAAGCCATACTAAATTCAGAGACGAGCTTAGTGTCCCTAGTAAGTATTTTGCTACGATTTTACGCCTATTTTCTCTCCAAACAAAAACTAATAGGTCTCATAGAACGGTCTTCTACACCGTCTGGCAATGTATCGGCGACGCCATTCGACCTGGCTACCGGCAACTTCCCTTACCCGGCCGGGTCAGCTTCGGTGTTCGGACCTAACACGCCAGCCCTAAGTGGCAATGTTGTAGAACCCTCCAACATGAACGAAAATATCTTCGAAACAGGCGCTGACTGGGCGGCGGACGATCAAATGTGGTACCTCCCGCCTGGTCCAGGCTTGTTCCAGAACATGGGAGAAAATACCAATGTGACGATGACAGACCAAGGAGTCAACGTGGGAGGTGTGGACTTGCTTGAATTTATGGCCATGGACCACCCAGCATTCAATGGTCCGATGGATGGCTCAGGATACTAGATGTATTCCGCCTAGTTGAACCATGAAATGGGTTCTGCTCTGTCTAAGACGAAGGAGTGGAGATCATTTCCTCCAACGCTGATGCTTTAGTTGAAGATTACCCGGCGCGGTTTTGTCCCCTGCGATGTTTTGCGGCCCCAATCATTTTTCCTTCCATCTAGTTTGCTTTCTCTTATCATATCTGCCAGATGGCAGCGCTATACCCTTCGGACTTGAGTAGAAACTTGCATGTACTCAAGCATAAGCCCCTGTCTCGCGACACCTTTCTTTTCTCGCTTGTTACTCGTTCCGGGAGATATATGGGAAAGGCTGCGATGGACTAGAAGCGGCGAAAGGAGAGATACCCTCAAGAGGCTCGAGCTGTGTTGATTTTCACATGCTGCTACACGCAGATTGCTTTTCCCCCATGTTCGAGAGCTTCCATTTGCTGCTAAATAAGTGGAGAGATCTTCGTATGTATGGTCAGTTGGAGTTGTTTTATGGGAAATATGGGATACAATGGTATTGCGGATGGGACAAAAAGCAGTCGGGCCAAGGGCCTCGCGGCTTGCCTGGCATGATTTAACGAATCATGAAATGACGTTTCTGCGAAGTGTCGCGGCGATACCTCAAATTTGACTGATATCAAATAGCAAATGTTAAAACAAGTATTTAGTCAACTACATTGTTGACCCAGGCATGTGAAGCAAGCCTACGAGAAATCAATTAAATACATGAATTCCTTGGCATGGTATTACTATTGTTGAAGATGGTTCGCGGCACAGCATGGAGTAATGTTCCAATATATACTAGGTAATTCGGAAATTGTGTCCAGCCACGGAGTTAACAGGATTCGATTGACCAATTATGTTTCGCTTACGCAGGATAAAATCTTTTACGGATCCCAAACATCCTTGCTTTCGCTTTCGGGAGGGCCTTTTGGTAAGGAGACTACGCAATGAGTATTTGGTAATAAAAACACATGCGCAAGGCTGTATTGAAGCGATACCTAAATTGGTCATTGATACTACCCAGAGTAGCTATGATCCCGTAAAGGATTGTGTTAATAGATGGAGTCTGAGATATATATAGATATTTTACATAAGCACGTATATAGTTTGGGGTCCGAACACATGTAGTTAGATGTGGCTCGATTCCAGGTTCGACGATACAATCATGCGTGGTATCAGGGGTCGACTTACATACGGTATCTACCTACATAGGTATTTCTCCTGTATGAGAACTGAGACACGGCAGTAAATATTGAGAAGGGAAAAGTAATCAATTCGGTAAGCTACAGCCGAAGGATCTAAATAGTCCCCTACATGTATCGAAAAAACTGGCTTTACTGGCGTTCGCTTTTGCAATTCATTCGTCGTGAACTCCACCCAATACCACCTTCGGGTCGCCTTAGTATTTCCACCTTGCTCCCGCCACCAATGCCGCCCACAAGATGACCTAAGCTTTGCCGGGGACCTACATACTTACCTAGGTGCGGATCCTTCATAATAACCATGGGTACGGATTTCCCCGTCGCCCTGATATTTCGAAGATCCTTTCCTTCTCTTGCTGCTGTCGAAGAATTCCTTTCTCTTCATCCAGTAGCTGGCGTTTCTCTGCTAAGATGGACGACAGATTTGCAGTCAGAGAGGAGAGCTCATCGGGAGCATCGACAACCTCAAGTACAACTCCGACAACTACGACACCGTCGTTCTCGGTTCTCACGCTCACCCAAAAACCCCTAACAACAACATTCACTCCGCCGGCAACATGTGGGGAGATGCAACTTACTCAGTTATCTTCGCCGGGTTACCAGCTCTGGTTGAACGAGCCTCAGCCAGTGCCCGGTTCTAAGTTTGGGGACTGCTACCCGTCCGGCTTCATAGACGGATATACAAGTGGTTAGTATGATAATCCGGGTATGACGATGGGTTCGGCGTAACTATGCTAACATGTTAATAGTACGTAACAAACTTATTTCACCGCTCATGATCACTCTAATATAAACATGAGTTTTTGATTGTGCAAAAGGAAACGCAGGGCATTTTTCAACGGTTGTTAACAGATACTAGATATCTAATGCGTCGAGTTCTGTAGCTCCCTTATTCTCTCCGCTGGTTTGCCCTAGCGGCTGGTCTGCCGCGAAGACTTGGGCGAATGGATACATTGCCTGTTGCGCCTCGTAAGTGAAATTCCGTATTCTAGCGTCGATACGTGTACCGTGCGTGCCATGGTATGCAAGAAGGACGAAAACTGCATGAGATGACATGGGCTACGAGCTAAGTCTAACCATCGTGGCAGTGGCTTTTTGCTCCATCCCCCGGACACGACGGTAGATCCCAACCGACCCGCATATGGAGGCACTTGTTACAGTAACTTCCAAGTCGGACAGACCGTCAGAGTGACAGCATACAATAGCGCGAGTGTCACTGCTACAGCTGACTGGGTAGCCTCGGCGACGAACGATCAAGCCTATGCGCATCCCATCGATGGATTCCAAGTCGTATCAGATGATAGCGTGAGTTCACAGGATAGCTGATCTGATGGACATTTACTAAAAGTGGAAATTCAGACATCTACTAAACTCTCCGGCGGCGCCATCGCGGGTATCGTGGTCGGTTGCGTAGTGGGTCTAATTGCTATTTTGCTCGCATTGTTATTCCTGTTTCGGAGAAACCGTCGAAAGAAAGCTCAACAATTACCGGATAATTCCAATCAATTCCAACAACAGGGTAACCAACAAGGGATAGAGTCTAAGGAACTCCCTGTATCACCCAACACTGACTACTTACAATCACCTTACGATTCTACCGCTAGAACACTTAGTCCCGGGAGTCCTCCTTCGTACACAAATAACCTGCCATACGAACTCGGCGCCCAGGAATCTCACCACGAACTGGACTCGGGGTATATGGGACGAGAACTCGAAGACCGGCAGATATCTCCACACGAAGGAGGTAGGGGCGGATGGTGAAATCATATGAGGTACCTACTGGGTGGGAATGTATGAAAAGAGGTAATTAGGGTGATAGACGGCCTAGAAATGAAATTAACAATGGCTTCAAAATATAAAACTGTTTGTGGGTTTTATCCGCAGTGTCATAATATGTATATGTATTTCTACATGGACTTATATATAGGACAGAGGTGGTTTCGGGCGAGGGTATAACAAAATTTATAAAATGCCTAGAACCAGGATTATGATGCTTCTTAATGACATTACTTTTCATTGATGTTAGTAGCCAAAAATCTTTCGAGCTGGATGGATCTCCTTATTGAAAGGAGACCCGCCCAACACCAGTTAGTATCCACCAGGCCCCTGGTCCCACTCGTAGCCCTAAGGCAGAGCCGCGAACTGAGAGACCGTCAAGTCTCGTAGTTGATAAGATTCTTTTCGTGAAATTTTTTCATAGCGGGGATAACTCAGCTGGGAGGTTAGTAAGAATCCGTTGAAAATGAAAATCGAGACAGCCATTAACATCGGAATACAGAGTGTCAGACTGAAGATGAAACTTCATTCATGAGATCTGAAAGTCGTGTGTTCGATCCACACTCACCGCATCCATTACTTTTTTGCCTCTTCCGCTCTCTTCTCGTATGTTTTTTTTTTCCTTTCTCTTTATTCTTTTTCTTTTCATAATCTCTACTGGACTTGTTATGAAATGTCTTTGAAGATCTCATCAACTTGAAACTGTTTAGCCACTTTCCCCATCGCTTAAGAGGTAATAAGACTAGGTAAGTAATGTATTAAGTACTTTATAGAGATTTATTAAAATATAGTGCGTAGTGTAACTAAGTTCACGCTTAGAGTACCTCGTTATGTTTGTATATAGGTACCTAGGTAGGTAAATGAGGATCTTATGTAAAAGGAGTATAAGGAAATTGATTAGGAAATCAAGGTAGGTACAAAAGTGTTGTTATAAACAATTGTTGCTTAAGAATTAGCTTAAAGCTTAGGTCGAATATTAACATAATTACTATAATATTCTCCAATAGAAACAATGAAATAGAAGGTATAGTTAGGCGAAATTAGAAGGTCTGGATTAGAAGCGTGATTCCAATGGGAGAACAACGAAGTTATGGCTTCCAACCTCCTATTCTTGTCCGGAAGAAACCCGTGGGGTCTACACTCTCTGACACCGAGTGTGCGAAAGCCCTATTTTCGGGACGAAGCCTAGCGAAGTAGTCCTGTTGGTGAAAGCCGTAGTTCATGAAGATTGGGAGATAGATGTCTGGCAGCGTTCCATCCGCTTGCCACCCGAGGACCCGCTCGCGTATCCCACCGTACTTTAACGCCATGGAGTTAGTAACTGCTCCTGTAGGGGGGAGGCAAGAGATGATATGTGATATCGAAATAGACTTACCGTTTGCTGTAGCGTCTCGTCCATTTTACCGTAGTCGCCCTGTGGGATGAAGCTGTAATTCAGCTCCAGGATTAGGCGATTGCCCGCGTCGTCAGCGTCGATCAAATCAGGGCTCCGTTCCTTTGCGGCCTCGGCAATTCGTTTAGGGAAGGGTTGGTAAGCGATGGAGGCGATGATACCAAGTTCAAGAAGCGTTGTGTCGGTAATGTTTCTCCAATGATCATGAATGCCTCCCATGACTTTCACGCTGTCTTCGGCCGACGGCATGGGGATTGTCTCAGTTCCGATCTGTACAACAGAGCCCTTGACGATGACCCAGTTGCTACCTGCCATGAGGTCGGCATATGTCTGGACCTTTGTAGTGTCAAGCAGAGGCCCGACATCAGTAAAGTTCTTAAATATCGCCTCAGGGACCTCTACTCCATCATAGAAGAGAAAGAGGATCCAGGTGTCGATGAGATCTATGTTGCCACGTTCAGCAGTCACAATGACAGCCGCTTTGTCGTCTAGGTTGTACTCGGTGAAGTCTCTGACAGCCTTCAGCAGCTTGGCGTCCGTCTCAGGGGAACGAAGGAAGACCAGATTACCACCAAAAATATCGGCTTGGCGATATGTTTGAAGGACATACGTGGTTACGATACCAAAGTTGTTGCCGCCACCCTTGAGCGCCTTGAACAGATCTGCGTTCTGGGTGGCAGATGCAGTTGTGATGGTACCGTTAGCAAGGACAATCTCGTACTCTAATACTGATGAAGCAGCCCAGCCGTATTGTGCCGACATGTATGAGAGACCGCCGCCGAGGACCAAGCCGCCGACGCCCGTATTCCCGATCCGGCCGCCGACAAAAGTCCAGCCTGTTCCCTGTAGCTCTGCGGATATGCTATCGAGCCGCTGCCCAGGTCCGACCCGAGCTACTCCCGTTTCACTGTCCAGGATAACCTGTTTGATCTTCTGGGTCGAGATGAGGGGACCACCTTGAACACTGGACCAACCATTATTCGGATTGTGACCCCCGGACTTGATAGCGAAGTTCTCTGTATTGTTGTTGAGGATCTTCACGATAGCAGAAACCTCTTCGGCGTCCTTAGGGAAGATAATACAGGAAGGCTTCAGGGAAGAACAAGAGGTAGACCAGTAATCGCTTTGCTCCGACAGGTATGACAGATCAAGGGGGTCGGTAACCTCAATATTAGAGATTTCCTTAATAGTGGAACAAGTGTCAGCAAGGGCTAGTCCCGATAGGACGACAGCTGAGGCAACGAGCCTCCGAGTAGAAACCATTTTGTTCTTCGGGAGAAGCTCTGAGTGGGTCTCTCTGTTCGTCCTCTAGAACTGTCTAACTGACACCAAAGGAGTGAAAAGCTCCTGTCTAACCCACACACTCGTGGCCTACGTTGCCCCTTAATATAGAGGCCATCTTCCAAAGCTGGGCCAAGGAGTCCAGCTTGGTAGTCCACTTAGAGGCATAGCCAAAAATGATTTCTTTGGGGGACAAAGCTTCAGCATGACATATCACACACTCCCACCCCAGATTCGCTTATAGCTAAGGATTCGGTAACAAGGGTGGTAGAACGCCACTGAGATTCTTCAGGGGTTAAATAAGGTAAAATCGACTCGGGTCTCGCTTTGACGTTGGTGTCGAGCCTATCAGACCTGCGTTGGCTTATCCCCTCTCACCACGTTCATCTCGACCGCATGGGTTCTTGGGTCTCGGGTAGCATTTGTATCCACAGGTGACGGCGCGCCCAATAGTAGAATTATTCCCTATTCCTACATGGTCACTACCAAGCATGTAAGATGTACCCGCACTGCCGAACCAATGGCTAAGCAAGAGCTAGAGTCATGGATCACCGGGCTTCCGGAAGCGTGGACCGTCAGATTAGAAAATGGGACGCTTTCTGCCCGGTTCCTGGGGCGTGACCGCGTATATGATTCGAGGGATAGTATTGGAGTGAGGTAAAAAGTGGTCGAACTTTTATAGTCATGTTGAATTTTCTTTTTGTCTTCAGCAGCGCTAAACGCAAGAAGGAATACATACAACTGACACGGCTGATATGGCAGTACGGTAGACTAAAAATCGATAGATCTACACTGACTGACTGAATATAGCCGACCTTAGCCCTAGCCGTCGTCCCACTTTCAGGCAAACACTTAAGCGGACGCATCAGTTGAAAAGATGTATATAATCGTGCTGGTCGCCCTGCCAAGATCGAGGCTTATGGAACCAAGATTTCAGCCCTCCCGCACTCCATGACGAGGGGTTGTCTCATATCGCCGATCACCTACCCACGAGGGCGGTCTAGTGACTAGAAGGGATGCAAATGCCAAGACTGAATAGTCGTTAGGTAGGTATAATACTGCGAGCTTGCGCTATAGACTGGTGCTTACCGAACAACTAGGACAGCTAGGGTTACTTGGGAATTCGGGATACAGCTGTCACGCACGGTAGCTATAACGTTGCACTGCAGCGTCGCTTAGGTACCTTTCACCGTAAGCTAACGACGGCTGAAGCGGAACGACTACTATATAGACAGAGCCGCCACCAGAGTCTGCTGCTTTGCAGGAATACGGGATCAGAATAGGCACCATTCACAATTCTTCCTGCATTCTGGCTACACTCGCAGCTATTTTCGATCCTGAACTTTGATTAATTATATATGATCGAATATACTCTATAAAAACCGATCACGATAGTTAATGGCACGCGGAAGTTGTACCTAGCGGCTCTTTGAGATCTACGAGCCCCCCGCTTCCCCCGGGATATAACGATTATTAAGAGTCGGGGACACCATAATAAAAACACCCCTGGAGAAAGCTGTGTGCGTGGTAACAATAAGCTGACCCCAACCAGCCCAACTAATCTCAGATCCCTGTTCTGGGAGGTCCAGCCAGTCCACCTCGCTGTGGAACCAGCATCTGCGTGCGATCAGTCATTCGACCATAGACGGCCATGCAATTCGACTCCTTACTCCTCCTGCTCCTCTAATTCTTCGTCCCATGTCTAGATCTCAGATACACGCCCGAGGTAGTATTATTCCCTTTTTACCTTACTTACCGCTTACGTACCCCTTGACATGCCCCAATATGTACCACACGATCTACTCTGAGCAAAGCTCGAGAGCTAATGCATTATCCATTGTCTTTCTTCGATCTTTTTCTCTGGTTCGCCCTACCATCCTCTCCTTCAGTCCCAAATTACGAAATTTAAAAGAAAAGGGGTCATGCGACTCGTCGACGCTATTATAAGCGACCGTAGTATAGCCCCTGCCGTATCACATTTCGATGCCTAATATTCTCTAGGTAAAGATGGTGTCTCACTCGAAGAGAAGTTAACCAAAAGCACCATGACATCACTGTCAGCATATAATCTCTAAGGCTCTGCTCCACGCGAGTTGATTAGTATGGTAGGTAGTACTGTCAGAAGCGATGTTGGTGTTGTTATGTTACTTCGCATAGGTGGTTTTATACCACCCACGATCCCCAAACTGTCATAATCCCCTAAAGAGACCTCGATGATGAGGTAGCGTGAGTACCTTGGTTCCGAAAAGCGGCTTGGCATAGATATGCTTAACTTGACCGCGTCCTCGGGCCGTGACATATAGAATAAAGTATTCTTGGGGCGACATAGCGGAAAGAAAGACCGAGCAACGTAACATCATGTGGAGAATAAGTTATTGATAATGCAGTAGCTTATACGTCGTGTGATGAGTCATATGACTACATCTCATAAGAGAAAGGTTTATGATAAGAAAGAGATATAATGTATAATATTATCTCTTAACAAATGCATCGGTAGGTACCTAACTATGAGTTTTGAACGGCTGTGTAGAATATCGTGTATCTAGCTAGATATGAATATTTAAATTGCTGAAAAAATAGGTTGATCTTCCTATTCATGTTTTCTTGTCTCTAGGTGATATATGAAGCTTCTTGCTTACTGTGGAGGGGGAAACCCCTACCACAGTAACATTAATGCCAGATTTAATTAATATTTCTCAGGGGGGTCTCCCATATCTGAAAATGTAACCATCAAAAGTTCTGAAACTGCAGTCTAGAAACACGAGCCCTTCTATTAAATTTGATATGACATTATTTTCCCCACGAGTAAAGGTAGTAGGTGGGAAGTTAGGGATATGCGATAGTTAAAGGCTTGACGGATTCTCGAGTCATATCCTTTAAGGTCATTCACTTCATCATACACCATTGAACAATAGCTAAAGGGGTTAAAAGCAAGATTATGGCAACTTTCATCAAGATAACCTATGCTACCGACGATCTCCAGTAGGTTATCAAAAGATAGGGGTTAAAACATTAATGTGGAATTATAAACTATTAGACAGAACCCCCAATTCGAAGCAATATCACAACTTGATTACCGGCATGTAACAAAGTACAGGAAATTTACCTCCTAAATGAGAGGATGCTCATGTCTGCATAAGTTTCCGTAGAGTATCCGACACTGCCTTTTGTAGCGTTTTTAATTATGCGCTTGCTGCTGCGCATCAACGTGTCTTCTTGGTTGGCTTGATCGAGGGAACACGACCGCTGCTCATCAAGCCAGGTTTGACATAGGTTGCAAAGGTATGCCAGGACAGAGCGGGTAGTAAGTTGATAGCACTGAGCACAAGTGAGGTCAGAGTGAATCCGCTCTTTTCTGGCTGCGAGATATGCCGTAGTAAGATAGCTTCAAGCAAGAGTTCCCCAGCAATGAGAGTCTGGAAGATGAGACGGCGTTTCTCCGTCACAGCCTTCGAGTCTGGGATACACAAGACGATAGGGAGTGTGAGGGCGAGAACCAAGGCGCCATAGACCTGCCACAGTAAGGCGGCGCTTGGGGGTACAGCTGGGGCGCCAGTAGTAGAACGACCAGCGACGGCGAATGATAGGCACCACTCTGGATACAGAATAAATGGTACGGCCCCGACAATATTGAGAAAGGCTTCGATAACTAAGCCTAACTGGAAAACGCGTGTCATGATTGTACTTGGATAATTGGATTAGAAGTGCAGAAGTAGACCTTGAAGTATATGAAATTGAGAGATAATAATAATTAGGTATTATCTGTAGCTGGCGAACGAACTGTCTATGAAGCTTTATCGACGATTTAAATATTTCCGACGAGAGAGAGGAGATGAAAAGATGAGTGAACAAACCAATTAATTTATAGATTACCCATCGTGTTACATGACAATCGTAGTTGATGTAAGTAAGACGGAAATATGATGAAGCCAGCAAGAACCTTATATCAAGTGACTGTCAGATGCATCAAAATGGTGAAATGTGCATAAGCATCCGTATACTTCGTAGTGAAGCTTCATATCATGGATATGTATTCAAGATTTATGACTGTGTACATAAAACAGACCGGGTGCAGGGGTATATTTTATGTACAATTATGTATATCTTATGCAAATCCACTAGGTGTCTTAGTACATACAGGTACAATCAAGTCGCGCTGAACAATCTTATCCCTGTCCCAAGAGTAACAGCCACAGATCGCGGGGTTGTGGAGGGGCAACTAAAAAAATCAATTTTTATTTTTTTTGTGCTTCCATACACCAATTGCGACAAGCTAATTAATTATACTCACCAAATCTCAAACTGACCCTTTCAACTACTATACAATATACAACCAGAATTGTATTTGACACACCAATTCGCTAAATCTGTCACAATGTCTAAACGCACGGCGGAAGCCGACGACGGCATCGCCCCCCTAAAAGGAGGCGATCGTCCCGAACCGATGGATATAGATAACGACAAGGAAATGGGTGATTTTGAAGACGAATTTGAGGATGAGTTTGAGAGTGAAGACGAGATATTCGAGGCGGGCGTCGATGGTAGACCCGATGCTGAACGCGAAGCAGAGGAACGCGCAGCTGGTGCTATGGACGTCGACAATGGGAATGGAACCTTCATCGTCGGGCGCAATAAGCTTGAGGCTGGTCAACATCTTGCTCCCGATCTAGGAACATACGAGATGCTTCACAATCTCAGTACCCCTTGGCCTTGTCTATCATTCGATATTATCCGTGACGGGCTAGGCGATAATCGAGAAAAGGCCTATCCGGCGGCAATGTACACTGTCGCCGGTACCCAAGCCGAGGGCAAACGCGAGAAGGAGAACCAGCTGATGGTCATGAAGTTCAGTGGTTTGAGTCGCATGCAAAAAGAGGAAGACGATTCGGATTCGGACGATGATGACAACGACGAAGATGCCGAACCTATACTCGAGTCCAAGTCCATCCCGCTAACCTCGACTACAAACCGAATCCGAAGCCACCAAATCCCCTCCCAAGACTCCTCGAAACCACCTACCACCCTTACTGCGACCATGACAGAGTCTACAAACATCTTCATACATGACGTTACTCCTCATCTAGCATCTTTCGACAACCCTGGAACCCTCGTTACCCCACAGCAGAACAAGCCACTCTCCACAATCCGAGCACATAAATCCGAGGGTTACGCGCTTGATTGGTCACCGATGGTGCCCGGTGGCAAGCTCCTGACCGGTGACAACGATGGCCTAATATATGTGACGACGCGAACAGACGGAGGAGGCTGGGTCACAGATATGAGAGCGTTCCAAGGTCACACCAACAGCGTGGAGGAGATCCAATGGAGTCCGCAAGAGGCGTCAGTATTTGCCTCGGCATCTAGCGACGGTACAGTCCGCGTATGGGACGTGCGAAGCAAGAGCCGAAAACCCGCCATCACGGTGCAGGTCAGCTCCACCGACGTCAACGTCATGTCCTGGTCGCGACTGACGACACACCTCCTCGCGACCGGCGCTGACGACGGCGTCTGGGGTGTATGGGACCTGCGACAGTGGAAGGGCGGCGCGCAGAAACCCAGCCCGATCGCGAGCTTCGGCTACCACAAGGAGCAGATCACCAGCATCGAGTGGCATCCTACAGACGATAGCATGGTGGCCGTTGCTGCGGGCGACCACAAGGTAACCCTCTGGGATCTTTCCGTGGAGCTAGACGACGAGGAGAGCAAGGACACCGCGGGGGTTAAGGACATGCCGCCTCAGCTGCTCTTCGAACACATTTCCGAGCACGCGAAGGAGGTGCACTGGCATCCTCAGATCCCCGGCACGCTGGTTGCTACCGGTCAGGAGTTTAGCGTGTTCAGGCCTATACCTGTTGTTTTTGGAATTCATGGAAAATAAGTCCCCTATTAGAATATACGGAGCTCATGACTTGAGAAGAGTTGGATGTTGTCTATAGCTCGGTGCTCCTACGTTGAACTTGGAGCGCAACCATATCCGCTCGCGTATCTTGCAACCAGTTTTCGGTTGGAAAGCTGACGGACCTGTGCTACCTGATGATTACTCGATATTTCCGAGGAGGCAGATTTGACGAAGGCTACGTCGCGCGGCGTTGGAGCCCTTCTATATTAGGGACACTACGCGGTATAGGTGTTGGAAAATGGTTGTTTGGGGGATGGGGATATCCAAAACTCAGTGCCGGTGTTGTCAATCAGGCCTTACTTACTAGGTCATCATGCGTCACGAAATGAAACAAAATGTTCCCACACTTGATGTCTTGAACTGTTGTGTTTGCATTTTTGACATGAGAGGAAACTTGTGTGCCAAGTTTTTTATTGATTTGCGTTTAGATCTTCAAGAAATGTGCGTTGTTTGAAATCAAATTACTACGCCCTCCTATAATTATTTTCTCCTAAAACAAAAAAAAAAAGAAAAAAGTTGTCGGAGAGACACAATTGGCAAAATTACTATTAACATAATAAAGAAGCCGAATTGTGAAAAAGAATAATGACCCCAACCCGATTTGAACGGATAACCTTTCGATCTGGAGTCGAACGCGCTACCGTTGCGCCATAGGGCCATTCCGATTAAACTCGAAGTTCTAGTAAACTAGCCATCGACGCCTGTGATTGATGAGAAAGTGTCCGGATATAAAGGTATATATTACGTATTTTGCCGGACAAGATATGTTGACTCCACGTTGTTTGCTCCCCTCGGTGGGGTCTCCACCACAATGCGCAGAGTTCTAGAATTGTCCAATGTAATCCTTAATTTTAGCGTAGGCAATCCAATGGAAAAATGGATGTTTATATTTTGTCGTAGCTTTCTCGTTATCGACTATACTTGTAGTTTGAAGTGCTCTTCTTTACGGACATGGCTAAGAGCTTTGATTACCAAATGTTCAGAAACGATATTTGAAAAATATCAACCGTAAGATTCGGCTATTGTAAGAGTACCTACCTACGTACCTATTCTAGGAGTCATCTCAAGAATTAGAGTCACTATTTTCTCGTTGAATTAGGTAAGAATATGTCTTTTCTCATATCTAGTTTATAGGTATCATCAATATAACAATCCTCAGTTACCTACCGAAGTAGGTAGACACATATCTAAATAAATAAAATACTAACACCGAAATATTGAGGGCGTGGTCGTGGTCGTAGTAAGACTATGGTCTAAACGGCGAGAGGTCACTTCATAATCAACTTCTCATAGATCTAATATCCCTTTTAAGTCAACGTACGACGAACACACTTCATTTCTCAGCATCTCGTCATTTCTGAAATATCGAGATGATATCCATGTGACCAAAATAATATAGAGCTAGATCAGTTTTGAAAAAAGAAAAAAAAAGAAAAAACTTTCCTAAAACAAATTCCAGTCAAACAATCAAACAACACAGCTTACAGCTCGGTGAGCACTTCCACTCCTTCCCGATTAGGCAGGTCAAGACCCAAGCTCTCCCCTCATCAGGCCAAGCCCAGCGCTGTTTTGCCTCAATCACCATCTCCACGTGAAATGACGTGCTCCGTTACATGCAAATTCCTTCAATATATCAATACCACCTTCTTCGCCGCCGGTCCGCGACCGCTAATGCAACGCCATGTCGTTAGCCAGGGGAAGAGAGAGGGTATCTAAGGAAACTAACGATTAGCCCGCCAGAATAGTTCAAGTGTAGGTATATAAGCTATTAGTAGTCTGGAGGCGAGCTACGAGATGGATATCGACGCCGAAAAGAATGCGTCGCCCCCGGCCTTCCACAGCGCCGAGCACGCGCCCGTGGCTGAGGACCGGCTACGCAGGGCGCTGTCGCCGCGCCAGGTCCAGATGATAGCTATCGGGGGCACGATCGGGACGGGTCTGTTCTTGGGCACCGGAAAGGCATTGGCGACTGGTGGGCCGGCTTCGCTGCTACTGTGCTACGCGATCGTTGGCGGGATCGTGTTTGTGACGATGCTATGTCTGGGCGAGATGGCTGCGTTTGTTCCAGGTGAGACACGGAATATCCGCCTTGAATTCGAGTGTATATGTGCTGACCATGAGCGAAGTTGCCGGATCTTTCTGCACCTTCTCCGCGCGCTACGTAGACGACGCGTGGGGCTTCGCGCTGACGTGGAACTACTGGTTCAACGACGCGGTGTCCACGGCCGCTGATCTCGTCGCCCTGCAGCTGGTCTTCCAGTACTGGAACACCGATTTCCCGTGGTACGCGCTGGGGCTGCTCATATGGTTCGTCATCGTCCTGGCTAACATCGTCAACGTGCGCGCCTACGGCGAAGTCGAGTACTGGCTGTGTCTGCTCAAGGTCGTCACGATCGTCATTTTCATCATCCTGAGCATTGTGGTAAATGCCGGAGGGAACACGTCGCACGAGTACATCGGTGCGCGAAATTGGTACCTCCCTGGTGCGCCCTTCGTGGGCGGCATCGGCGGCTTTGCTAGTGTGTTCGTCACTGCGTCTTTTGCGTATGGCGGCACTGAATCCATCGCTATCACGGCGGGCGAGACAAAAGACCCGGCACGCCAGTTACCGCGAGTCGTCAAGAACGTCTTTTGGCGGATCCTGTTCTTTTACATACTATCTTCCCTAATGATCGGCCTCAACGTACCCTACAACTATCCGGGTCTAAATTCTAAAGAGACGCGCACCTCCCCTTTCACTATCGCTTTCCAGCTGGCCGGGTCTAGGGTCGCGGGATCTTTCGTGAACGCCGTCATCTTGACCAGCGTCGTCTCGGCGGGGAACCACGCCTTGTTTGCGGGTTCCCGTCTGCTGTATACGCTATCCGTGAACGGCCACGCGCCGAAAGTATTCGGGCGCCTGACGCGCTTCCAGGTGCCCTGGGTCTCCGTTCTTACCACCTCCTTCATCTCGGGCCTGCTTTTCGGCGCGTCTTTCATCGGCGCGGGCCAGCTGTGGACGTGGCTGCAGAACCTCGTCGGCGTCTCCAACCAGCTGTCTTGGATCAGCATCGGCATCGCGTCGCTGCGTTTCCGCGCGGGCTTGAAGGCGCAGGGCAAGGAGCACCTCCTGCCATTTAGAAACTGGACGTATCCGGCGGGCCCGATCATTGCGGTCGTGCTTAATATCTTCATCGTGCTTGTCCAGGGGTGGAGCTGCTTTAGTCCGAAGTTTAGTGCCGTCGACTTTGTCAGTTACTACATCGAGTTGCCTTTATTCGCTTTGATGTTCGTTACCTGGAAGTTGGTTAAGAGAACAAAGTTCAAGCGGGCGAGCGAGATGGATCTGGTCACCGATGTATATACGAAGGACGATATTGAACCCGAGGAGCAGGGTTGGGCTGGAAGAATGAAAAGAGTCGGGGGTTGGTTATGCTTCTAAAACCCGACCAAGGCACCAACTGCATTCAGGTAGATGTTCCTATCCAAGTTTCAATATAATACCCCTATACCCCTATCTTACCCGGACTGTTCGGAACTCACAAGGTCTTCATCTTTTTACTATGAAATATACCAATTCTGACACAATGAGAGTTCTTAAGTAATTGCTGTGAAATCTGTTATGAATAGTAATACTTAAGAGGTCTCACGAATGATGATCTTGGTAACATGACCGACTAATGGATCCGGGGTAGTGGATCTGCGGAACCGAAGCCGAAGCCGAGACCGGGGCAAGAAAAGTGAGAAAAAAGAAACGATTCGATCTTTTGTTCGATCGCGCTAAACTATACAAAGTCCAGGTTAATTCGTCTTCTCATACCTTTTTTATCTTTTTTATTTATTTTTTACGTTGATAACAAATACGATGTCATACGGATCTACAAACGAGAGAGAAGGTTCTGTGAGGGAACACGATGTTTGCGTTCGCTCGTCGCAATTTGGGGACGGTGGCGTCGAGAGCGAGGCCGTCAACTCCCCTAGCGGTGAACAAGTGGATGACTCTATAAGCCTAAAACTTGACGAACGGCGAACATCTTGGCAGAAATTGAAATCGTTCTACGAAAGAAACATCGGCCTCTTCTTCGTTTTCCTGGCTCAGGTCTTTGCATCGCTCGTATGTAAAGCAGCTCGGGCTTGACCGCTGTGGCGATTCGTGTATATAGGTATTGACGATTTTGCAGATGGCAATGACCACTCGCCTGCTCGAGACGGGGTTCGAGAAAAAGTTCCACGCCTTGCAGATCATCTTCGTGCGCATGTTCGCGACCGCTGTGCTGGGCTCGCTATATATGTGGTACAAGAAGGTCCCCGACTTTCCTCTCGGACGACGAGACATTAGGGGGCTTTTGGTTCTGCGAGGCCTCGCTGGCTTTACGGGGCTTTTCTGTCTGTATTGTAAGTCTGGTTCGTTTCTTTGGGTTATGTAGAATTACCTTCTAGGTAGGAAATATGATATGGCTAAAGCTAATATACCTATTCAATAAAGATTCGCTCTCCTATTTGGACATAGCCGATTCCACTGTCATCACGTTTTTGGTTCCGACCACGACAGCTATTGTATGTTTTATAGTTCTAAGGGTAAGTACAGTAAATAGGTAATCAAGGTAGTCCTTCGCGTACGTTTCAATCTTGCTGAATCACCTATTTATCTTAGGAACCGTATACAGTGAAAGAAGCTATAGCAGGCTTCATCGCTTTCGCTGGCATACTCTTCATCGCTAGACCAGCATTCCTCTTCCACAAACACGACGATGGCCAGCCAGAACATGATGGCACTAGACTATTCATGGTAGATCAACCTAAAGGGATAGTACCTGAAGTGCCCGCGACGCCGGCTCAACGCTCGCTCGCTGTTATTCTGGCCGTCATCGGCACGTTCGCCGCGGCCTCTGCATATTCTATCATTCGAGTTATCGGCAAGCGCGCACACTCACTTATAAGTGTCAACTACTTCGCCGTCCTCGCGACAGTCGTCTCGTTCCTCGCCATCATGGTCCTTCCTGATCTGCATTTTGAAATTCCCGAGAATGCTGCTCAATGGTAGGATATGATATTCGTGCCTTAATTATATACATGAGCATGGCTGACACTTCTGCAGGTCTTTATTAATATCGATAGGCATTGCAGGGTTCCTGCTGCAATTCCTCCTTACTGAAGGATTACAGAGAGAGAAGGCGGGGAGAGCGACTAATCTCATAGTAAGTTATTGTCACATACAGATACATACGATCCTGTATGTTTCTCGGCGAGCTAACGGGCGGGTTTAGTACACGCAAATGGTCTTCGCGCTGATCATCGAACGGGTAGTCTGGGGAACGACGCCACCTGTCGAAAGCCTCTTCGGCAGCGCCTTGATTATCGGGTCTGCGATATGGGTTAGCTTACAAAAGACTAAGCAGCCAACTGAAAAGAAACAGCTCCTGGATGAGGAGCAAAGCCTTTTGGGGGCCGATGCTCCTACGGGGGTGCGCGAACACTGATCTTACGTGATCGCATGCCGTTGCAATTCTAGAATCGCGACCCCTATCACCTACTTCTTTAGGGGTGCTAGATATAACAACGCACGGGGCGAAATATCATGAAGCCGTAGGAGTGCCGTATGTCTTACTAGAGTCATATTTATAGCTCAATGAAAAAAGACTTCGTTATATTCTGTTCACGGTGGTTGAAATCTACGTGAATGCCTTCCCTAGGCATGCTTCTGCTCTAAATGACAATATATGCTAATCTCCTCGCGTAAATGAATTCATGGCACATAAACTGCAGGAAAAGGTATCTAATATATGGTATCTAATGAATAAAATAATGAAAATACTCCCCCCTTCGTTGGTATCATGCAAACCCATATCCCGCCGCAACGCACTATTCATTAGCCTGGTAGTGATGATGACTATTAGCCCCCAGGTAGTTATTAGGCATCTCGTGAACCACGTATGGCGTCTCCATCTCCGCCGCCTCGTCTGTAACGTGGGCCGGCAACTGCCACGTGTTGCCGTTCGTCTCCAGTTCCGTTACGGGCTGTTGCTGCTGCTGCTGTGGCCAGTACTCGGCTGGCGGCGACTTCGGCGACTCTCCTGTTGCCTCGGCTATGCTCGCGCCGTAGTATGCCGCCGGCTTGTCCCTGATCAGGGGCACCCCGCAGAGCGAGAAGCCCTTGCCGTAGATGTGGTAGCGCCGCACGATGAAGCTGATAAATGTGAGTACTACGACACCGGCCACGCCGCCGACGGTGGATCCGGCGATGACGCTGGTCCGAGATACATGTCCTTCCGAGCTGCTCGCCGTCGCGTCGTCGTCTGGACCTGGTAGCGGCGTCCAGTACCCGTCCCAGGAGGTTTCCCAGTTGTTGTTGCTAGTTAGGAGGGTGCGGCACTCGTTGTCCATGATCGTCACGCTCTGGCCGTTGACGTTGGGCCCGGGCGCCTGCGACATGAAGTAGTACGCCGTCCGCAGGTTCGCGCCGAAAAACGCGTCCTGCAGAAAGGCGCGCCCGAGAGCATAGTTCCCGTTCGATACCGCGTTGCACGGGAAGTAGGGGGTCGGCTTGTCGACGATCGGCGAGTCGAGCGTCAGGTTAAGGTGCATGAACGGCACCGAGATGTTCACTTTCCGCGCGTTGTCGTCGGGGTCCACGAACGTGAACGATAAAACGGAGGGAGACTGCACTACGCGACTGTAGTCCGGGGAGCTCGTGTTCCATAGGTATAATCCTAAGCCCTCATTGTATGTTACGGGGATCTCGGCGGCGATGGCATCACAGGTGCTCTTGGGAAGGTTGATGTACGGAAAGCACGGGTCGATGGCAAGGGGAAGTCGATCGCCTATCGAAGAATTCCCCGACGCCAACAGACCTCCTTTAGAGCTAAAAGGGAAGGGCGACCCCCCTTTAACGACGTTGATGGATATGTCCACGAGAGGAGCACCCGTGAATACGAGATAGGGGTCGCCAATAGAAATAGCCAACATATCGTTTACCGCCCTATTTCGATCGTACCCCCCAAACCAGAGCGAGCCCGGAACCTGCTGAGGAGCAGCCGATCCAATATGCAATCCGAAGGTTTGAGAGTCGATGGCGTCCTCTTCAAACAGAGTCCCAGCTAGTAAACTAACATTGACGGCGCCTGCAGACGTACCTGCGTTTACCTGGAATGACTGGTTGACCACTGATAGCTGAGTATTAGATATTGTGCCTCTTCAAACAAGTAGATAGACATTGAAGTCATTGAAGTCCTATCAAGCTATACTTACTGGAGGGTGCTGCGCCAAAACTGAGACAGCCTGCGAATATCGGACACTTGTTCCCGTTAGGATATCGAAATTGACTATCGTTCAAGAGGACCATATCAAAGTCAGGAACTTTATCGCCAGCCCACTGGGTCGTATCGGTTCCCAGGTACAGTGAGTCGGCATACCGCATCCCAGCACTACCTTCGGAAACCATGTTAGGTGTGTAGGAGCTGCCGCCGTTTATTATGATACTTGGCTTATGTCCGGTGCCCGTTGACTCGTTGTATATGGCGCCAGCCTGCTGCGCATAGCATGGCTGACCATCGGCTGTAACGTTTCCGCAGTAAGTTGCCCCGGGGAAAAACGACTCCCACATCTTTCCCGCATAGGTCGTAACTTGTTGACCAGACCCCAGCGTCACCTCTACCGCGTTCCAAGGCCCATCTGGTCCTAAGGTCTTGTTCGACCATCGTGCTGCTTTGGGCGACCCATCAACCGATCGAATCAGTGACAAGGTTGCCACGCTGGCGAGTATCGTTAAGAGGCGGTTCATCGAAAGTTGCCGACACTCGACTATCTAGAGTCGAGACTCAATAGAAGATGTCCGTGTGAGAAACCAAGAATCCGGCACGCAATGATAGCGGATGAGTGACATTGATCGACAATTCAAAGGGCAGAAAAAAGAGGGTCGAGTTCAGCTTCATGTTCCAGAAGGTTAGTGGAGAGGAGAGACCTTTGTAATCCGTCGTCTCCTGAGGCTCAACAGGCCGTGGCGAGAGTGGCACCGGCCAGGTAGTCGAGACAACCAACCCAGCAACCAGGAGACAAGGAGGAGGACGGGATACACACTAGCATGACTCTGCTGCTCTGCTGATCCGAGGACTAGAGAATCCTGCGCGGGCGTACCCAGCACACATTTTCATCCTCATCAACCAGTCAGCCCAGCCTCTGGGTTCATCACACCAGGTCAACCATGCATTCTTGGGTCGGCTACCATGGTTGGCATCTCAGGTACATGTGCAGAATCTCAATATTGGCTCGATCGATCGCTCTGCTGCGTGCTATTACCGCACCCGAGAGTCGGTGCTCGTTCTGCAAGCGGTTAGGCACAGCTCTACCGCCCCCAACCCGACCCCCGGAAGCGATAGGGATCAACAGACGCCAAGCTTTTCCCATCGCTGTCCACGGCCAAATCCTACGACCTGCTGGACCTGGGGAGCCGCAAAGTTTGCTTACGTGAAAATAAGACTTATTTTTAGCTCCGCCGGGTCTCAAAATAAACTTCTTAGCTCATCATAAAATACGCCTACCGCTGGGGCGGTTTGGTGCCGGCCGGGACTGTGCGCGGAATCTGGGTAGCGCGGATTCCGCAGTTGGCTGGCAGCTAGGTATGGGTAATTGGCATGTGGTCGAGTATGTGTGCAGGTGTGGTAGCAACCAGATGTGATCTATCATTATTTGGTACTCTGTTCGTCCCGATTCAGAATAACCAACAAAAGGCCAGAGCATCCCTTACTAACCAGTGATCAGCGACTTGCATCAGAATATCGTAGGCGGCCGGGCCACTAAACCCCGGAATACGCGAGTGGTGCATAGTGATATTGAGACTATTCATGTACTATATATTATATGTCCAGATTCTCTGTAAAGATCGTGGATCTCTTGAGGTTAAGCGAGCTGAAGCTGTCGTTGTCCGATCTTCGCCGTACTGCATACACACAGTCACACGTGCTTTAGTTCGGCCGAGAGATCTAGGGTTGGTGCTAATTGTAACAGCTTGATCGTACTCGGACTCGTTAGTGTTTCTAGCTATGGCCATTGTATAGCAAGGTTGTATTAGTCCGTGTGGGTAGGTGATGGGTGTGAATAGATACTATCAGATTGTAGGATTAACCAGACCCAACATCCTGAATATCTAAATTAATTCATCAGCACTAAACTGAAGAGAATGAGGCAGGAGGGCGAACTAACTATTGCGCATCTCAGCATAATCCAGAGGGTTACATTTCCTAGGTATGTAGCCTACCTCGCTCGCCAAAGGTTATACAAGTTTCTCATTTATTGCAGAGGTATGTTCGTACCTACTGACCTAGATAGATATCTCATCTCATGCGAGAATGGGAAAACAGCTTGTAACTTTACCAACACGTGTACTTCAAAAAGGGGGTACCTTCCAGTCTCCGACCAGAAGACCAATGATGAAGATTTGTCAATATGAAGCGTATTGCTACCAGACAGCTGCAGCCAATTGTCGACATATATTGCTAGCTTCGTCCAATAACCTTGTTGGATAGCTGTAACATAACGTAAATCTTAACCTCAAATGCAGCTCAACGTCACTTAGTGGACTCAATGGAGGGAGGGGAAAACATTGGTGCCCAATTCAGGTTAGGTTAAAGAATAAACCACTCCCACCTCTGGAGGATATTGGGAAGGTACCTAGTAGTATACTTTGATTGAAGTCTTTGAATTTCATACCTTTGTGAAAATGGCCGTGACAGAGTCGTCCTACTCGACACCCAAGTGGTGGAAAGAAGCCGGTAAGTTGATTAAACTTTCAGGATCCTGAGGATGTTCTTCTGTCCGGGATGTTTGCATCCATGCCCGTAACAGAGACTAATAAAGGGGTTACTAGTGGTCTATCAAATATATCCAGCAAGCTTCCAGTGCCAGGTGTGTGAATGACTGGGATGCCAACTTACCGGGTTATTATTAATTTTCTACATCGGAACCAAAAAGCCTGGCGTGACTTCGGGATGGGGTACTATCAAGGGCATCACATCGCGGCTCGACTACCTTAAGTCTCTGGGTGTCGACGTGGTCTGGTCGTCGCCGATCCTCAAGTCGCCGCAGGCTGACATGGGCTACGACATCGCCGACTACAAGCAGATTGACGAGCGATACGGAACCCTGGAAGATGTAGACGAACTAATCGCCGAGCTCAAGAAGCGCGACATGAAGCTCATGATGGATTTGGTAATGAACCACACCAGCAACGAGAATCCGTGGTTCCTCGAGAGTCGCGCAAGCCTCGACAGTCCCAAGCGCGACTGGTATATTTGGAAGAAGCCGAAGAGCGTCAGTCCCGATGGCGTGCCGGAGCCGCCTAACAATTGGGCGCAGATCCTAGGTGAAGCCAACTCGGCCTGGACGTATGATGAGAAGACTGGCGAATTCTATCTTAGCCTGTTCACACCGGAACAGCCCGACTTGAACTGGGAGAACCCCGAGGTCCGGGCGGCTGTCTGGGATGTGATGCATTTTTGGAGTGCGTATTATTTTTTATTTATTTATTGATCCAGTCCCCTTCTTTCGCAGTGAACGCCACGATTTGAAACCTCCATTCGCGCTGTGATGATTTAGTATTGTATACTGATAACACCTCTCTATGACAGTGAAACGAGGCGCAAGTGGATTTCGAATGGACGTTATCAATTTGATCTCCAAGGTGCCCGGTTATCCCGACGCCGAGATCGTCCTCGGTCCGGGGCATAAGTATCAGCCTGGAGTAAAGTACTTCGTTAACGGACCGAAACTACACGACTACTTACAAGAGATGTACAAAGAGGTATTGAGTAAATATGACACGATTACCGTTGGTGAAATGCCTGGAGTTAGCGACGAAAAGGAGATCCTGCGAAGCGTCGGTGCCGACGCCGACGAGTTGAGAATGGTCTTCATCTTCGACCTGGTCGACATCGACAAGCCGAACGTCAGGATGGCGCTCAAGCCATGGGATGTCAAAGAGATGAAGTCGATTATCACGAAGTGGCAGCAGGTCATGATCCGAGACAACGGATGGAATGCGGTGTTTATCGAGAACCACGATAATCCGAGATCGGTCTCGCGATACACTGATGATAGCGATGAGTGTCGTGAAAGGGGGGCTAAGCTTCTCGCTCTCATGCAGACCACTCTCGGAGGCACGCTTTTTGTCTACCAAGGAGAAGAGATTGGAATTCGCAATGCCCCAACAACCTGGGACATCTCTGAATTCAAAGATATCGAGACCATCAACTACTGGAAGAAGTGCGAGCAGCTGTATGCGAATGACAAGGAGAAATTAGCCTTTGGTCGTAAAATCATCGACATGAAAGCACGCGACCATGCTCGAACTCCGATGCAGTGGACCGCAGGGCAGAATGCGGGCTTCTGCGATCCAGATACGAAGCCATGGATGAGAGTGATGGACGACTATCAGACGGTAAATGTTGAGGCCCAGTCAAAGGCAGATGACCCGAATGAACTTTCGGTCTGGCAGTATTGGCAAGGAGCGTTGAAACAGAGGAAAGACAATGCTGACGCCTTCGTGTACGGGGATTTCCAAGAGTTGTCTCCTCAACATCCCGAGGTCTTCGCCTATGTTCGTACGAGCGTTAAGGGCGACCGCTGGCTCGTTGTTCTTAACTTTTCCAGGAAGGACATAGAGTGGGAAATGCCTCAAGGGGTTGAGATAGAGTCTTGGACCTCGACCAATTATGCGAAGGGTGTTCCGGACAAACCGAAGAAGTCGGGTGTGCCTCTGAAGCCTTGGGAGGGTATATTGGGACGATGTAAGTAGATAATATTGAGGACTTGCTTCTGAAAGAAGCACTCCCCTTGTGTATGCCACGCCAGAGATGGTATCTATCCTGGGAGTATTCGCCCTGTCCTTTGAATTCCATAAGAATGGTCCACAAATTGCTATAATATTGATAGATCTGTCTTAAGACCAAGGAAACATGTCTTCTAAGCTTGACATCACTAGAGTCCTTCCATGACACTTTCTAGATCCTGTTCATAACCATTTCTTTACTTCGACAGATTCTTTTTAACTCCCGTAGGCGGCACCGGTGAGTAGATTGTGCATGTAACTAAGTCTGACTTATGCCTTGCTCTCCATGTTCGAACTTGGATAAATCTGCATGGTCTCGTCTAGTAAGCCTTGAAGTGGGTATCCCTATTCTTAGCTGTCTAGGCCACTCTTAACAGGGTCCCAACAAACAGGCGAATACTCGTCAAACTCTAGCGTGTCCATATCTTCCTTCGAGAGTTCAAAGTCGTATATGGCGGCATTCTCCTTGATTCTCGAAGGCGTGACGCTCTTGGGGAGTGGGACATATCCCTTCTGTAAACTCCATCGGATCAAGATTTGAGCCTCAGTCTTGCCATGTTTCGACGCAAGGCTGACTGTAGACTTTTCACCGAATCGCTCGCCTCGTATAACGGGAGCGTAGGCCTCGAAAGCAATGTTTCGCTTGGCACACCATTCGGCAATATCGTTGCGAGGACACCACGGATGAACCTCACACTGGTTGATCGAGATAATTCCGCCTTTACCTTTGCCGCCTCGTTCAGCCTCGAGTTCAGCAATGTGCTTTTCTAGCTCGTCAAGATGGTGGACGCCATAATTGCTAACCCCAATAGATCGGACTGTCTATTGTCAGTAGAAATCACTTGTTGGAAAGAGTTGAGGGGTATTGAGTCGTGAGGTTGTTTTTCAAGGACGCGGCAGGTAGCATGAAGTGAAATTCATATGCACATACTCTTGCCCTCTTCAACAGCCTCTACGAGCGCCTTCCATACGTCCTTTCGCGCAGCGGAACCGCCGTAAGGCGAATGAATCAACATGAGGTCGATGTAATCAAGGCCAGAGGTTTTCAAACTCGTTTCTACTTGTGCCTTGGCAACAGCGTAGCTCATACCACCAGGCGGAATCTTAGATGTGAAATAGATCTCGGAGCGTGGCAGCTTGCTAGCTCGAATAGCATTACCACATCCAGCCTCATTGCGGTAAGCAGCGGCTGAATCGACGTGACGGTAACCAACGTTGAACGCTTCTAGCACAGCTTTCTCGGTTTCATCTGGCGGGCTGTGAATCGGTAGTTAGATTCGACATACGAGACCCTTCTAAAATGACTCGATTATACTAATACTAAACTCACGTTTGGTATACCTAAGCCGCGTTAATTTCATTATCTATGAGAGTATACATAGAATATAACATGGCGTACTTACCCCAAAACCTAATCGAGGGATTTCATAACCGCTGTTTAGCTTCAGGGTGGAATTGATGTTATAGGTTGCCATTGTTATGGTTCTATGAAGGAGAGAAACCTGTTAGCAAGAAGCATCTGGGGCATTTAAATGGACAGGGGGTTTAATTGATATATATTTGAATCTATTGAGGGGTCTTAGAGCGAAAAGGTATGCTTGCCTAACTTTCCCTGGCCTAAAAGATCTTGTTGCTAGTTTGGTGAAAAGTGCAATCATGAGTGAAGGTAAAGATCAGGACACTTGCAACTCTTATAGCTGTCGCATTGGGGAGAAGTCGGCGGATATATGTAGATGTCTGGCAAGGAACAACTAATGCCCTTTATACTAGTAACTACCGCAATGATCACCAAGCATGCATCAGTAAACTGATTATTCTGCCGCGTCTTTTGTCGGCGTTTATTGACTATCTCCGTTGTGACCGTTGACATTTCATAAAGAAGTAGGGGGAAAGGGGGAAAGGAGAAAGGGGAGAGAATTAATTCTATGAGTCATACCAGCGGTTGGTTTGACGGAGTTAGGTATCTATTGAGGTTACACTTGTTACATAGGTCCTTCCTTGAAAGTATCTTGAACGATCCTGCCTCCCTATAGGTGATACCATTCCACTTTTACCGACGTCACTAGAGCATAATTGTGAGCGACCCGTACGCTAAACCACCAATGAGAGGATCAGAAATTAATCTTATGTGACGAGTATGTATGTATTTGTACTGTACATATGTACCACACAGAGATCATTTATGGCGGGGTTAAGGGTTGAGGGGCATTCCTTATTGATGGCCTTACCTAGCTCTTAGCTGTGTCTAATCTTAAGCTTCTTCATAATATTTTGAAAAAGTAGTTGTAGGTAGGTAGTTACCTATACATACCTTATAAACTACTATTAGCAGGACCTATAATATTGAATCACGTCGCATCCGAATGGCAGATATTCTAATCATTCCGAATTACAGACTCGCCAATTTTATTTAGGTCTGCGACACGCACTATCTACCCGCTACCCGCTTTCGATATGCAGCTTGTCGGGTCGAAGGCGTCACAGCGCCTAGACGAGATAGGCGAGGGAAGCGTAACTTTACTACCTATTGAGCCAGAAGACATGGTAAGTCTACGTCACCTTGAGACAAATATTAGGAAACCTCGAAACCATCTAACATCAAACGTGAAGTGGCACGCAAATAACCTGATAGGCCCCGAAGATGTCGTCAAGGCGCATGCGATCCGAAAAGTTACAACAGAGACCAAGACTGGCAGCACCATGTCAGAGAGGGTACATACCGATCTTACCATTCGTGTTACTTCCACATTCTTCGATCCAGGCTCGTCGCAATTACACGTCTCAGGCACCGTCATTGTCGAGAACAACTTTGTCAGCCTCGGACAATACCATACCCTCGACCTCGAGCTTAACCGGACGTTCACCCTATGGAAGAAGTATGGATGGGACTCGGTGGCGAGGGAAACACTCGCAGATGCCATAAAACAGGACAGAGACGGCGCAGTAGCTGCTGTCGTGATGCAAGAGGGCATCGCCAATATCTGCCTGATCACCGAATACCGTACGATACTTAAGCAAAGGGTAGAGAGTACGATACCCAAGAAGCGGTCGAGCAGTAACGAGCAAGATTCGGGGATGAAGCGCTTCTTTGAGAAGACTTTGGGCACTTTGCTCCGCAGCATAGATTTCTCGATACCCCGACCGCTGCTGTTGGCTAGTCCTGGGTTTGTCGCGGGCGACTTTAAAAAGTACATATTAGATGAGGGCGTTAGAAGGGCCGACAAGTCAATGATGGCTATGGCTAAAGAAGCAACGGTGGTTCATTCGAGCTCTGGACACCTGCATAGCCTGAACGAGATCCTCAAGAGCTCCGAGGTCACCGCGACCATGAAGGATATGAAATTTTCCAAAGAGACAAGGTTTATGGACGACTTCTTCGATAAGTTACGGAAAGACGACGGTCGTGCCTGGTATGGCACGGTCCCTGTCGAGAAGGCGGTTAAGGAGGGTGCTGTCGGTCGAGGAGGGGGGATATTGTTAGTTAACAATTCTCTATTCCGAAGCCAGGACATCGCAACAAGGAGAAGATATGTCGCCATGGTTGATAAGGTCAAAGAGGATGGAGGGGAGGCGAGAATACTGAGTAGTGATCATGAGAGCGGACAACGGTTAGACGCTTTAGGTAGCATAGCCGCTATACTCACATACCCTATACTAGATCTAGATGAAGATGAAGATGAGGCAGATACTGGTGGGCAAACCGAAGCCGGGGAGAACATGGTAATATGAAGGCTGATCTAGATGCGTCCCCAATTGATTGCTTACCTACAAAGACTGTTAATTGTAATTGTGAAGCTGTATCCAACCTACATCTACTAGACGAAGCTGGAGAAGTAATACGCAAGGTGCCTAACTGGCTTTCAGGGGCATAGTAAGTTGTTAACTATGTATCCTTTAAGGTATATTCCTCGCATTTTATTCGTAAATCAATGCTTAATAGGCATCTAAACTTAGATAGGGATATATATGGGGATCAGATCTAAAAACGAGATCCCAGCTAAGAGGTTCAATAAGAAACTTCGAATTGGTTGGAAGAGAGCAAACATGACCTTGCAATGACGTACCGGGATGACCTGCATGAATCCATGAAGGTGGATATTGCATCATTATGCGCTGCTTCTCTCCCAGGTTCAATGTTCAATAATAGAACTTTATGGATCCGTTTGTCCGTTTTCCGAAAAGGTAAAAATAAGGTAGATATGGTGGATATGGTGGATATAACTTGCGCTAATATTAAAGTTTTGCGGCTCATGGACCCGTTTCACGTACCACTTCCGTATTGTCAAACGCTTTAATGATCGAATACTTAGTACTGAGGAACCTTGAAAGTCAATTCGTGTCGCGCCACCCGCGGAATCTCATACCACATATTCATCTTACATGCTTCGACGCATGCTCGACACACTCGTACTCGTATCCTACTAGCTTCTGTTCTGTTATACCAATTCTGTATTTTAACCAGAAGTATCCGGCTTCAACAGCAGAGATGGCCACCATTCTTATGTACTTGAATCTATATTCAATTTTAATTCACGATTAAGATCTTAGTCGAATCCTTTGAACCTCGGATGTGACGGAGTTGCTAAAAGGGCCAACTGGGCACGCGCCATTAATAACCAAAATAACCCACCGCGCATTTCTAAGCTCGATAAATTTCGTTGTCGTAGCTACCTCGGTATATACGATACGGCGTTGCTATTCTATACGCGCGCGCGCTATATATCAGCATAATACCTCCTCATACCAGATGATTCTCGGACAAGGTTAGATAATGGAAGATGTCGACCTCTTCACCGGCCACCGAGGTCGCCCGTCCTCATCTAGACGACCTATCCGCTGTCCACACGAATGCGAAGATAAGTCAAAATGGCTCGGAGCTGTTTCGTGACCTCGGACGGTCCCCAACTTCTTCTGATGATCCAGGTACGACCAGTATCCGCAACATACTCCCCTGTTACCTCGTCTTCTTGTTTTGTAAATGATTTGCGCCAATTCTATGTCTAAGCCCGTCTTGCTGATACCTTATCTTAACTTCTTCACTAGGCACCAGTATTCTAGGTCCCGGAAAGAAAAGCCTTGCAAAACTTACACGGAAGGATACCGCAGGAAAAGATGCAAAAGACAAGAAGGACGCCGATACTGTGGCTCGGCCTGGGCCGCAAGTCGCATCTTCGTCCGCACTCGACCCCCTATCCCATGTACGTCTTGTCCGCGAAGCCTATCAATGGTCAAGGTTAATCCCTATGTCAACTCCTAGCATATCTTTGTGAGAACCAATACCGACCGCTCCATCACTTCGAGATTTCGCAATCCCGGTCGGCCGGACAGCCCTGCTACAAATGAAGGACTACCCCGTCCTTCCTCCGATCTACCTGCTAAACAAGTAGCCCCTCAGCCTGATCTACCGAGAGACAGGAGGTGTGTCTGCCTAGGAATAGCTTGATGAAGTATTAGGAAGTCATACTAATACCCGTGGTTCTATAGGAAGGGAGGATTCCTTAGTCGCCTAAGCATGATCGGTGGAAAGAAAAAAGAGGGCGGCATCCATGACGACGAGTCCGAGATTAGCGAACTAAGGACCGAGGGCGCGAATGCTGTAGCCTTCTCTTCTGCCATCGGTGCCGCTGGCTACATCCCTCATCACAAAGAGCCGCCGCGGTATATCAGGGTTCGAGCGCACAACAAGAAAGCCAAGGAGTTCAACCGCACATTTCTCGCACAGGAGTTGGTAGGGACGCACCCACTTAATCAAGGCGATCAGGCAAAGACCACGAACGGATTTACCACAACATCAGGGGTCCGTAAAGATGAATCGGAATTAGGTGGCCCCATCTGGGCTGTCGAGTTTAGTAGAGATGGTAGATACCTAGCCACCGGAGGTCGAGACCGAGTGGTGCGCATATGGGCAGTGATCGCAACGGAGGAAGACCGAAAGGTAGAGGAAGAGGAACAAAACGCCGCGAGCGATAAAGAGGAGCGTCTCAGCGCGCCGGTCTTTCGCGCGAAACCGATCCGAGAGTTTGTTGGCCACACCGGCGATATTCTTGATCTTAGCTGGAGCAAGAACAATTTCCTCCTTTCTTCATCGATGGATAAGACTGTCCGCCTATGGCATATAAGTAGGCAGGAATGTCTGTGTACGTTTAAACACAAGGACTTCGTCACATCTATCGCTTTTCATCCTCGCGATGACCGGTTTTTCCTTGCCGGTTCCCTCGACTCATACTTACGCTTATGGAGCATACCTGACAAAGCCGTCGCTTATTCGAGCCAGTTGTCTGATTTCATTACGGCCGTTGCTTTTTCGCCCGATGGGAGGACCTCCATAGCAGGATGTCTGAATGGCTTTTGTATGTTTTACGAGACCGAGGGGCTTAAATATCATACGCAGATTCACGTGCGGTCATCCAGGGGTAAAAATGCGAAGGGGAGCAAGATCACCGGTATCGAAACGATGAGGTTTCCCCCGGACGCTGCCGATGGTGTGGTCAAGGTTCTTATCACCTCAAACGATTCTCGCATCAGGATCTACAATATGGGAGACAAAAATCTCGATTTAAAGCTCAAGGGCCACGAGAATACGTGTAGCCAGATCAGGGCTACGTTTAATGATGACGGAAATTATATCATATGTGGGAGTGAAGATAAGAGGGCATTCATATGGTCAACCAGCGCGAGATTTGCCGAGAACAAGGAAAAGAGGCCCTACGAATATTTTGAGGCCCATTCGAGTATTGTAACCGGAGCTATATTCGCCCCAACGGTAGTACGACAATTATTACAGACTTCCGGTGATCCTATATTCACACTTTGCAACCCCCCGCCGATAACATTGCGTAGTAAGGAGGAATCGACGATCAACCCGGTTCTAGAGTCTCAAGATACCCAATCCGAAAGCTCAAACAAGGTCAAAAAGCCTGATGAGTCTCCTGGGTTTATTGCGCGCTCTACTCATTACGACGGCAACATCATCGTAACAACTGATCATACGGGCTTGATCAAGGTTTTCCGTCAGGACTGTGCGTTCACCAAACGTCGCCACGATAATTGGGAGACCGGTTCAACATTCTCTAGGAAAATCGGAAGAGATAGTCTGCTGGGCCGTAGTGGTAGCATTGCCACACGATTTAGTGCCGGTAGTCGAGATCCACATTCTCGCCGTGGCTCGCTTACACAGCCGCCCCAGGGCGTATTTCAAGTTAATTCGGACAGGATAAATACATGGCGGCATGGTGTCGAAGGACAAACTGGTAGGCCGGTGTCGATAACCATCTCAACACCAGCGCGCAGTGAGCGGTCCCTTTCACCGAGTAAGGCTGCTCGTACCCCTGCAAATCCTGCTTCAGGAGCAAGAAGGCAGCCTTACGCGAACACATCGGCCGCCAACGTCCCGACAAGTCCTACCTCTAGCGTGCAAACCAATAGGCCCAGCGACCGCGTAGGGTTGCGGGAAGTATCAGTCCCACCAACTCCGAGCTTTTCGTTCCGGCCGCTAGACGAAGAAGAAGACGAGCTGCGCCTGGATCCGGCCGGCGCAAGTTATTCGTTCTGGAACCTAAACAAATGGCGAAATATAAGCCCCCTGAGAGGTAACGGGAATAGCGGGTCCGCCCCCGGGTCAGATTCTGCGCATCAACGCTCTGCAAGTGCCGCGCTAGCCCCGGACGCGACGGCGGTCGAGGATAGCCGCAGAAAGAGCCTAGCGGCGGGCGCGGAAGAAGCGGCCACAAACGGCAAGCCGGAGAAACACACGCGACGCAAGAGCGTACCAGCTAGCGCCATCCTGGCCCGGGAGAGCGAAAAGGACGACACTTACCTGGCGCCGCCGGTTCCTGTCCCCCCGCAGCCCGAGTCCTATGCCAGCTGTCTAAGCTCGGAGCGCACGAGCGAAGACGGCGAGGATATGCAGTGCCCGTCGTGTGGCAGCCGCGACTTTAGGGCGAAGAAGATCGGCGGCAAGCAGAGGCTGCTGTGTGGGAAATGCGGCCGCGCGGTTAATTCGTGAGGTGGTTGTGTTACTTAATGAGTTGGAGTCCCTTTCTCGTTTTCGAACGGACTTGGGGCGGAGGATATACCTGTACGTTGGACGTTGTACTATGATTGATGCTTTTGAAGAGAACAGGAGAACGGATTTTGGGCTGGTTGCATACACGGATGGCATTGTTAGCGACAGCTCTTCGTGGGCTCTGGGGGTTGACAGGGGTTTTCTTGTTTTCTAGTGGCATTGTTTATCTAGGCGGATATACCACGATCTGCTTAGGACATACCTACCTAGGTATACATGTCTTCTCCGATGGTAGTCATGACATTTTAGGGGAAAGCAACATATATGTTTCTCATTTCCCTTCGAAACCTCTCTATTACGATTAGATTCGGTTAGTGACAGTTTTATGGGTCACTCTTTCAACCGCCTCGTAGTCTTCGAGACTAATAGCCTCGTTTTAACATCAGCGTCGCCCTGAATGAAGATTCTTCCAATACCATGTGGTCTTCTGACAGCTCATCACACGTACTTATTCAGTACCTAACACAAATATTTATATAGGTCAAGGTACTATTTATATAGCACACATAGCATCGACCGAAACGAATAGTGTATCTCGCATACCCAAAATTCACAATAATCGAGGACGTCTAGTTCTCATCCCATTGGTCTGTGACAGCACCGTGGCTAGCGTCCCCGACCAATCTCGCATATTTAGCCAAGACACCTCTCCTAACTTTTAACGGGGGAGCTTTCCACGCCTTCCTCCTCTCCTTCAACTCCTCGTCGCTCACGTTGGTTATGTCGATCCGATTCTTGATCGCATCGATGACTATTGTGTCTCCCTCCTTGACCAAGGCAATAGGTCCGCCTCTGGCTGCTTCCGGGGTAACGTGGCCGACGATGAAGCCGTGGCTAGCCCCACTATACCTACCATCCGTGACAAGGGCGATATTTTTGAGCCCGGCTCCCATGATTGCCGCCGATGCCTTTAACTGCTCCGGCATCCCCGGGCCTCCTCTAGGACCCTCGTAGCGAACTATGAGCACCAAGTTCTCGTCTCGCGGGATCTCGCCACGAGACAGAGCACCGTCGAGCTCGTGCTCCTTATCAAACACGCGGGCCTTACCCGTGAAGCTCAGCCCCTCCTTGCCCGTGATCTTGGCCACGGCTCCTTCGGGCGCGAAATTGCCCCGTAGGATCCGGATGTGTCCCGACTCTTTGATCGGGTCCGAGAGAGGACGAATGATCTTTTGGCCGGGCGACAGGCTGGGCCAGTCGGCGACGTTTTCCGCGAGCGTGCGGCCTGTGACTGTCGGGATGTCGCCATTGACTAGGCCCGCCGCGATGAGCATCTTCAGCACCGACGGCGTGCCGCCGATCTTGTACAGATCCTCCATCAGATACTTTCCGCTCGGAGCCAGGTCCGCCAGGAACGGCGTCTTGTTGCTGACCCTATCGATGTCTTCCAGGGTCAGCGGCACCTCGGCCGTGTTTGCCATGGCCAGGAAGTGCAGCACGCCGTTCGTCGAGCCGCCCAGGATCATGGTGACGACCAGCGCGTTCTCGAACGATTCCCGCGTTATCAGGTCGCGGGGGCGGATGTCCTTCTCCATCGTCACCTTGATGACCTCGGCCGCGCGCTCGCACTCGCGAGCCTTCTCCGGGGACAGGGCGGGGTAGGACGACGACCCGGGGAGGGTCAGCCCCATCGCTTCGATGGCCGTCGCCATCGTGTTCGCCGTGTACATGCCGCCGCACGCGCCGGCGCCGGGGCACGCGTGGCGCTCGATGTCCGACATCACGTCGCTTGGGGTGCGGCCTTCGGTGCCGGGGTTCGTCTTGGCGTGCAGCCGGTCGTATGCAAAAGCCCCCGAGGCTTCGTAGCAGGTGCTTATGTTTACGTCGCGCTCTAGGAGATTCGAATATCCTTTTCGGATGGCCCCTCCGTACTATACTTTTTAATAAGTCGGTGGACGAAACTGGTTTGAAGGGGATACGTATTTAGGCCATCATCTCAAAGTTGTGATGCTCCAGATATGTATGGGAATAAGAGGGCAATTTCTGGCTGTTGACTTACAATCATGATGAAAGGCCGGTTATGGCGTGCTGCAGCCATCACCACACCAGGCATGTTCTTGTCGCAACCCGGAATGGAAATGTTGGCATCGTGATGCTGCGCACATGTTACGGTCTCAATGCTATCGGCAATGAGATCGCGAGTCTGGAGAGAATATCTCATGCCTGAGTTGCCGTTAGCGCTTAGCAACAATATTATGGCAAAAAAGGGGGTACGAGTCAAACCTTCGCCGCCCATAGTGATAGCATCCGATACGCCCACGGCATTGTACTGCCATGCCAGCATCTTTTGCTTTTCTACCGCCCTCTTGACGATCTTCCCGAAGTCGAGGACTATCGTACCTAGTTAGATTCCCTTATATTTAAAACCATTACGCTGTATTCACTCACGATGGGTACTGTAACAGATAACCGTTAACGTCAGAGACAAGCCGTGAACAGTTGACTATCACGGATATGACAAGGGCGAGCCACTTACTTGCACTACAAATTAGGTGTTAGTATTTATAGCACATGAGAGATCAGACACAAGCCCTAATTCTTGTTCGACTACGAGTCCTCTGTCTTCCAAGAACGTCTAGACAGAAAATGCGGTCTCACAAGAAACATGCTAGATGAACAGACAGCAGATAACGTACAGCATTTCCCTCCCACCAGACAGTCGCAACGCCAACGTGAGGAGCATTCTTCATCATCTCTTCATTCGGAACCCCAGCAGCGTATAGCATAGCCTATTCAAGAACGTGAGAACATTATCTCCCTTCGGCTTCGTACAAAACACACCTGAGCACCTGGGTAGTCATGCTCTCTCGTGATAGCGTGAGACCAGCGGTTTAATGGACCGCCTGGAGGAAGGCATTTGAATTGGATATACTGCGGATCGGATTTGGGGTCCTGGAGGTCAGGGCTAATACCCGTCTCGGCGGCCGGGGCGTCACTCATGTTGAACTGCTTCTTCTAGCACTTTTTTTTTTTTTTTTTTCGGTGAGGTCGAAATCTAGTAAGGTCCGCTACCCGAAGCTACAGCTTTAAGATAGGTACGGCTTCAGAAAGTAAAAACACGACGGACAATTTACTACAATAATTTTTTCTACATATATTACCTAGGTACTTTCTACTGCGGGGTAACAGGTTAGAGCAAGTGGACAGGAAGTTTGTTTAGATCCAATCGAAAGTGGTCACGATCTCGATACTCGGGGGTTTAACGTTTTCGACGATGCGTATTTCGGTATTTTTCGAGGGGACGGGCATTAATCCCGGGCCCGGGGCGGAGTTCTCGGCTAAGCCAGGGCCACTGCTGTGTACGTGAAGGTGGTAATTTCCAATGCGCGCGAGTCGACTGGTCAGCTCGCCACGATCCATCGTGGCCGGGTAGACGCTCTAGTCTGGCGTTTCTGCGCCTATGACATCGTAGCTTGCACGCCTCCTGGCTTCAACTAACCCACCTAGGCGAAGTCAGGTCCACGTTCTGCAAGCCGAGCGTCGGGGCTGGTTGACGAGGGGCGAGGGGAATGTGGAGTCTCTTCTGCATGCACAAAATAAGCGGTCGGGTTCTGGGGTAGACTATGCGAGTAATGGCACCAATTAGATGGAAACGTCGGTTCCTCGCCGTTCGGATATGATCTAATGATCTGATGAATTATCATGTTTACTCGCAGATAGACATGTTGGAACTATTTGCCTAGGTAGGCAGGAATGCTCAGATAGAATCTAGGGGTATACTTAGGCCGAGCAGATATGATTGTGTCCATAAAGACGACCTTCCAAACCTGAACAAATAAAAGGTCTTCCAAATCTCGTCGAGGAAGGTGGCATATTTACTCCGTACGTAGTATTAGATATCACCAGATAGCTAGGTAGTCGTACGATGTTGCATTTATCGCTGGTTGAAAAGGCTACTATAAAGAGGAAATAGGTAGGGAATACGACGCGATTATGCCGACTCGACATCTGCCTTGGTCTACGAGGCTTCCCATTCCTCGAAGCCGCCGGGGAACTTATCGACGAGCTCGCGCATGCCTGAGATTAACCTAAGACAGTAGCTTAATACACTATAAATCGTGAGATTTTGTAAGGCTCACTTACATCTGCCGATAGCTCGGGTCGTCCTTGTAGAGTATGGAGTCAAGGAGGTTGACTCGACTACCATTCCATAGCTGTCAGAATTTAGGTACTCGTGAATGGTGATCGCCAATAAGACACTCACATCGCATACAAGGCGTTCCGATCGTCCCAGTCTTCCTCGGGCCACGACTTGGGGAAATGCTTGTGGTATTCCTCGCGGTAGGCCTTGTCGATCTCGTTCCATGGCTGTCGCCAGACACCGAGCTCATCTACTCTCGTCGTTCTATTAGCTTTCTATTTGACATAAATAGCCAGTGAGTACAGAGACCCCTATACTAGAAAGGTTTGTAGAGACCGTACATTCGTTATGGGCGTAAAACGACGCCGCGTCGAAGATGACAGGAAGACCGGTTGCCGCGTCAGTCCCCGTGTTGCCGTGCCACAGGTCCCCGTGGATGAGACAGGGTTGGATAGGGTGGTCGCCCATTTGTAGCGGTCTGAGGAGCCGCGGTATAACCTTTTCGAAGAGCGGTATCATGTTCGATATAACATCCTCATCGTGTCCCTAGACACCCGCCTTATGAGTAAGCCAAATAAATAGGCAAGTAGGTCGCTCACCCTTGTCTTCCCCTCCAGCTCGAACAGCGCTCGCGTTGTGCGCGCGAAGTACTCCTCCCAGAAGGCGGACCAGCCGTGGTCAACACGCACGTTGCCGTGGAACGTGGGGACGTCGGACCCGAACCTCGCCTCAGCGCCGGCGACACCAATGCTGCTCTTCCAGTGCAGCTCCGCGACCCTCGGCGCGAGATCCGCGGCGGCCGGGACCGAGCCCGTCATGGGCCGGAACTCGCATAGTAGGAAGTGCACGTGTGGTATGTTAGAGTACGTTCCCCACGCGATGGGCGCGGGCGCGATATCCGGTGTCGGGGCGCGGAGCTGCGACGTGCAGGCGAACTCGCTGGACATCATTGCCCGGCCCAAGTCGCCGTAGGAGGTCTACCGTATAAGCAATCAGTTAGGAACATATATCCCAGTCCATTCACGACGTAAAACAAAGTTCTGTGCAGGAAACTTGGGCCATATCGTAGGTACCGTGGCACGAGTGAGGGAATTTATATTATAAGACATGAAAACACCAAGGGGGGGGCATCATCACCTTAAGGAAATACGCCTTGCGCGTTCCATTCTCCTCGACATCAAGACGAGCCGTGCGGGTCCAGAAACTAGCGCCGTGCGAAGCGATCGTCAAGGCCCGGGTCCCGTGAGGAAGTTCTGTTATTCACGCAGCTGTTAGCATACGGAACCCCCCGAGCAGCAGGGGGAAGAGCCCTAACTGGCAATGACCTCGGGATCTACGGCCTGAATGGCTTCAATCGGGACATTTATTTCTTGAGTATTCTCAGTTCCTTGGTCCTCCATATTCGCGCTCATGTCCCGTACCTATTGAAGTTTTCTGGTGATGAGGTTTGGGCTGAGGTGAGGAGGCGCTAAGTTGTTGGTGCAGCGTTAGACAGATTTGCTGGCTTGTATCTAAGTAAGAAGTCAACCTAACGCAAGAATTGGAAAAGGAGAAGATGGAAGAGCAAAGTGCTAATAAATTTAAAATTTACCTATTAGATATCTTATAAAATAGATTGTAATCGAAATTCATTTCACGTCAATATCTAACAAAATTGACAGCGCCCGCAAAGCTAAGCCAAGCCACCGTGAATGAAGGCGACAATTGTCTCATAAGGAGAGTGATGATATTTCCTCGCCATTCGCTTTAGCTAAAAGCGCACCGACTACTTAAACCCCGCGGGAAGAAAAAAAACAGAACGTTGCTCCGCGGAGCAGAAAATAAAAAGGTAATGTACAAAATTCCTCACCCAGAAGCATGGGGTATTGTATTTGCGAGATCGTAAATCATGCAGACAGAGGAAAAGGTAGACATCCATCCCGTCATACGTACAATGACAACCCGAATCGTATCTAGCGGCCGTTGCATACATCAACCCCCTTTTTCCCCATGCTGCCTCTTACACCGGCCACCCTCGCTCAAAATCTATCAACAAAACCTCCCTACTAGCCAAAGGGCCGAAAATGAGATATCCGGAGTACCACCTGCTGTGCTGTGGACTCCCGTGTTTAAAAGAAAAGTAGCCGTGATATCCCATCCATAAGAATATGCCAAAATACATATTCGGGCTGCAGGCCGACCCGGCCCCTTCCCTTATGCCTCCAAAACTCAAGATAGAAATGGTGAAGATGTTGTTTATTCAGAGTGATCGCGTGAACGATCACCATGTATCTCAAAATAAAAGTGATATGTCAATGTGTATAAGTCCGGGATGAAGAAGGAAAACTAGAGGCATGCAAGGGCAAGGCAGATGATATGGGGATTGCTGTTGCATGATTCAGATCAACAATAGCCTGTCCCGAAAACAAAGCCGTCCCGGGTGCCGGGCACCGTATTGGCCGGGGCAACAAGCCCGAGCCGGGGTCTTAAGTCCGAACGGGCTCTCGTAGTTATTTATTTTTTTAGGCACTAGCGGTTACGCCGACGCTTCGTTCCTCTTCTAATCTCCGGACCAACTCTCTTTCCTTAGGACTCCGCGGGTTGGCGTCGATACCAAGAATTGCACTAATACGGGTCTTGTCATTCTTTTCGTACAGGTTCTCGCGGTCATTGGGGCTGGTAACAGGGGTAATCGGGGTTTGTCCGCCCATCGCGAGCATGCTCGCCTTCCACGTCTGTTCTAAAATGATTGGGCTGATTCCCGAACCGTATTCAGCCGCGATAGAAGCCCAGAATGACGACCGGTGCGCGGCGTATATTGATTGAAGTCTAGGGACGTCCACGTGAACCGAAGGTAGCGGGAGGGAACAGTCCAACCGAAGAATTGGCGTTTGGCCGATGGGCGACGGCTGAGGAAAAGGAGACGGTCCCAGCGATCGAGTTGTGTCCGCGACCGGAACAGAAACCGGATAACCTGTAGAAGTAGTGCTTGGAAGAGCAATCGATGTCGGTTTCGGCAGAATAGCTGGGAGCCGAGGTGAGACATTAGTACCCGTAATGATACTAGGAAGCTGTACCGAGGTCGCATAGCCCGGTGAGTCAGCGTCGCGGCCACCAGCACTCATGGGTGGGGAATCATCGCGCGGGGGGGATTCTCGGATGGGCGACGGAACGGTAGCCGGTAATATCGGCGAGTGCCCGGTAGAGGAACCCGAAGACACAGACGTAGTACGTTTGCGGCGATTGCTTCCATGGCTAAGCTGATGATAATGAAGACGACACGCCAACTCAGTCTTCTTCAAGTGAGCAGCAATGTGCTTATACGGCATCTTTTGGAGACGAGTCTGGAGCAGATAAACCTCCTATTTCGTTATACATATTAGTATATACAACAAGACACCAATTATCCCCCCCGTATAGTCGGGCCATTGGCTGAAATTGTCGCTTACCTCGTCCTCACTCCAGGCTCTTCCTCCACCAGTCGAGGCCGCAAGTTTCCTGTTCTTTGAGATTCCATACTCATGACGATCAAGAGCATCGCTCGTGGGCGTGAATGGGACGCCGGAAGACGTCGTCAGTTGCATCGGCGGGGACATCATGTCTTGTTATTTTTACGAAAGGTATATGGTTATGAGAATAAGATGGCGCTATCTCGATGAATCGAAGTTTCAAAAAAGTTATGTGTAAATAGGCAGACCGGGCTGCTTCAGGAATCGAATTTGTTGAAAGTTGCCGTGTTAATAAAGCGGGTATTCGACCGTTTCGATATGGTTATGTTAAGAATATTGATATCCCCAAAAGGTTGTCTATCGAGCTCGTCCTTGTCAAACTGGAGATTAGATGGATAACCAAAACCGAAAACGAATCAAGTAGATAGTAATAGAGCAACCCAAATAACACTGGCGACGAAAGTAATTATTCAAAAGAGTGTAAGCAGCCAAGCCAGTTGGACAATGAAAGAAAGTGGTCGCTAGCTGCGAAGAAAGGAAAGAAAGGAGGCTCGCAACAGCGTTGTCAGTGATACAGTGGTTGAACCTATACGGTGGTAAAGGAAGAACAAAACAGAAGAAGAGAAGTAAGAATAAGTGAGACGAAAGGAGGATAATAACGATAATGCATATACTGCATCATGATACTCGGCCGACACAACCCTGGACGAGCTAGGGTCGGTGTTGCCGGGGGGTAGGCACTACCACACCTCGCATACACCTCTTCGAATATAGCCCTGTAACATGAGCTTAATATGGGGGTGGATGCGACGAGAACGGAAGCATAATCTTGGCTCGATGCGCTGGGCTGACTTCCATTCTCATCGATTCAAAACGGCCAGGCCCAGCCAAAGAACACCGAGAGTGGACGAAGTCGGCTTTGCTATCCCGATGCAATCTCGAGGACGGACGAAGCCGACTATAGCAGGCCGAGCCGCAAGCATACCTGCAGTGCGCCGCTCAAGAATGCGCAGCGCCTATAAGACGATGCCTTCCATAGTACTCTGGCAAGATAGCTATGAGTCAAGCCCTCAACCTCATAACCTTCTCAGAAATCATAGCCATTGCATGATCGGTACTAGTATAAGGTTGACAGACATAGAGATATCCAGATCTAGACGACATGCACTTTTGTTTTCTTTCTTCGGTTCCATCCTATAACCCATGTCCGTTTCGACGGTGGAATAAGAAAGAGCGGTATTCTCGCTCTCAAGTTACAGAGAAGAGGGGCTCTCCTCTCACCTGACTACTCCCAATCTCATACTAGCTTAACCATTATTACTGGTAGGTACTAGGTAACTAGTAGCGTGGCAGCATAGTAGGAGTGATTATCGGGTAGTCGACCGAACTATGCTCGATGTTGTATGGACTTCGGAGAATTAAGTAACAGAGCACGTTTAGCAAATAGATTTGACGTTTACGATACGGATTTAAGAAGCGTCTAGCATAACTGAAGGTCGGCCTAGTAGACTCTATCAGTACTCAAGCCGAAGCTAGCTAGGTATGTACTCTGCATGTAGGCGCATATGTGCATAGGCGCGGAGGTATCGTGGTAGCATGGTAGTAGTGTAGTCTGGTAGTAATGAGTTGTGGTGGCCTCGTGCGGTTTCGAGATTTTCGAGATTCAATGTTGAGAGAAGAAGGGTCTGTGTCGTAAAATTGGTTTGACATCTGGTTGGTTTTGTATTGACGTTGCTTCACCGTGTTACAGAGACGCGCTTACTCAATTAACAGGGGTTCTCATTGGCTCAATTTGACCCCGCCACGACGTAGTGCGTCTTTAACCCCCTGACTAGCATGGAACCTTAAAACCCCTTCTTTTCCCCTTTCCGTTCAGCCTCTAGCGGCTCTGCTACATCAAGTACTTGTACTTTACTAGTTCGCTCTAGTTTGCTCTGCTTCTAATGCCTCTAAGGCTTTCCCCCAGTTATGTCATGTACTTTTACATAGCTGGAAGTTGCCGAGTCAAGGAATTTAAGCACTACGACATAATCTATGCCCCGTATAATCTCCCCTTGTTTTGTTCCGTGCTTCCATGTTGTTTCTTTCTTGAGGCCAGCCTAGACCTACTTGGGCCTTGATACGTTTCTAAACTTAACCGCAGAGAATTCAAGTTGCCAAGTCTAAGAGATCTCTATCAATATCACGATGGGAAAGCGGGTGATACCTAGTACCTACATAGATAGTTCAGGCCAGATTAGATGCTGTGTTTGGTTTCACCTGCAAAAACATAAATGTCGTAATAGCCTTACTTTATCTACCCATCCATTGGTTATTCGTATACGATACCGAGGCAACTATTCGATAGAATAGCATACAAGTTTGAAAGAAGAAAAAACATTTCATGCTTATTTCTTAGCCGCTTGTCCTGATAGAATAATTAAACAATAGATTATTCCGAATAGTTATCGTAATTCTACCAATTTTTCATCATATGCAAATATATGTGTACCTACCTAGGTAATCATACAACTCGGTAATCTTCATAATACCTGCTCTGCTGATCAGTACTCCTATTAGTTAATTACACATCGTTTTCATAAGTTTAAACAAGAATCGAAGATCCGACAAGCCGGATCTTCAGGGCTTGATAAACAGCGCGGGAACATATCCCTGTCACTCTTCACCGTAATTCAGCGCCGCTGAAACTTGCCAAGAGCCTAGTATCAGCCCTGGCCAGCTCAAGAACATCACGAATCCAGCACGTCCCATTCGATGTATGTATTATCTGGGGTTCCAGCCAAAACGTCACCAAGTTAAAAGTGTGTTATCCGTCTTCAACCCCCGATCTCCAAGGTTCTTGTGGACGTTGAACCCAAGCTTATGTATGTACATACATAGACACATAGATAACACACCCGAAACCTGAAGGCGCACAAGACACAATCCGAACCCCTCGAGAACGGACCTCGAGACCTAGCACTACGACGTTAACTTGTACATAAAATAAGCTTCATCAAGGGTTCCGCCGTAGTGGCACGCTACGTCAACCCTAACCTAGAACAATTTGGAGGTCGATTTGCAACTTTGATAGCTTCGGAAGGAGAAAGGAATATCCATATCTTAAACGCTCTAGAAATTTCGTTTAACTTCATGATAGTCGCTAGAATGAAGGAATAGACAACTGAGTTGCCTTAAACACCAGAATTACCAGGATGTAGGCGGCAGGCGAAACTACGATGCTGCAACACGTATCTAGAATAGGCCTCTTTTCGCGAGAAAGGATGATATTATTCAACGGGATATCAGATCTTTGGCATCTATAGAAACAATTAAGGACTACGTTAGCCGCTGTCGGTAGTTATTGATTAAACGTCTCGCCAAAAAATACCTAGGTACTATCTAGGTAGGTTACTTGCAGCTCTACGCCCCCTCAACGATAGCGATTGGCGTTGGGTTCCTGAGGCCGGTCGTCACAGCACAGACTATTTCAACGTTCTCATTTCCACCTCTAAAATATAACGGGTGATACTCGAGTTGGAGAAATTTTATCGTTCTCACAAGATCGATTATATTTTGCTATTGTGGCCGATCTTGAAATTATGCTCGGAATCACTAATCATCTCAAACCGTACCTACCTATATCATCGCCGCTAGTTAATATTCCGCCAAAACCCACTACGGTTCAAGCAGTCCAGGTTATATTGTAAGAGAATATTTGGTCCACCTGAGACTCAAACACTCTAACGATGTCAGGTTAGGGTAGGCATATAATACAGCCAAACAAGTTTATCTCAACAGGATCAGCTTCCTTGATATGTCGATTGAGCATCGATTATGAAGTATGCGACAAGGATCACGTGTTTCGCGAAGGTTGTCTTGATTCCATGAACTTCATTTCTATACCGTTGATTGACATTAAGATATTGATACTCTAGATCTTGTTATATCAACATATCATCTTACATAAGATATGTGTTCATTTCCCCGAAAGGTAGCAGTCTACCTTTAAGGTTGTTTCTCAAAGAATACTCTCGAGGGGGGGTGAGCAGGGGGTACATGCACAATACCTATGTGAATGTAGCCTTCGAGTAGGTAGCTGTATGGGACTGCCCATGAATAGGTAGGTATACCTACCTAGGTAGATGTCAATCCCCTTACCCATAGAATCACGACTGACCGCATTGCCTACATATTCGATCCCTGCCCCCACACCATTATATATTGTCATGTACGCGTGCGTGGACCACTGGCGGTAGTCGTGGCCAGAGTCGTAATTCTCAAACGGTGTTCCGACAGCCTGTTACCTCCTTAGTTTCAATGGATTTGGCCTTTCGAAAAACATTTGAACGCGTCGTGTTAGAAGTGGACCGTTGCGGCATGACCTAGTTGCCGATCAAGCATCAGAGGAGACCAGATGACATGTACTACATCGAAGGCGGCCTATGGAAACTTGACAAGCGAGTTGACAATGATGGGATGAATGACGAGACTGATGATCAACCTACGAGGACTCGATAAACATCACTTTCCTAGTCTAGGTAGATCTCGGATCTGCGGTCCGGTAAATGCTCCTCAGTTTCGTATACGTACACGCTCTTCTTTCGAGGTTTCTTGATCTTGCAGCGTTTCACTTTCCATTATCTTATCTATCTCGATTATCAATCTCAAGAGACTACATACATTGGAGATGCCTTACTTCCTCGCTACCGTATAGCAGTTGCGAAGCCCCATCAGCTGACATCCGACTCTTCTTCCGAGGAAGCTCATTTCTAACATTCGGGCACTCCGAACCAACGAGAATAGACCCGATTGCATCCACGCCTCTTGGGCGCGTACCCAAGCATGCAAGGGGCACGGATGCCGTGTTTTCTGGCCGCAGAGCCGCAATGACACTTAAATTTGAGTTACTCGGGTTGAGATACATACTGCTCCCAGTGGAAAACTGGAAGTCGGGCAAAACTGGATGCTTGGGTAACATCCAGCCTTACAGGTGAACGGGGATACCTAAGCAGACGCTTGGTTTGTTTAACAATTGCCTAGGTAGCAATAAAAAGCTTGGAGTTACTAGTGATGCATAGCCTCCATCAATAGGTATTTATCGATATGGCCCGAATAATCTACCTAAGCTAACATGTCGTGTATATGGGCTTGCCTTGCTGGATCCAAACCGGATGAATATAACTTCACATATTAGATTTCATGTCTTTTCCACGTATCCCCTGGAGAACCTACCTGGATTAAGATGAACTTAACTGTCTTGGTGCCAAGAGAATGCTATATTTGAGACTTTCTCCGAGTTGTACAAACTGGTCTCGCAGTAGCTCACGTTGCTTATAGACGGAGCTACCATGTAGAGGGGACATGTCTACCTAGGTATGTTTCCGAAGTAGTTACCACACCGTACCGTGTCGTCTCTATCGCTCGCAAACCATTTTGCTACGCCAATGCCGTAGGAGAGAAAGTTTAATGGCAGTGACGCTAAGAATGCCTTCGGCTTATGTTAACCAACTAGTTCTCTTATACGATACTAAGTGGTAGCCACATTACTCGTTCTCCGGAACGATGGTAAATGAATTTCTCCGATTATAAAGAACTGGGATGATAACAAATTTCGGTGAGCGGAAGTCGTAAAGTGATGTGCCTTCATTTCGTGAGCCTGTATATAGCCGTTGAAAATCATGATACATAACTCGTGTATACTGTTAAGTATCGTATCTTGTGCGCTTGGTGCCAGAGATGATACGCCTGTAATTTGCTAAAAAGGCAAATGCCGTGCTTCTGAGAATGTGAGCGACGGTATGACTACATTTGTGCTACTGTTTCATAAGCGGCTATACAGAACAGAGTGTACCCTCATGAGAAGCCAGGTCAAAAACGGATACCTAAGAGATTCCTATGTGGCACTTGTGTCGACTTGAGATGAGAGAACGTTACGGGAACGAAGATATATATGGGCACGGCGTAGTTTTGTATCCACTCTAGTTCTCCTAGTCTCGTGACTCTAACCAGTTAGTATCGTACCCCTATATGAGAAGTTGGTGACGATGCATCTTACCTACTATCTTCAAATGCGAACCTAGAGGGGTGGAACTGAACTCGAGAGATAGTAGGACCAGTACCCAAATGGGCAAGCATTAATAGACACATTATCTTAAAGTGGCCGCGAGGCTGCATTGCATATGTGCTTCGTACCTAGATCATATAGGTACTTGCGGGACTATGGATTGAAGTATCGTGAGGATGCGTGTACTCCGTACTGCGGGGAGAAGTAGCAATACTTGGCCAAAGTGCTACCTTGTGCTGCAAGTTCTTGGCATCGTAACATAAATATACTTTCTAAGGTTCTTTTCCGATTAGATAGTAGCTCGTCCTGAGTTGCTTCACTTTTGGTTGTCGAGTGTTGAATATAAAGGCAAATTTATTCTTCAGATGCTACAGGAAAAGAAAGGAATGTTACTTATATATTAGTTAGTAACTTTTGGTATCTCGTCGTCGATCAACGATAATGCATAAGCCGCTAGTAGAGTTATGTACTTTTATACATAAACTACCGACGATAAACATTGAAGGTTCACCTTATATATTAGCCTTGTGTCCTATTCAATGTTGCTTCGACGTGTATCTTAAAAAAATAAAGTTGTTTAATGCTTATACGCCAATTAGGATGTTCCTGTACTTACCTCCATACTTTCATACTGGTAGCTAAACACTCGGCGCGGATAGCTACATATTGCCTTTCAACTTAAGAACTGAGGCAAGACTTGGATCACCACCTACGCTCTCGATCCATGCAATAACTTACAAGGGGTAAACTAGTAGACTGTTACCTCATTGATTCGATGTTTCCTATACTTATATGCACCTACCTGTTAGGCATGCACGTACATAGATATAAATATAGTTTATCTTAATATATACTTGTGTATTAAGTAGATGGGTAGAACGTGTAATTTGTGAGTTTTGTTCTCCACCACTAGTTTCTATATGATAGCTCCGGAAACCTGCAGGTAGCAAGGAAACAACTTGAAATTTCACAGACTGTGTACTATATAAGTATGTATTAGATTTTCAGATGAAAGTCCTAACCTGCACCTATGCTGCTATGTAGGTGAGAGACAGGGAATTTCCTATATCATTGAAGCTAAGTATTATGCATATAAATATGCAGATATAACAATGCGTACATAGAACGAAAAGTGTAATAATACCTAGGTAAGCGTATCATCACGTGCATGCCTATTCTAAAGTTGAAGCTGGCAAGTCATGGAAGATATGCGAAAATATACTTCGAGTTCTTGGTAATCACTCGTTAGCTTGGAATTTGACCCACGATTAACCGAGTTAAGGGTTAAACCGGGACGGGTTTGCCAAGAGATATGGACCCACATAATGGTGAGTTTAGCAAATCAGAAATCGTAAATCTATCCAAGGGCCAGGCTGGCTCGAACATTAAAGGTACTTTCTACCAGCGACAATTGCGTACCTCTGAATCTTTACCTTTTCCACCCTTTTTTTCTAAGGTGCCAGTCGTCGAACCCACACCCCCAGGTCTACCAGGTTGCGCACGAAAAATAAAAAAGAAGAATAGACACCAATCCCAAACATTGACCAGCCTAAGATACTTTTGTCGAAAGTACTCATCGAAAGTACATACTCTCAAGGAATTGTCGACAGTACCTCTCGAGTCCTGGTTAAGTCTACCTAGGTTTTCCTGCATTATTCAGGTATACAGGATCCGATCTTCGCAAAGTCACTTTTTTATTTTATTTTATTCCAATTGCAGAAGTACAATACATACCCTACTTCAATTTTGTCGCGCTACTTATTGACATCCTTGCATGCGAAGCGTCAATTGTAGAATTACAAGTTGACATCACGACTTGCAGAAGGGCAGGGCAAAAGGGCTGAAAAGGCTACCGTTGCCATCTTCAATCGAAACCAAAGTGGGAAAGGATCTTTTTCATTCAAAGGTATCGTGACCTTCATTTTCTCATCTCTTCTTACGTCAATTCCATTCGGGTGGCAGACAATACGCCACACAAACAAACTTTCATACCAGAAACGAATTAGGCGCCGTTGATCGGGCCAATTTCGTCAATTTGGCAAACACCATTTGCAAATCTATCTAAATCGATCAATCTATCTAAATGCCCTCACACTCTGTTTTCTGTTTTGGGGAGTAGAGAACAGTACTATTTGCCGCGTATATGCGAAGCATCATCGAATTGATTCTCTAATCTCCACCAACGCCTTAGCAATTCTACCAATTCTGCCATTTCCCTTCTCAATTCCCCGCTAAAAATTGACTTTATGGACCTTATGTAGCCTAACCCTGCCTACCTGGGTAGGTCGAAGCATATCCGATGTTCCAAGGTTGTACCGCAAGCGCGGGCGAACATCCCATAAACGTTTGAATTTTCCCAGTCAAGCCAGTCTGGAAACATTCTCAATACCTAGCGTTGCACGGACCAACAAGGGGGGCTGTGTGGGGTCTGTGCGCCGAAAGTAAAGAAAAGAACTGGAGCAGCTGCAAAATTTTTGCAGGTACTACCTCGGGCGGCGTTCTCTCTACTTTCCCGCCATATTTTTCCCTTTTCCCACGGTTCAATCAAATCTGCACCCCCCTCCCCCCATCCCGTCATCCACACAGTTTGTTCCCTCTACTTCTCTCTTTCTCGCTTCAAGGTACTCCGTACTTTGGTATCCGTCGAAGCGCGCTGGCAAGATACTTTCGATAGGTTCATGTCAAGTTCCCCTGTCGGTATGTTACAATTAACAACAACAGCATCTGAACCCCAACTTTGATCTCACCTTGTTTGAATTGAGAGTGTCGTCTTCGAAATTGTCTCTCAACGGCATCGTCGGTGACCCGATTCTGCGCGCGCGCGCACATACACCCATACACCCATACACTACACCCATACATCCGTATTCATACATACCTACCTACCTCATATCTCATACACATACACATACATACATACGCACACACATAACACATTCCCCGTTTACCTAGTTTACCTAGTTGGTAGATTGGCTAAACCATTCTGGTCCAGTTTGCATCTCGCTTCTCGCTTCTTTACCAAAAGAATCAGACCAGAAACAGATAAGAAAAAAGTCGTGCTCTGTCAAAACAGTTCTCTCATCCCAGCCATCCCTGGCTACGGCTAGCGACATAACTTAGTATACGCAAGTACGTACTTGGTTGGCTGGCTGGCCTGGCTGGGTTACCTGGCTACTTGCGCAGTACCAAGTGGCAAGACGCGTCTCTTGTATCCCTCGTATCTCTCTCAAACTCGAATCAATCCGGCTTCAAGGTTACGAAGAACACAAACTAACTGTACGCGACCGAGCAGAAACCTCTAATCTTTGATTGCTTCTACTTGCGTTGTTTCGCAGCAGGAGTAAAAATAAACAGAGTTCGAACGTTGCGATTAAATTTATGCACCACTTGAAGAATTCGCATACACCCGCTCCAGTAAGTACGAGTACCATCTACTTCCTGTCGTTGTGTTTTTCCTGTTATTTTTTATTGCATGTGTATCCTATTGTATTCTCAAGTGTATTCCGGTATACCCTTTTCCCTACGAGTTACGAGCTACGAGCATGATCTTTCTCCACTCACTCAAGGATATTCTATTCTCAATACATCCATCGCATGCATCATTGATGGGTTACTGGGTTGCGCGACTATTCAAGACACGCGCGTTTGGCTAGTTTGGCCCGTCGCAACTTGTTCACCTTGATCGCAACCCTACGGCGAAACTCATCACGATGTCGCTTGACGAGAAGAGATGAGATGAGATAAGGCCATCATCGCCTAAACACTGTCAGCATCATCCATCATCTATCATCTATCACCCATCATCATAACCATTCCCATCATCAGCATTGGCATTGGCATTGGTATTGTCATCATCAACATCATATAAGCCGCAGTACACGTTGCCGACTAGGAATGCCCCAAACACTTTCATTTTCATCCAACTGCCTCGCGCGTGTAGATACATAGATTTCGATCCTATGATATCTTGCCGCTTACATTTCATCATGACCACCATTACCATCACTACCACCACCACCCACTACAAAACTATATCATCACTATCATCATCAAATTACTGCGCTTCTTTGTCGCGCAGCCTTCCCATTTGTCCAATCTTTTTTCTGCTAAGCCAGTGATAATTTTTTCTTATCCCACCTCTACCGCCACCCGTTAAACTCCTCTCCCCTTACTTCGCCTCCCCTGTTTTTTTGCGCCGAGCGAATTCTTAATTCTCGAAACTCCTCCTGTACCTCTGACCTCTGCCTTACATACAGTCTATTTCACTTTTTGTTCCTCCGTTTTTTTTGACTCAGTCCCATTTTATTTATCTTTCCCCCCCTTTTCCAAAGTTTAGTTTTGTCCATGCACTTTAACTCTCAGAGTTCCAGTTGTATTAGGAACAAGAGACCTTGGTATTATTGTAGCTGACACTAGTTTGCCCTTTTCAGATCATGCAGCAATGGCAGGTCGGCCCTGTGCCGGGGGACTACCTCTACGCACCAAACTCCACCCAGCATCCGAATGATCCTATGCAGTAAGTACATCCATCCCCTATTCTCTCTTTTTCCCCCCTTCTCTACATCTCATGTTCCTATGTTCCCCATGTTACTGTTCATGTCTACCCCCTCCCGATGTACTGTACCTAACCAATTTGTGTTCCGAATACATACTTCTCCCCCATTTCCTCTCTGCCCCCCTCCTTACCCCCCTTCTCTCTCTTCCCCCGTCTACCCCAGATGGCTCGTACACATATACCATGGGTCTTGCTGTATAGAAGACCTGGTCATATATGTACCGAATGTATACCTGCTGTCTTAATCATGGACCTGTCCCGCAAACATTTAGCAAGGTCGATCTGTCTAAGCTCCACCGCGAGTGGCGGGACCCCTGGTGATAGCTTCACCTGGTCTCTCTGCACAAGCACAAGCCCTGCCAAATTCTCTGCCCTGCAGCTCGCCTGCTTTACCACCCTTGTCCTATCTCACTCCCCTAGCTGAAAGATACATCCGTCTTGGCCCTACCAACCGTTGTTGATTTGGAACATTTGGAACACCGAATGCTGTGCAGCCATGATTACATCGCGTCCCGCTGTTGTCGCTTCCAGCAACACCAAGCCTTATAGGCAAGCTAACACTGCACTCTGATACAGCTCAAATCATCCCTACCAAAACGAGATGTCACGGCGGAATGAGTTCGCAGGTTATACGCCACAACCTCCGAACCCCGGTGCCCAACCTCACCCCTCGCACGGTCAGCAGCAGCACCACCAACAGTTGCCTCAACATCAACAACACCAGAACCAGCCGCACCAGCAATCTCATGGTCCCCACTCTCAGCATCCGCACCATCAGGCGCATCAGCCGTCGCATCAGGCGCAGCAGCACCATGCGACTCCGGTCCCGCCTCCGATGACCATACCACAACAACCCGTTGCGGCTTCCCAACAATCAACGCCTACCCCGGCTCCAGCACCTGCCCCACCCCGTGGCCGTAAGCGAGCCGCACCTGGACACCAGCAGGCACACCAGCAAGCTCACCAGCAGCCTCACGCGCCTACCGCAAACCCGGCGACCCCTATCCCGGCCGTCACAACTGTCGCAGCTCCTGCCGCTAACACCCCTGCGCCCGCACCGGTCCCTATTCCAGTCTCCGCGCCGCCGCCAATGCAGGTCACTCCCGTGGCCCCACCCGCCGTCCCGACTAAGGAGGAGGCCAGCACTCCTTCAGTCCCGCCCCCGGCTAAGAAGAGCCGAACGAACACGCCCTGGACCCCTGCCGAGGAATTGCGACTGAAGCAGATGAGGGACAACGGAAACAGCTGGGCTGAGATCGCTAAGGTTAGTTATTGTCGGACGTAACTGTTAGGGTCTCTACTGACTTGGTGATAGACATTCCCTACCAGAACTGAAGGCAGTGTCAAAAAGCACTGGTATAAGGTACGAATTTGTGCAATCTGTTCTATAATATCTCGTTCTCCGTTGCCAATGACATTTAGGATATGCACTACGCCGAATTCGCCGAAGACGAAAGCCAGGCATTGCTCAGCGCCATCAAGGACTACGAGAACAACAAGTGGAAGACTATCGGACAGAAAGTCGGCAAGCCCGCAAAGGTTAGTCCATTGCCCCTTGTTAGACCCACACGTATAATGTACTATTGCTAATCGCTGTCGATATAGGCCTGCGAACAATACGCTAAGGAGCATTTCCCAGAATTGTTCACTGCGGCGCAAAAGGCACGTTAGAAAAGCACCAGGTGCAAGGTGTTAAATTTCGTTCTGAGTGTCCTATCTCTGACATTGGTACCACCCTTTCTGCTTCGATCTGCTCATTCTTATCAGGTATTGTAAGAGAAACAGGCTCTATGATGTCGTGTCGGGACGATCCCACTCGTCGGGGGAGGCATCTCGCATGCACAACTTCGTAACCCCCCGAATCGATCAACGACGTGGGATAGGGAAGGATATCCGACATAGGGTCGTATCCCTCAGGTCCTCATTTCCATATTTACTTTTGTTTCGGTATATTGATACGGCAAGGAACGGGTCTTTCCTATTCAAAGCACGATTCCCCCACGGGAGAATGGTAGGGTTGTCAGATTAGGTATTCGGGAGGGCAAAGAGACTTGTCTTCCGTGCTTTGAAGGGGGGTATTTCATTGAGTGGATCGTGGCAAGCAGGTTTCTGGGTCCTTTTTTTTTCTTCAGAAGAAAACTCATAAAAATCCGGCTCTAATGTATGATGAAAGATCAGTCAGACGCTCTTCTAGGTGGTTCGTAATGCAGAATTGCCGGAAGGTGAAACCAATTCAGTCGGCATGCACGATTGTTAGATTGCTAGGCGATAGACATTCTAAAGCTAGCTTCCTGTAAAAATATTAACAAGGTAGATCCTCACGGAACGTATTCGTATTTGCTCTATTGATTTCCCTAAAGGAAGCTGATCGAATACTGTAAGCACAACATACGGTCTTAGTTCTTAGGTTTGTATATGTAGTGGCCTCAACGTGTTTCAAATGCAACAACCTTGATAGTTTTGTATGTGCCACACGTTGCTTTGCTTCCTTTCTTTTTATCGTCTATGAGAAGACTTGCCTCCACTCATTCATTCCTCTTCTACTCCCGGATATTTACTTTCGTGATATAACAGCTGTAGTTAGGGATCGCTCGTTATGTTGATCGAAACCTACCTTTCCCCTTTTTGTCAAGTTGATCCACGCACATAAGAAGGAAAGAGAAAGGAGAGGAACAGAGAGGAGGAGGGGTTGGGTAAGTGAGGTGACACAGCATGAAGGTTGCCGTTGCTGACCTATGCCGGGACGATCTGACGCCGTCTTGCGTATATTAAATGTCTACCTTCAATAGCTGGTTTCGTCGACGGGCGAGAAAACCCTACCGGGTACGCACGAGCGACGACAACGTTGCCGCCGCTCGTAAACTTAACCTTAAGAGGCTGGCTGGAAACGCGGACGGAGACGGTGGGCAAAGCATGTAGCTCGCAGTCTGTGTTTCGCGCTGGCCGTTTAGCATCTCGTGCGCTTGGCTAGTGTGGCTAGCGACAATGGGAGCTTGTTTCTGATAGGGGCGGAAAAGGTAAGGAGAAGGGTGTTTTCGTGGGGGGTGGGGAGTGAGGGAAAGGACGCCGTAGGTATATCTAGGTATCTACCCCGTTCTCCTATTTTCCAACTGTCTACAATTCGGTCAGAGTTGGGCGAGAAAACATAGGTACCTGATAGTAAGTACCTAGCACGTAGCCGGCTGCGTATTGCGAAGAAAGGGGAACACGTGCCAGCAGACGGACGGATACGCGCAAACATGGTTTGATAGGTGTCGTCGCCCTGACCCCCAAAGCTGCCCGCCGTTGCTCTCCTGCGTCCGCATGCGCGTTCCCGACGAGACTAGGGTGGGGGGACAGAGCCCGCGTCGAACTCTTTTTTAGATAGATAGATATTCCTCCCGTCGAATTCTCTCGGGCTCGCAGGATGAGAGGTGGCGGTTGGTGGTGGGAACAGCGATAGTGAAAAAAGCAAGGTCAAAGCAAAAAGCAAAAACAAAAGCAAAAGTGGAGGGAGAGAGATATGGCGACGGCCACAACATCGTTCAGGAAGACGACGCTCTCGCACGCGCAGAAGACGGTCCTCGCTATGTCGCGCGCCCAGTACCTCGACGCCATCCGCGCCGTCCGGCCCGCCGACAAGCTGTACATCGGCGTGTGCATCTTCCGCATGGACGCGCACAGCTCCCGGCCCTCGGTCCTGCTGCTGCGCCGCTCGGGCTCTGCCGACGAGTCCGAGGCCTCTTCGTCTACGCCTACACCTACCCTCCCTAGCCTTCCTGGCGTGTCGCCGGTCTGTCGCCGCGAGAGCCGGCGGAACAGACAACCGCTCCATCACCAAGAGGATAGGGGGGTAAAGGGCGGCAGCGGCATATGGGAACTCCCCGGCGGCAAGGTCCGCGACACGGACTTCTGCATCTCGGCGGCGGTGGCGCGGCGCGTGGCCGAGCAGACGGGGCTGCGCGTGGTGCGCGTGCTGGGCGCGCTGCAGGACGTGCGCCACGTCAGCGAGGTGCGCATCCTCGACTGGGACGACGACGGCGTGGGCATCTTCACCGCCGACCACGGTAGCGCCGGGAACGGCAACGGCGACGGCGATGGCGATGATAGCAGCACCGACCTGTCCGTGTCGATCCTCGACGGCGCTACGCTGACTTCCGGGTCTCCCGGCGGGAGCGTCGGGGGGAGTGGTAGCGGGAGCGGGAGCAGCAGGACCATGCACCGCAGCGCGTCGCGGCGCTCGCCCATCCACAACCCGCAGCTGGTGCTGCGCAGGGAGTGCCTGCAGCTCAACTACGCGGTGCTGGTGCAGAGCCACGAGGACCTGGGGATCCGGTCGCGAGACCACGACGAGCTGGTCTGGGCTAGCTTCAGCCGCGCCGAGGCGCTGCCGATGGCGGAGGAGCTGAGGACTGTGGTGCATCAGGGGTTGGCGTTTGCGGGGGAGTATTTGTTCTGATGGGATGGAATGGAATGGACCGGGGTTGGCTTTTATATGTGTTGTGTTGGTGCTGGTGTTGGGATTTAAGTGTGAGGGAGCTGTGTGATGAATGTTATGTTGGTATATATTAGGACATACAGTTCTATGAAGCATTACCTACCTACTTACCTAGGTATAGGAGAGTTCAATTTTATGATAATCCCCCATATCACGACGAGTATATAGACATGATATAGATTAACGCGGCACAGGTATTACTGTCATATAACTTAACTGTTATATGTCAGTTGTTCACATCGTGGAGAAAAGTCAAATATGAGACTCACATCCAACATCGAGAGAATCAGTTTATCAGTATCTAGGAACATGCTTACAAGATTTATTCGACAGGGCCATATTGGTTTTTAACAAGGAGACCTCTTAATACCTTTATGCCTATCTCAACGTGTTGATTCGTGGGCTTTCTTGACCAGATCTGCCAGATACAGAACTGTACAACGTTGCTCGACATCTCGAAGCATAGGGCTGAAAATACGTCACCTGTACCTCATCTAGTGTCAAACCATCTGTATCGTCGAACATCAAATTGCACTAGATCTTACCGGTGCTTTACTTGTAACCGGTTGTATTAGCGGATGACGCGTCAAAGTTCGATTCCACCCCGTTGGAAGACTTGGGGTGAATCCATTTATTAACCTTAACTGACGGCAGCAAACAGATCGGATCATCCCGTTGAAATTCTGGGGTGCATGAAACACTGTGTCGCTACGTAGAAGTACATCTACGGAAATTGTCGACGTCACTTGCGCGGCTCCATCCCTTGCAGCGAGAGCGTCGGCTTTCCTCGCTCCGTTGCGGTAATCCTGTGGCTTTCCAAGGTGACGGACTCACCTCGCGGAGAATAGGGGGAAGAGCGAAATATTGTACGGCGTAATCTTGCCTATCCTGATCGCCTGTAGATCAATACTTAGGGGTTCGGTCTAAGAAATCTTTAAAGGAATCATGCTGTGACACGACATATATTAAAATGATTGGCTTTTCTTCATCTTACCTATTCGTCTTATCTCACGTTGCCGTGTGTTCCATTTGGTCCAGTATTGCAGTTCCCCAGTCTATAGGTGATATTTTATGTCCGTACCTAGGTAGGTAGCCAGAGCCTACCGCTTTGCTGACAGTTTTGTTGCCGGCTATAATATTGTTAAGGAATGTAGTCAACAACGCGTCTCTTACTAAGGTAGATTATAAATAAACTGGTCTTAGACATCGCGTACCGAGTAGTAGGTAACGAATAGAATAAACTGACAATCACTTTGTCTAGCTTAGACATGGGTGGCTTGGCATTTTTATAGGAGAATGGACTCATCTTAAGAGTCTTGGATGTTGAAATAGGTTAGTCGAGAACATCTGCTTACCTAGATAAACGTTCGTATTATATATATACAGTAATATTCGATCTTGACGATTATTCTAAAGTATACATAACCTAGATAGACGAGGTTTTAAAAGCTTCTGATCGATATTGTTGGTTTCTCTCAAACTCTTTTAGGAACTCTCTTAGTTGGTGATCATTCAAGAAAAAATACGAGATTTTGGACCGTAAAAAGATAGCTAAAACAGTGTTAGTTAGATTATAAATAATAGTAAGCACTGTACGACATTAAACGATCCAATGACACAAGGTTTATTGGATCTCATGGTTACTCCACACCTCCAAGCGCCTGTCAATCTGAAGCTTTTTTGGCAGGTTAGTGGCACAAACGGTAAGAACGGGGCGGAAGTTAATTCGCATTGACTAGCACGCTAGCATCGGGACCCACAACGGTTTTTTCTCACTATTCCCAAGCGAGTAACTTACTTGCTTACATCCACAATTACAACCATGCATCCATCTCCTTAACCGATTTCCAAGGCTTTGAAGATGTGAGCCAAGTCTGGCTCATGTCGGCTCAGTACTGGCTCAGGACTGGCTCAGGTCTCTTTCTCGAACACATGGGAATCATCCATTCATTCGTATTCCCAGTTCGGTCTGATCTTCCTCCTTTCTTTCTCCTCCCTCTCATCAACCCATACATTTACCCAATTTTTTGGGAATGCCTTTCGCTTTTCTGTTTTATGCATTTTCTTAGCGGGTGGTAGGCCGTGATCACTTCTTTGACGTTTTTACGTTTAGTGATTTCTCAGCTCCCTTGCCTTTGTCTTGTTATCTACCTTTATTAGTAGGTAATATTAATTTCAGTCGTTATTTTGAGCCTCCTAAAAAAGGGTTCGCCTCGATCGCTTCCGATTACTCTCGCTTGAAACACCCGATTACAGCACGGCTAGCTTAGCTGCGTGAATAGCTGAAATAGCTGAAAGTGGTCCATGCGAAAAGGAGATCACAGTTTGTCAATACTTACATACATACCTGCCTACCTAACATAATATAAGTCGACCGACTCGTTGAGTCCTCCTATTGTTCTTCCCCTTTGTGGGATTCATATACACGCCTTCCTCGGCTTGGCAGTTGCTTACCTCGTCAACGCCAACACCAACTCGTAAAAGGAAGTGTCGATTGTTGTGGACCAAGTCGACGATCAGATATCCACAACTAAGTCGTATATATTGTTTCTCGACTTCATTCGCTTTACCTGCTTCGAGCAGTTCGAGTAGCAAGTGCTGTATTTATACGAACACGCACGCGACTCGACCCGCGCACCACTTTCAACTTTCAGTACATATCTTACTCCAGATATAATAATACCTTAATTTTAGTCACAAGTTGTGCTTGCTTGGAAAAGCAATAATTATCACAACATGTTCCGAACCATACCAGCCGTGGCGTTGGCCTTATTAGGCGCGTCCACAGTTGTACTAGCTGACACCGCAGCCTCATGCTCTCTAACTCAGAAGTGCCCGAAGGAAACCCCATGCTGCTCTCGTAAGTAGACACATGCTTCCTATATAATATCTTGACACATATAATCTAACTCGAGACTGCTATAGAATACGGCCAATGCGGTGTTGGCGCGTACTGCTTGGGTGGATGTGATCCGCGCATGTCCTTCTCTCTCGATGCGTGTGTTCCCGAGCCTGTATGTCAGGACCGGACGATGTCGATGGAAAACACCGACCGTATCGTTGACGTTTCGAAATATCTCGGTGACGCTAGCAAAGCTGATTGGGTTGCTCAAGGCACACCCCTCGCTCACAGTGGCAATGTCCTTTTGACTATGCCTCAGGACTCTGCTGGAACCGTTCTAGCCTCAACCGTTTACATGTGGTATGGAAACGTAAAGGCTAAGATTAAGACGGGAAAGGACGCGGGTGTCGTCACAGCCTTCATTCTGCTTAGTGACATGAAGGACGAGATCGACTTCGAGTGGGTTGGTACCGAGCTGGATATTGCGCAAACCAACTACTATTTCCAAGCCATACCTGACTGTAGGATCTCTACCCATTCAGAAGCGCATGTCACGGATCCTCGATGCTAACTAGATTTGCAGATACACATTCGACGAACATCACAGGTCTCTCGGATACCAACGACAATTGGCACGAGTACGAGATCCAATGGACTCCGGACCAGATCCAGTGGTTTGTAGATGGCAAGCTGGGTCGAACGCAATTAAAGTCTAAGACGTGGAATGCTACCTCTAACCAATGGGACTACCCCCAGACACCCGCCCGTGTCCAACTTTCTATCTGGCCTGGCGGTTCTGACAAGAACGGCCAAGGGACGATTGACTGGGCTGGTGGATTGATCGACTGGAACAGCGCCGACATCAAGAAGGATGGTTACTACTACGCTAGCGTAGGCGAGGTCTCCATCGAGTGCTACAAGACCGATAAAGCACCTGGCACGAACTCGGGCAAGAGTTACACTTACAACAACGTAAAGGGAACTAATGACACCGTTGTGGACGGCGACTCGGACACGGTCCTGAAATCGCTGCTGGGAACCGGCTTGGATATGGACAAGGACTACCCAAGCTCGTCAAGCGCGTCGGGGACCTCGCAGGAGGTCATTCCCGGCCTCAGCGGTGGCGGCCCCGGCACCAACGGCCAGGCTGCCGGAGGAAGTAGCGGCGATTCCGACAGTGCTACTAGTGCTGGCAGTGCCCCCAGCGCATCCTGCACCGACGGCTTCCAACAGGACTGCGGATCCAGCGACAGCGGCAGCTCAAACGAAGGTGTGCGGCAAGAACGCGTCCTCGGTGCGAGCGCATTCGCGGCTCTGATCGCCGTCGCCGCCATGCTATGGATGTAAGCCATCCGCAGCAAAGGCGGAGATGAAATCCCGCATTTCGTTCGTATACATATTTCAATAATGAGAATAAGGGTGTTTTAATCGGGCTATTCTAATGGGGCGGGGACCTGCGCGGTCCTCCAAACGACTCGAGTTTAATGAGATACCATGCCATGCCATGCCATTGAAGGCGTGGGTGGGTGGTGGGTGCTGTGCTGCACTGTATCACTGAGGAGGTAATGGCGCGATGCCGTCCGCTCCTTACTGTATGTATGCACGTGGACTTTGCGGACCGACGCGGTCTCGCTGCCGGTTGGCTGCTGAGGCGTCGTGGTTGCGTGGGGTCTCGACTGAGGGGAGACCAAAAGCAAAAGCAAAAGTAGCTTGTATATAGGCGACGAGGAACTCGGAATGAGGATATTTTGATCCTGACTTTAAATGATGATGTGTTGTGTGATGCGAAAATAGGATTTAAGCACCCTTGATTAAGCATATCTAACAGGCCTATGAGCCAACCAGACCACTCCGTTCGCCGATGTTAGGTTATATTAGTTGCGCGGATATCTAAGCTCGTCCCGTTTATGGCCATCCTTGGTGATTTATCTTGTCGAACCCTCTTACCTCTCGATATAACCACAGCCCCTTCTGAGCCGGTATCTGAATATGTTGTCTTTCACGGCATCTTATTTTACCGTCTTCGCTTGAGTTGCTCGCTCATAACGAATCCCTTCTTCGACACCAGCAAGTCATCTTTGCCTACAATGAAGAAATTCACCATTGAATATTCGTCTAGCTATATGATGAAGGCAATATTAGAGATAAATACATTCAGAGTAGACCACTGAGCGCTCCGATGTCGTTTATTTCGGATCCGTGTCGGTCTCTTGCGAGTCGGGGGAATTTCGTGCTCCTGCGGCATAGTACCGAATCTGAGGCGGATGAGCTCTCGATCTCCGAACTTGAACGGTCGCGGGTTGGAACTACGACTGATGCCAAATAGCCCGATTGAACAATGCTATGGTCTAGCCACTGGGGAAAAGTCACCAGCGTAATTTGAGTCTCAATAACTGACTGCCTAGTAGGATGTTCTCCTTTTCTTGATATCGCCAATCAAAAGAGAAGGCCGAGGTTTAACTACCCCCACCCCCGGCATAGCCACAGCGACGATACCGGTTGTAGAATGATGGATTCTACCGCCCGAATAATGCGCGAGATCGCGCCTCATTTTCGCTCAATTGCTATATTGCAACGTATCGAAACTCGCCCGTCTCGCTTTTAGCTGCGAGAAACATGCGGATCTCCTTAGCAATTGTGAGTAATTTGTAGTAAAGTAAGATCCTTACCTGCGATGGATCGTCTACGTAGAGTGAAGATAAAAAGGATCATTTCCCTTGAGATGGGAGTTAGAATATCGTTTACCATCAGTATCACACATTCAAGTCTACTACCTACTTAAGTACCTACCTATATAACATATCAGACAATCTAGTACTTACGCATATACACTGCCAATACCCAATAACTCTCACAATCCTGTATACTCACTTACACAACACCAACCCAACTCAACCCAAAATGTCGTTATCAAGCAACCCAAGCACCAAGAAGACCATCGCCTTCCTCGGCGCCTCAGGCGGCGTCGGCCTTGCGGCCCTGACCCGGGCTCTGGCCGCGGGCCACACGTGCATCGCGCTCTGCCGCACGCCGAGCAAGCTCACAGACCGGTTCCCGGCGGCGCAGCACCCGAACCTCGCGGTCGTGCAGGGGAACGCGCACGACGTCGCCGCCGTAGCCCGCTGCCTGCTCCCCTCCCCTACGACCACCACTCCCAACCCGAGGCCGGCGGACATGGTGATGTCGTCCATCGGCGGCCAGTTCCAGTTCGCGAAGATGACGATCGACGACCCGCACGTGTGCGAGAACGGCATGAAGACGCTGCTCGAAGCCATCGACCGCGTGCGCGCCGCCGCCCCGGCACAGACACAGACACAGACACAGTGGCGCCCGCGCATCGTCGTCGTCAGCACGTGCGGCATCAGCGCGGCCGGGCGCGACTTCCCGCTGGCCACGCTGCCCATCTACAAGTTCATGCTCAAGGTGCCGCACGAGGACAAGCTGGCCACGGAGCGCCTGCTCACGGGCGGCGCGGCGGCGAGGGGCTGCAGCTACTCGATCGTGCGGCCGAGCCTGCTGACCGACGACGCGGTGCCGGCGAGGAAGGTCAGGAGTGGTGTCGACGACTGCCCGCCGGTGGGCTACGGCATCTCGAGGGATGATGCGGGGAGGTGGATCTTTGAGAATTTGCTAGGCGCGGTGGGGAGGGAGGGGGAGGGGGAGGGCGCGTTTGAGAATAGGGTTGTTACGATTACTTGGTAATTAGTTACCTACGGAGTTAAGGAGTTGGGGAGGCTGAGGGTGGTCGTGACGGTGGAAGAAGTAAGGAGTTGAGTTGGGCTGGACTGGGCTTTTGGCTTGGGGCGGTGTTGTGTTTAGATGAATGGCTATTGCCGTACCTAAGGTACCAAACTAACCCCTAACTAGATTTTTTCTTATTTGATGGCGTCATGTAGAGGCTATCTGGCTATTTTCATTTGTCTACGAAGTACGATACGTAATAACTTATGAATATCTGATATCCTCCCGTCTCATATTTACTTTTTTTCTCGCATAGATGAAATGTTTCAAGTATTGTTAGCTCTGTATACATTATGAATCCTCTTACTCCTTACTTTTTTGCCGTTCTGAAAAGCTAGTGGAGTTTGGTAGACGATTGGACGGTAGGACCGCCATAAGACGCCAAATTCGGGACCTAAGGGAGCTATGGAGCACTAAGCCAGCGTAGGATCGAAACGCGGCCTATCAATAGCAAACCGGCATAATCTGCGCCTACCTGACGATCTTGGCCGTCATTGTCAGTACCACGGGACTACTGCAGGGGAAACGGGGCTATTTTGGCAACATACCTACATGGCACATGGAAGCTTACAACCAGTCAACCATAGCAAACCATCAAACCAGATGTTTTCAAGTCGGAGAAGTCCCGAGAACAGCTGCCAGCCTCCCCGCACAAACGCAAAAGGGCACTCATAAGGCTGGTCTTAGGATCTTCTCGGTCCCTTTGCCCCTGCTTGACGTTACACTCGAATTAGGTAGGTACATAAACCAGGGAAATGGAAGGCAAACTGCCTTCTTATGTAGGTTGGTTGCTTGTATGAGAATAAGTGAAAATAAGACCGAGTGTCTTCCTTCGTTCTATCTTCGTTCTATATCTGTCTGGTCCTGGATATATTATATCATTTGCCTCGTCCGATTCTGTATGTCAATTTCCCCTCTCATGACGTCTAAACGGTTCATTACAGTCCATTTCTGCATGTGAACACTCTAAGGTGAGTAAGAATTATTCTCTCGGCGAATCATCCATGACCAATGTTCTAATAAGTACCCAAGATAGACACTTTTATTGCCATTTCAGACCTTTTGTTTCTTACCAAAGAGACTAACTAAGCAATATTAGAAACAATATCTTATTCACAATTGCCATTGAAGAGCACATTTGGGATAATTATTACTAAATCTCTTTGTTTTCTTCTATTCACATTGACTTTCAATCTTTCAACAAGAGATCTTCTCGTTCTTGAAGGAAACTACAATTACAACTACAATTGCCATTTATACCCTTCCGTTCTTATCTAGGTAGTAGTTGCCAAACGCCTACTTGGGTACTTTCCTTAACAAACCAACTTAAACAATCGTGCAAGCACGACCTAAGCAAACATTGAGATATTTAGTCAATTTTCTCCAAAGATTCCGAAAATGAATAACCTCATCATAACACTCCTCACTCTTACCATGGCCTCCGCAGCGCCAACGAAACGGAGCTGCCATGGTTCTTCGACAACGAAGCTTATCATCGGCGCCCCTTTCCAGATCCTAACTGCTGATTTCAACGGAAAAGAATTCTCCATAACTGGCAACCACACTGCGGCCGGAACCGCACCTAGTTGGCTTCTATACAGGGACCCGGATTCCCTATACGCAGTGGACGAGAACGCTAACGACCTCAGCCTTTTCACGCTCGACACTGGCTTGAGCAAATTTGATCTTGCATCTAGCGCCAATGGCTCTTCCGGAGTTGTTTTCCTGGAATTCAACTCCGACAAGACTCGCATGGTCGGCGCCGCCTACGGAAACGGCACGGTAGACGTCTGGGACGTCTCGGCCGCCGACCACAACCCCAAGCTCCTAAAGACGATCGCCATCCCGGGCGTGCCCAACCCCGCGCAAGGCGCGCACCACCCGCACCAAGCGCTTCTGGACCCCACGGGCCGCTTCTTCGTGATCCCCAACCTGGGCGGAGATACGGTGCTCGTGCTCGACAGCAAGGACGACAAGTTCGAGTTCACGGGCAACGCGACGCTGCCGACGGGCACGGGCCCGCGCCACGGCGGCTTCGTCACGAGCGGCGGCAAGACCTACTACGCGCTGGCCTGCGAGCTGTCCAACAAGCTGTTCCTGTTCGAGCTGGCGTACACGGCGGACTCGATCGCCTTCACCCAGGTCCAGGTGCAGAGCACCTACGGTGGCACCCCGCCCGCCAACGCCACCAGCGCCGCCGCCGGCGAGCTGCAGGTCGCCGCCAACATGCGCGACGTGTACGTGTCGAACCGCATCAGCGGCAACGCCACCGACAGCATCGCACACTTCGTCCTCGCCACGAACGGCACCGGTCTGGAGTATAGGGAGACAGTGTCGACGGGTGGCCTGAGGCCGCGCATGTTCAGCCTTAGCACGGACGCCCAGCAGAGCATGGCTTTCGTCGCGAACCAGGGCGGCGACGCCGGGCTCGCTGCCTTCAAGAGGGATCCGGACTCCGGCGCGCTGGACCCCACGCCTGTTGCTACGATGCCGTACGCGACGCTGGTCGCGCCCGCGCTGGCCGCGACGGAGTTCATGGGGCCCCAGTTCGTGAGGCAGATCTGAGGGGGTGTGGACGATGGATGAGTGGGTATATGTAGAAAAGCATTGATTGCATCGGCTGCGGCGTTCGGGTCTATGGTTGCGGGGCGAGCTACTTTCGATTCTTGTACTTAGCCTCCGGAGGCCTTTAACATTGACATTTTTCTTCTTTCTATATGGGTTTCTGGGTGATGTCGTGAAAATGATGTTCTGTATTCTATGAGCATACCATGCCTCTTTACTACCTAGCAACCGTGGAATATTTATTCTAACATAGGCATTTCGATGACAATACTTCCTTTTCTCCCTCCCTCCGCCTCTCTTCTTTTTTGTTTGTTTGTGTAAGTAATGACAAATGCTGTGAGACCATAGAAGAGTTCGTTTTCAATCATCGGATGTTGTGCCTGGGGTTTAAATAGAAGCACGACTAAATAATTGAGCAACCGATATCATCCAACGTCCAAACGGCCAATCGATTCCTGCACGCTAATTGGTGCATACCTTGATGAGTCCTTCAACGCTGCCACTTGTGGACTTGTAACTTGTCAGAACCTTAATTATCACACCCATATCATTAAGACGATAATGAGCTTAAACATGTGAAATCGTAGACTTAGGTGATAAAATAAAACCGTTGACCGTGGCGTTGATGGATCGGGCCGTATCGGTGTATTACAAAGTTATAACATCACGATGTTCGCGGCTTGTCGTGAGGCAATCTCGGCAATCTGCGATGTAACCCTACCTCCAAGGAATCTTGACGACAACGACAAGAGAGGCAAAGTATGGTGGAGACGATGCTCCGGGAAACACTTTCAATTCGATACGTAGCAATTGATATTTTTGGAAACTTGTCACTACTGCATAAGCATAAGTAGTAACCTGCTCGACATCTTGTTCATACGCGTTGTATATATTCCATGAAAACCGTCAATTCGTCCAAGCCGTAAATCGAGATCCATTTTATGTCAACGCCAGCTATGTATATAATAGGTATTATCCCCGGATTGTCTCGTATGTAGCTGTCTACTGATAACTTGTTTAACCGTTCCACAGGACTGACTGGTTGCATCCTAGGGATAACTTGGACGAATTAGAACTTAAGACGATAGCTTCGAAAAAAAGGCTTGCCAAGCTGTTAGAGCTGTAGCATCTATTTTACGTCATAGACGACCGCATGCGGAAATTGCATAGTTTCCAATTCTGAACAAGATCCACATAGGAAGGCTTAGACACGTGTATGGGGAGCTCGCGTGCCTCCATTACCTTGATTCCTTTCCTAAGACCACGATACCTTGTTGAGAGCTTGAAGATTTCTATGCTGCCAGTGCATTCCGTCCCCTACTTTAGTCTAATGATATCCCGCGGACAGACAGACAAGGTGCAGAAACAGATACCCGCAGACGGGAGATCTGAGATGCATCCCGACCCGGGTACGACTTGATGGGATTCCTGTACTCGTGTGAGACATTCGCTTCAGCTTGTCAGCCATAAACGATTGACCACCTGATTTATCCTTGTCTTCCTGGTCCCGCGAGTCTGGTGCAAGAAGAAATGCTTCGATTATCCCTGGAATTGATAGCCCTTGAATTCCATGTTTGCTGGACTCTTTCCTATTCGAGTGTGACGAATCTTGAATTCCCTCCTTGATCATGATAGAATGACGACTAGCTAATAACTAGGTAGTATATCGTTCTTCTAAAAATTGATCATTCAATAGTCACTATAGACTCTTGTACTAATAAGAAAGAAGAGAAAAGGTGTTCCACTGTTATTAGCTATTAGCTAATGCAACTGGTCAGTCCAACCGTAGCAGCACCTGCCCGGTAGTTATGACGTACTAGACTAGCATGTACGGCCGCAGACTTCACGTCATTAACACCTAATGATCCAAGTAGAGGTCTAGACTGGAGAAAGCACGGTCGCGATGGGTAATTGCATCAGGAAGGTACATACATACAAATGGGTACTTACTATTATTAGTGTTTAGTAGTGATCTGCCATGTACCTTTTCATCCGTGATTGTCATTCACGGCCATTCATCGAAGGAGTAGCTACCTAACATACCTAGCTCTCGGCCAACTGCATGCGCTCAGCCTCGAGATCGCTCTTTCATTGAATCATGGCTACATCTGAGCTACGTCAATATAATAATCCCCTTTGTCTTCATTCTTTCCCCCAACCTTCTCAATTTTTGTCTCTGTCCTCTCCCCACCTAAAGACATGCTTCTACATACATAGCATTCTTCCCATCTAATAAGAATTATACCCACTGGACCTAATATATCCTTACTTGTGATACCCTACCTAGTTTGCTTCTCTGCTTTGCGCCGCCGCTTATTAAACATCGAACAGCTGATATTGAGATACCCCATCATAACACCATCATGGCGACCGTCAATAAACCGACAGACGTTAAGCTGAAGGAGGCAGACGTGAACCGCAAGCTTCAGATCTATGGCATCGTAAACGCATTCCAGATTGGCAAAGTGCCATCGGTAAGTACCTCTTAACTTCATGGTAAGCTTCACGATGAATGTAGGCTAACTCATCGGAATAGAATGACCAGATTGATGTTGCCTTGAACAGCTTCCTCGAATCGAGAGCGTTATCAAAACCCTCAGAACGACTTTCATCAGATGGGCGGGAACTTGTTGCAGATGTTAGAGAGGTAGTGACCCAGGCGAAGAAGCTACTCCTATCGAAGAACGAGGGAAACCTCCTGCAGGACTTCATTTGGCAAACCCAGCAGTTTGATCCCAAAGCTGTGAGCGTACCTAATGCTCCCGTGGATAAGGACTCCGCGAAGCAACATGGCGACAAGGCTCTCGAGGGACTTCGGACTCTGGGAACCTTGATTATCACCAACGGCCAGTTCCGCAAGCTTCGTACGTTGATTATTGTCCCCATATTATAGCGTCGATTTGACTTACAGCTTCTTAGTTAACGATGCCACCGTCTTATTACGCGACATCGCTGGTGATGCCGCTACCAATGCCGCGAGCAAGGTTAAACCTTCAGGTGAAGACCTCTCTCAAATCGACCGACCCGCCGAAGACAATCTCTGGCACGAGGCTCCCGATTTCTCCAAGACAACCTTGAAATCTCAGCTACAGAGTGTGTATAAGAGCACACCTGGGCAAGATGCTCAAGATGTTGTTGCTTCCGGAGCTCAGGCCGCCCGGCAGTCTGACGGGTCGACAGGCGATCGCATCAACGCTGTGCAGAATGCGACGAGTGGCGCTACGGACCAGGCCAAGTCAAACGTTGACCCCGATACTCGAGAATCCGTCCAGGAGACATCTAAGCAGTATCGTGCTCGTACTCAGCAATACCTATCCAAGAAAATGCCACAGGAACGTCGTGATCAAACGGTTTGGCGATTGAAGGTACGAGTCACAGCACCTTAACATGAGCGTCAGTACTAATATGGAAATCGGGAACAGAAAATGGTTATTGAATGCCAACAACACCCCGACTATAACCAAGCCATTTCTACACTGCTTGATTTAGCTGAGCAGTATGGTTCTCACAGTAAGAGTATCGTTGCCGGAGGAAGTGGTACTGTAAAGGAAACACGAACCCACCTTGCCGCTGCCGAAGCTGATTTAAAGGTATGTGCCACCCCTTTTAAACTCCACAGGACGAAGCTCATGCTACTATAGACATTAATTGAGCGATTTGCCAACGGAACATCCTCAGATGATCTTTGGTCTTCGATCAACACCATTTATGCGGACGCCGACAAGGATCCCGAACTCAAAGACTGGTTCAAGTCTATCGACGCTTACATCCGCAAATGTCTTCAGCAACAGGGGTACATCATGGAGGATGCTTCCAATGAGGAGTGGCGCCGTCTCTACGACCACGGAAACTACCTACTCCGCGAGAAGTACAGGAGCCACACCGACCGTGTTGTCGATGAAATCAAGTTCTTGGGCAACCAATTCGACCAAGATCCCCAGAACAAGGCTTTCGGAGCTTCCTTAGAGAAGTTGTTCAATAGCCTTGGAAATGACGAGCTAGGCAAGGCTACTTTCAAGCCTCACTTGATCAAGGATTTGACCGACGTCATCATCCCGGCCGTTTTTGAGAATGTTGCCTACATCCCTATTCCCCGCATCGAGTACTCTGACTCCGAGATTGACGCTGTCGTGGAGAATCTTGTTTTGGAGAGCGATAACTTTATGCCCAACGTGCTCGAAGTCGCCAGCGATAACTACTGGAGATTCGGTCGTAAGAAGATTGCCAGCAAGAACAAGAACTCCATCGACGTCAAGGTCATGGGCGTCCAAATGGACCTACGCGATGTTAGCTTCTATGTCAAGCGCAAACAGGGCTTCCCCTCTATTACGGATACTGGCGTCGCCAACATCAAAATGGGTGGCGATGGGTTCTGTTTCCGCTTGAAGCTATCCACCGCGGATGACAAAGACAAACAGCACCTCTTCAAGATTGACAAGGTTGACGTAGATGTCACACACCTACAGATTAAGCTTGTCAAGTCTAACCACAAGATCCTGTTCGGTCTTTTCAAGCCCGTCATGCTGAAGGTGCTCCGCCCAGTAATCCAGAAGACTGCTGAGAAGCAGCTCAAGGATCAGTTCAACAAATTTGACGAGCTGCTGTATCGAATCAAGCAGGAGGCCGATCGCGCGCTTGACGAGGCTCGTGCCGACCCTGAGAATGCACCCAACATCTACAACCGATATGTCAATGCTGCACAGAAACAGATTCTTCAGGGCAAAAAGAAGGTCGAGGACGTAGCAGCTGACAAGAAGGTCAACTTGGCCGTTACTAAGGAAGACAGCATTTTCCCTAATATCCACCTGCCTGGTGGTATCAGTTCCAAGGCAACCGAGTATAGGGAACTGGCTCGTAAGGGCGAGCAGTGGGAGAGTCCTGTATTCTCCATCGGTGACGCCTCCAAGAGCACCAACATCCCTTCCGCCCCCGAAGTCGTCCGCAAGTCGCACGCCACTAACGGCAATACGGCTACGAACGGCAACTATACTAACGGAAACTACACCAACGGCAATTTTATCAACGGTCAGACCGTAAACGGCAAGCATGTGTCCCCTACCGGGCCTGTCACTACCACTGGTCCTACTGTTACGATCTAGAAGGCGTAGCTCGTATGTGACGACTCCCTTTAGACATGTTCATGAGCTATGAGGGAAACTTGGGGAACTTGGGGAACAGGGAATAGGAATGGTGAAGGTGCGTCGGGAGATCCGATGATGGTTATACCCGAAGATACCCAGGGGTTCAGAATGACTTCGCTTGGAAAAGCTACGATGAAGGTAGCTCGATGGTGATGATACCTCGTATTGTTATTCTGTTTTGTATATCCCTTCTCCTTTGTTGTGCAAGTATCGGATAGCTAGTAATACGCGTAATAACCGGGAATGAACAGACATGAAAAGTCGCCTAGTTTTTAGAATTTGTGAACATCGGAATTATTTCCCAATTTTGACCGGGCGATCCGGACTAAAACGGCCATGGTACAATTGCAACGACTTATCTGCCACATTATTATATCTACTCTTAAGAAGCTGAAGTTTTGGTTGATAGCTACCTAATTAAACCTCTATCTAAGCGCAAGTTTTCATTCTTCGGCTGATCGTCGACGCCTATACGCCTCAAGGCGTGAACATGGCTAACGTAAGCGCATAAAATCAAGTAACCTCGGACCATATTACTCCCGAAATCTTGCAATGCCCTACCATTTTCTATGCCTTTTTCTATGCCCATTGCCCAGGATCAGCTCAGTCTATCTTCATCTCTCCACCTCTAGTGTAACCCCCTTTCTCCTTCTTCTCCTACTTTTTGCCCACAGCCCCGCCACCACTCTCAAGCTGCTGGACCTGGTTCCTCGCGAGCAGGATCCGCGTGTCGGCCTTGTGCGCCAGCAGGACCGTCTCGGTCGACGGCGCGCCCGGCCGGCCGTCTAGGCTCTGGCGGAACGCTACCCACGCCTCAAGCGACGCGCGCACCCCCGCCGTGCCCCGCACCGCGTCGTGCGCCTTGAGCGCCTGGTACCGCGCCTTCAGCGCCAGTATGCTGAAGTCCACCCCCAGCGCGTTGTCCGCCGCGCTCTTCGCCGCCCAGGCCTTGAGGCTGGCGAGCCGCGACGGCTTGGTCGCCGCGGGGACGGGGAGCGCGCCCGCCATCAGGTAGAGCGGCGGGCCGCTGGCTTGGCTCGGCATGCTCGCTCCAGCTCCCAGACCTCGATCCAGCTCCCTCACGAACGCCAGCTCCCGGCACTCCTCAATCCCCGCCACCACGCCCCGCATGCACTCCACCTCGGCCTCCATGGCCCGCACCAGCGGCCCGAAGCGCGCCGCCACGCGCCCCCAGAACCGGTGGCACGCGAGCTCGGCGCTGAGCTTCCCCCCGTCCACCGCCTTGCCCAGCTCGTGGCTCCACACCTGCTGGCCGCTTGGCGCGCGCGTCGTGTGCGCCGCCCACAGGTCCACCAGGTGCTTGATGCGCCAGGCGGCGCTGGCGAGGATCGGGGTTGCGCGGCGGAGGCTGGATTGGGCGGTTGTTAGGATGTTGGCGTCGGTAGTGGTAGTGGTGGGCAGAGCAGGGATATGGCGGACGGCGCTCGGCCCGCTGAGCTGGAACGACAGGAAGAGCAGCTCCTCGTCGTAGGCGCGCGCGGCGTCGAGGAAGGCCCGGAGCGCCGCCGTCGACCGCATCCCCTGGTAGTGCAGGGCTAGGCGCGTCGCCCGCGACTGCTGCGTCGACCACTCGGCGCTGAGCAGGATGAGGGCGCGGCGCTGGCGCGCGGCGAGGTGGGTGCTCATTTCGAGGTCGGGGGTGGGGGTGGGAGAGGTGGTGGTGATGGGGTGCTGGTTGGAGAGGGGGGAGGGCGAGGGCGAGGGCGAGGGGAGAGGGGCGCTGTAGGTGCGCGTGTGCTGGCGGCAGATGGGAGGGGGGGAGGAATACATTTTAAGGAAGGAGGTTTATGGGCTTCCTTGCAGAGAGGATGTAAAGAGAAGAGAAGATGGGCTCTACGCGAGTAAGTAGAAATTGTCATGTGGTAAGTCAGGAAGCGTGTATTGCTCGTTTGCTTTAGGGTTATGGGAGTGATGTAATGGGCTCGGTTCTGGTGTACGTCTCTGCTACGGGGAAGCTGCTTTCTTTGCGTGGATTCATCTTTTCTCACCTGTCGTCCCGTGCTGTTCGCACATCAAGTCGGGATCGAAGGAGAGGGCTCTTTCCTTGTCTGCTCTGCCGCGGGTGACGGGATCGTCTGGTCGACTCATTCTTGCGGGTGAGCTGCTCTGTCGGCTGGACGTACAAGCCGGGCAAACATTCGTCTGTTCGTTAGACGGATAACTGGGTATGTTACCACGTTAGAAGGGATCGAATGTGCAGTGACTAAGGTGTGTTGTCCCCTGAGTGTCACAGATGCTATCCTAAAGCAAGCGTTATTGGGTGTCTACCACTCACACACATACTAGGTACATATTCCCATGCTACGAGACTAATGACTGTATCACGTTCCCATTTCTAGCCCTATGTATTCATTGGGTGTTTCTTGAGTCGTCATCTGAATTGACTTCAGTCTTTAATATCGGACGTATAGAACCATGATTTTGAATGATTGGGCAGAAAAAGTTATTTAATCTGGAATAGCTGTCCGGAACGTTAATCTATCTATATGTAATTTAGTGGTGGGCAAGATGTGAAAAGGAGGCTGTGCTAATAGGGGTTATCACTAACTCACTGGTGTATGCGGCTCCCCTGTGAATTTTTAAGTGTATCCATAAAATGGACTATATATCGGTCTGATGTAATAGGCGATCAAAAAGAAACATGGAAGCCTAGTAACATTCTGGGGTTCGTACATGAGAGCAAGAGTCAACTACCTAGTAGAGAACATTAGACGAAAACTGAAAGAGGACATGTCAGATGACTGAAACTTCGTAGGAGAGATGGCAAAAACTGGCACTTATATATGGCTAGAACTTCCTAGACAAGGTCCAAGGCAAGAGCTCGATATTAACACCGAGGCGTACTATTTTAGGCTTATACTTAATGCGGTTTGTATTCATAAGCTTCGTAATCCACTACACTATTGGTACGTATGGCCAGCGCCTTCTATGCTCTATTGTGTATCCCTTTCCCGTAGAACATCTACTGAGAGGTAGACACCTAAGCGCCTATATATACCAACCCGGCCTCCAAGTCAACACCCGATCATCTCTATCTAGTACTACTAGGTTAGATCCCGGGTGCTATAACATCTCGCACAGGACGTCGTCCAGCCCCGCGTCCCCGTAGTCCGTCTCCTGCGACGCGGGCACCGGCTGCTGCTCCTGTTTCTGGTTGTCCTTCTCCTTGCGCTTGAGCATTTCCAGCATCTCCTCGTACGAGCTACGGGACTGGTTCTGGCGTTGGCGTTGGCGTTTTTCGTTCGGCTCGTCTGTCTTCTGGCCCTGCGAGCTCCTTTCTACTACACCCGATAGTTGGTTGATAGATCGGGGTTGGGATGGGCCCTTAGGCGGGTTGTGTGGGCGGGGAGTCGAGTCTCTTGGTCCCGACTCTGAGTTAGATATAGCCGTGTCAGCGGCGTGTATATCCTTATCCTCTGTCATGCGCACTGCTAGTAACTTGTTCGAGCGCTCGTCTTCCGACCTTTGGAAATGCTCTAGCTCTTCCTGGGCTTTTTGTCGGGTCGAAGCGCCCTCCCACAAGGTTGTCTTGCTCCTCTCGATGACGTATTTGTAATGTGCCTCCCGACCGCTTGAGGCGAAGAACGGCTTGGGAGAATTACGCAGTTTTTCTGCATCATTCTTCATCTGTAGCGTGTTGGGTGTTTTATTTGGATGACCTCGGCTGATTGTGGGAAGATTTCCACTTTTAGCCTCCGCAAGAGGCTTAACTCCTTTTTCTATCCGGGGGTTCAACGAACTGACGTTTTTGCGGACTAGAGTTGAGCTTTTGAGACATCCAACGGTTCCATCTGGTGGGCGAGGATAAGTTGGTTGGTAATCATCGCTAGTTGATACTGTTCTAGCGACACGTTCTAATCCCTTGGCTCGCTTTGGAGGCGGTAGAGTCACCGCGGTTGTTGACCAGGCGCTAATATGGCTTTGAGTTATATTGTGTACACACGGGGTAGGGCTACCAGGTGTACTGCTGGATTGCAGGCTGTTCTCCACATGCTTGAATCCCAACGGTGTCATTGTTTCATCTCCGAGATCTTTCATGTCTTGCGATGATAGAACGAAATCCTGCGTTGAGAAAAAAGGCATGTCGAATGCGTCGGAATTTCCCGAGGATTGGGTATTTACAGCTGAAATCGAAGGGTAATCACTTGTATGGGTAGAAAAGATACCATTCTGAATAGCGCTTGGTTTGGGATTGCTACATTTAGCAACGGGTGCTAAGCGATTGAGATTTGATATATTTGATATCGATTTAGTAGGTAGATTCCTACTTGGAGGCGAGCGAGTGAGGTACGTGGCTTTAATCTTGGGCGTATTGCTGTTCATTCCAATGCTAAGCTTTGGTTCATCGAAGAGCTCTCTTACTTCTTGGGAAGGGCTCGGGAAAAAGTCGTCGAGATGACCAAGCATGAATAACTGCGTGCTCGTCGGTAGGTGCTCTTCTCGTAGGCTCTGATGGACGTAACCTTCATGGGGTTTAGGGATAGGGTTAGAGACGGAATGGGAGTTGGGTGTGTGAGCCTGCTTGACCAAGAAAGGAGGTGTATTTGGGCCTCTACTTGGCACATGGCTTCGTGATTTGAATTTCGGTGGAATCGGAGGTGGACCCATTGGGGTTTTGGGATGCTGAAAGGACCGTGATGTTGGCACCGACGGCTGGACTTTTTTAGGCACTTGTGTTGGTGATTTTATCCAGGGGGCATTTATGGGAGTTATTGGTTTCCCTCGATCAGGGGTAGGCTCCTTAGGTGTATAGTTTGTTCTCGAATTGACCTCCGTCGTGCTTAAGGGTTGGAGTGGACGCTGCGTAGAAGGTAGCGATGCGCTATCCTCTGCCTTCTTTTCTTGCAGCAATTCCCTAGTAGGAGACGGTGATCGAAGACAATTATCAGACGGCCTTGATGATGGCTGGCTATTTGGGGTCTTCTGGTCTCTAGGTAAGGGGAGGTCTGTATTAGGAGCAGTCTCCTCATTTTTGGACGAGCTATCAGTTGCATCAATCAACTCATTGAATAGCTCATCAGGAAGCGACTCTATGGTTTCTGGTTCATCTACATCGATATGTAAATGGTCCGGCGTTGGGCATCTTTCAACCGAACCGTTGACTTCCGGAGGCGGAGGAACTTCTCCGGTATCAAGACCCTGGGCTGTTGACATTGAATCGCCGCCTACCCCTGTAGGGCTCGGACTATATTCTGGATCTGCGTCTACAACTGGATCTACATCCATGGGTACCGGTGCCGGTGATTCTGTCTTTTGCCTTTTTGGAGATGGCTCGGGTTCGTTCTCATCGGATGACGAGATGCGGCCGTCGCCGTCGCCGTCGTCTTTGTTGACAGTGGACAAGCTTACAGCCGAGTTGCTCTGCTTTTTCTTCCCATTGCCACGAACAAACCAGGCAATTGTATCCTGTGATGGATGGACATCAACTAGAGGTAACCCTTTTTTCTTCTTCGCTGCGCGCTCTTTCTCTTCTTTCTCCTTTTTCCTATCCCGCGCAGCCTTCGCACGAGCCTGGTTCTTTTCCTTCTCGAACTCCTTCCGTATACGATCTTGCTCGAAGAGTTCCTGGCGTCGCCTTTCAGCTTTGGATAGCTTTGGGCCTTGATTGGCTTTCTGGTATGCTTTCTTGGCTTGCTTGGAGGTCATGGGCCGCTTGTTAGGGCGGGATTGGGGAGTGTCCAAGTCGCCATTGATGGCGCCGGGCGCGTTCGGTATGATAGAAAAGGTGTTCTGACCAGGAGCCATTTTTCAATTGCACCTTATCCATACCCCACGCGATCGTTTCTGATCATCATCATACCGATGATGATGGAATTGTTCGGGTAGTTGCAGCAAAAAAGGCGTCAATTCCGAACTAGTGGGGTGGGAAAAGATATGAATTATTTCAAACCGCGGCGCGTCTTTGCTGTAGCAACTAACTGCTTTAGGTACTTAGGTACCATCCGTCATGTGTAACCAAACTATATTGCCGTCCCACTTTACGCGTACAGTGTGCATACAGTACAAAAACGTTAAATTGTACACTTACAAGATTTAGCACCAGACTGTATTATGTACCTAGGTACTTATGTGGTAAGAACCTTCAAGGAACATACGGAATATACAGAAATACTTCGGAATAGAGGGTAAGGGCGGACGGTATGAGCCAATCGAAACAGCCTTGAAAGTTCCATCTTATTATGTAAAATAGCAAAATGACATGTCAAATCAGATAGGAGCCTTGGAGTCCTACAAAAGTTAAACTACATCTCAATTCTACTTCTCAATTCTACTTCTATTTCTGACTTTTCTAATCTCATCATCACGGCTCATACATCAACTTCATCACGTATAATTGTAATTTCAAAAGAAAATATTACTATAATCCCTAGTATGAACTAATATTCAACTAGGGTATCTTCATTAGTGTGTAGTAACTATCTGACTACATCCGCTAGATCACGGGGTACGGGGGTATAAGAGGCTTGTAAAGAAAATACGATCAGCAATAGCCAGCAGGACAAGCAATGCTGGTGCCGAGAATATCACCCGAGACACCGGCAATCTGGAGAACGGCACCGACGACACCTCCCAGACCCTCGCCGGCAATGAACCCGGCAGCAACAGCATAGCCGTATAGGTCGAAGCTCTTCAACTTCCACTTCTTCCATACAAACGCGACAATAGCACCAAACATGGCTGCTGTCGTGAACACCGGCTGCAATGAGGAGTTAGCAATTACTTCTTGAGTTTAGGGTTGGATGGAGAAAGAACAGAAAAAACTCACATTCGGTAATACGAAACTCAAGGCTATCGCGCCCCAGTTGGGAAGATACTCGCGGTACTTTTCTCGCTCGCCTACCAGATAGAAATGTCTGAATACGACCTGCCCTATACAGAAAACGCCCATAACGATGGAGAATATTCCCGACGTCAAGGGGATGCTCACTGCCGGATCGGTGACGGCCTGTGCGACTGCAGCCCAAGCAGCGACTGACGGCACAGCGAAAGCGCAATGCTTAGCATCTGCCTCGAGAATGCAGGGATATGCCGTCGTAAATAAGACGAACATACCGGGCGCTAGGAAAATCGAAATCATAGTCCCAAGACCTTGCGCATACCACTGCTTGATAGGAGGCGTACCCAGCAAGAAGCCAGTACGGAAGTCAGCCGTCAGCGACGACGCCACGTCGGCACCTCCGGAAGCGAGGCCACCAGCAACCAAGTTAACTCGTTGGGCGTCTTTGATCGAGAAGCCGCTATTCTTGGTGGCAGCACCGAAGATCAACTGACTGGCCTTCGACGCAGCCGTGAGCGGCGTTTGATCCGTCACCGCGCCAATCTGAATCGCCAGGAAGGAGAACATGAAACCTAATAGACATGCCAAAATCGTCAAGCCAGGATTCATCTCCCACTGCAAGGCGAAGATGACCATAGCGGCGGCGATAGTGACGATGAGGCCTGTGACCCACATCCACATCGACACCTGCTCATGTGGCGGCGCTGGATCTTCGATGATGTTCTCGGCTGATTTCACTTCCTTCGCGGCGTGCGAGGCAAAATAGTTAGAGCTCTTGCCGTGCTTGACTAAAAAGGTATTGATATTGGCACAAGTCTTCTGCCAAATCACCCGACCCGCATACCCGATCACCTTATATTGAACAAACAGCTCAGCCATAGATGTGCACACCATGATCATGACTCCCGGCCATAAAAGCCAATATCTGCGACGTTTAGCGGATGATGTTATTTGTTAAATAAGGAATATAGCTTAAATACCTTGGGCTAGGAGTTTTATGTCCCAAGCCGCTGAGCGAGGCATAGGAGTACCAAGATGCCCATAACGGATCTTCGACCTGATGTACGCCGACGCATGTGCCATAATGGACGAGAACGGGGCCTATAACAGCCCAGGCGAGAAAGGCGCCGCCGAATAAGGAGAGTGCCGAGTTCATCCCGATGAGGATACCGCTTCCGATAAACGCAGGTGTCCATTCGAACCACCAACCCCAACTTTCGATGGTCATTGCCGTAGTAGCGGTATAATCGGACCAGATGAAGATCCAAGTGAAAATGTGCCAGTCGTATAGGATACCAATGGCGTAGTACGATGCCACACGCTGGACAAGAGCAACCGCAAAAGCCAAGCCTAGCGCCTTGAGCTTGCTCATAGCTTCTTTAGCGCCGGCCGCGCCAGCGTGCATCGACTTGATAGTCAAAGCTACCGCAGTAGCGGTCGGGAAAAGTAGCTTCAATTCTCGGGCGACTTGGATGATAAAGAACTTCCGGAGAGGAGTGACGAAGAATAGACCGAAGAACGAGCAGACGAGAGTGATGGTGAGGATGGCGCCGAAGTCGTCCTTGGGATTGCCTACTTCTGCGCCGAGCTGGTACATTGCGGGGATACCCGCGACAAAGATGCCGGAGATTCCACCAGCACCCGTCGCCGCCGCCTGAATAATCGAATTCTCTTGAGGCCCAAAAGAACCGCCGATGATGGGAAGATTGGTCTTCGAGCAAATCTTAATTATGCCGTATCCAAAGATAGCGCCAAACATAGACGCCGCGAAGGTAAATCCAGTTTTCAGACCTAGGTACATGTTTAGGGGAAAGCATAACTAGAGAAAGTCGCGAATCGGGTAAACTCACCCAGGTACAAGTTAGAAGCATTAACAAGGCAGCCTAAGATGATGCCGACGATGACTGCGCGGATTGTGAGAGGATTGCGCTCGTCGATGATGCCGCCATCCATCTTCAGAGGCACGTAGAGGTCAAGCTCAGGCTCAATGGACTGCGAGTCGATATCGATGGCATCGACTTTCTCGTTGATCTCTTTCTCGAATGCGGCTGTCTTAGCCGCAGGATCGGCGACGTCCGCCAGATGGGGCTCGGTTGAAGCCATGGCTGCTGTTGATAGCCTCAAGCACGCAAGTGGGTTGGTCGATCAGGTTGAAATGCTGAAGTCTTAAGTCGTAAAGACTCAACTGATCGATATATACGTTCTTCCCCAGCAACCTAGTCGCCTAGATACACTTTTGGGTACTACGTCGGTGGCTGATGTCTGATCAAAGACAAAAGCTAGACGACCCGATGGATTGGGTGTAATGAAATATGATGGACAGGTCGCATCCGTCTAGCGAAGGGGGGTGATGCGCTTCTTTAATAAGGCTCAACACCAAGAAAGTTACCTCCCCAGGGTATTACCCAGTATCTCACGTCGCATCGGAGCAACCGTGCAGCACCCCGTCATTGCGATATAATCTACCTACCTAAGGTATGCTCTAGGTCTCAGTTAGGGTCGTTGGTGTCATGCACGACGGTGCCGTCCAGACTGCCAGATTCTAGTCCTATCCACTTCAAGAGATAAGCAGTGAAACGTTTACAAGGACCTGTGAGCCCTGGACCAGGGCATGTGCAGGCCCCACTGATACGAGTCTCATCAGAACTACACGACGTGCTCCCCGAAGAATCTCGTCCAGTCGATAGACGGCGGATACTAAGGATCTAAGAGCCGTATCGGGAAGGTGAGGGTAGCAATCAGCTCAAATCGATACTCTACTATGTATGTAGATGCACATGCTTCCAAGGTATCCTCGCCACTACTACATGGTGCATACCCGGGTAGTACGTTTAGCTGTCTCGGAGCGAGAGTCAACCGCAATCAGCTGTGTTTTCGCCTCTATTAGAAGTTTGCGCCAAATACGTATATACAGACCGACGCTTCATCCATCCTACAGCCACTTTCAGTCATTTGGCTGGGCTAACAATATCAGCCTGAGCGCGAGCTCTAACCACCCTTGGCATCTCTATACAACTCCTCCAACTTGGACGAACTAAGTGATGAGCCGACTCCCGCTTTTTACTTTATTTATTAGGTTGACCGGCATGACATCCCGGAAAAATCAACTGATTGGCTTCTACGAATAAATGCGTGCTCCAGGGATTAGGATCAGGCTAAGGCGACATGGGAGGAATTACAGTGGCATGCACTAAGTTTAAACCCATTTTATGTACCTTAAAGTCACGCCAAGCCACTATGCCGAAACAGGAAATACACGCGTTGTTTTATATGTAAAAGTTTTATTTTTATAATAACGTTTTTAAAGTTATTTATATTTATTTCCAAATGCGGCTTAATGACTTGCTTAGCACGACTTTCGGGTACATAAAATGGGTTTAAACTTAGTGCATGCCACTGTAGTCTAAGGCTTGGACCCTAAGCCTAAGATAACGAAGCACAGGTCGCCTAACCCAGGCCATGCCGTCCACGTACATACTGAGCACACACGCGACATCAACTTTATCTCCAGACTTCCCCGGTTCCATCAAGGTCATCATATATGGTGTCCGATTACGTCGATGATAAAGTGATGAAGAATTGTGATGGCTCGACGATCAAACAATCCCTAGACATGGAGAGCTTGGACCGAGAGAATAGAAACGATCTAGCATTACCCTTACCTAGGTGAGCTGCATAGATCCTACTATTATGCGGTAGGCTCTCACCACCTGCTGAATGCCTACACGATCTTGTTACATCGTGTCGCCGTTTAAGTATTCTAGAAGGACTGCTAGCGGCGCAAAGTAACAGTAGCTGCCCGTTTAAGATTCCTAAGGGCGAAATCCTAATGCGTCCCATATTAGCGGCCAGCCAATACGGAACGGTTGGTCGTCGGTCCAGCTAATAAACTAGAGGCAAACAAGAAAGCCAACGCCAATAAGCCGATGACCAAACCCAGACAAGAAGGTATTCACGAGAAGGCCGCCAGCTTGGTATCCTCCGTAATTCCAGCTCATCTTAGCTTATAGTAGCTTTGGATATGTTTTACTTCTTTCCACCCGTCGCGTGTTTGCTGGCGTTCTCATGTTCCACGACGGCGTCTTGGTACAAGGCAAGCAAGACACTTAAGGAAGACTACATTTTCGCCGGATAAGTTGATATGAATTTACTACCTACCTACCTACTTAAAGCTGATTAGTAGTTAGGCTAGCTTCTCAGGTGCATCCTGCGGCGAAAAACCAACGACCGCCTCTACCTATAACCCCGTTCATCGCGATAAGAGCGCTTATTAGCTCCCAAGATGTCGGGTTTTCTCTACTAGGTAGCATTTTGCGATGAGATTACGACGTTGGACAAAGGTATGTATGATCGATCTAGCCATTAACCTCTTTCCATATTGATGCATAGTGAGCGCAAAAATCGTGAATTTATATAATTTTATTTTATTTCGGTGACAATAGGCCCACAGGCTTTTAGCTACTATTGCACTGTTATGCATCTCATTGACGGCGAGCCGCGGCGTTGGTAGCGCGCCTTGAATTTTCCAACGATTCTTCCAAATCCGGTTGGCACCGCCGAGGCTCGAAGATAGCGAGCTTCTGGATACGCTCTAGCAGAACTGACAGCGGGGGCTAGGTTAGGTTGACCCCAGAAAGCTTTTTTTTCTTCTCTTTTTAAGTTCTCCGCCTTGCCATCCTAGGTCTGCTCAATTGATCACATACATCCGAGAGCTGAGATGTGGGTGGTTAAGTCTTTTCAGCTTTGCCTGCGAGTCCACTACTAGCTGCTGTCTACCCTCCGTTTCCCAAGGAGATAATACCCCACGCCGCCCACGCCATGCCTTGGAATACAGTATGTTGGTATCTAAGCGAAGAGATTCAATGGAACTCACCCAGGATCCTTGCCGCAGCACCGTCCTTATACATAGATTGCTACGATGGGTCATCTGATCTCTTCGCATAAGGATGTTGGTAATCTCAAATGGCGTGTTGGTTATCAGGTACACTTAAATAGTAGATATCTTTCAACTCAACTAACATCTTCTCGGCTCGTTTCGCAAGATATATTATGAGAACGACGTACAGCAACGGTTTCTTTACTAGACCTTTTGAGAACCGTTCTCTATGGCAATGGTATTTGGCGTGTCGTCATAGGCCGCCTCGTGATAGTTGAACACTCAGTGGCCTTGCTCGGGTCGTAGTAGGAGTGCGATAAGACATATAGACCTATGTAAGATAAGATATTTGCTATGCCTACGTGAAGTAAGGCATTGTAGGTATGTAGGATACAAGTTAGAAGAAAGCCTTGTTACTTCATACACGATTGTGGGATCCAAGGACATATTCCATAGACCGGAAAGTTGTCTGTCGCGACGGGGCTGGGAATGGTTTGCTGCCGGCGGAGTACCGCCCCCTACCCCAAAAAGGGGGGCCGGCCGACGGGAGACAATGCCTACGTACTTATGCTCATGCTCTTGGGGTTGGGGTTACAATAAACAACGTTAGCACATCATGTGAGGCCAAAACAGGTCCGTTTATTACTTCTTACCAAGGTAGCTATTGAATTCCCCTATCTAAATATAGCCGCAACGTTCTCATTCGTTGGATCGTATGAGGCTGTTTAGCATCCACCCCTCAATCAACTTCGCGAGGCGCGAGCTATACACAAATTCCGGTCCGCGATAGCGCCAGCTAGGTAATTTATCAGCTTAGACTTTCTGTGCTCGTTCATAATGTGCCGAGGAATTAATAGGATGAGAGAGCTACGATGATGATATTGGGATGACACCTGCCGTGATGAGTTATTCGAACATTAGGTACGTTGGAAAACAAATGTGAAATGAGAGATGGTAGGTAGGGTATTTCCCGTACACATAAATAAGTCGATCTGTCCGCTTTCAAATTTGAAGGTCATCTACTTCTCACCCTCCTTAGCTCAAACGACCCGTATAAGTATCTAGGTAGTTACAGAAACATATACTTAGCGGTCAACCCTCACCCACGATCTCATCCTAAGGAAAAGTCCGCAACTTATACATAGTAAAATGAAGCTCCTCGCCACCCTCCCCTAGCATCCCTCGCAGTAGCGCAGTGGATCTCGGTCAGCCCGTCTGCCTGCGCAGGCAACGGCGCCTTTACGAACATCACGGCGCCGGACGTCTTCTAGTGCTTCACGCTGCCGTTGGTCGCGGGGTCGTGGATCCAAGACGGCCCCGGCACGACTTGCGTGCTGTACCAGGAGCTGGGTTGTGGCGGCAATGAGGCCGGCTTGGAGGGCTGCAATCCGGACTCGCCTGCGGGGTGCTGCTTCGATTCGGCGCGGATACTGGGGGCTGTTGGCCCGGTGAGTGTTTGATTTTATCTGCTGACCTTTTTATTTTGCTACGGCGTTAAAAATGGGAAGAGTCACTAACCCCTATTCCTTTACAGTGGCATTCGGCGCGGTGTGGCTCGAAAACCCGGTGATAGTGTAGGTGCTTGTCGATTGCAATTGACCGCGCTAGTAATGGTATAGGAGAATTCGACAAGCAGATGGAAGTGTGGATGTGATAAAAGTAAAAATTAGAAAAAAGGATCTCAAAAGTGAGTCAAAAAGAAAACTTACAACTACCCCAATTTATTCTATGCCCACCTATCATGTCATATCGTGGCCTATACCTCAACCTCACCTCACCTTTGGCACTTACCTAGGTAAGAGTGTAGAGCTTCGTTATTTCATGGGACTTATTTGGAGGCGCTCCCCTCAGTACGGGATAGTTTGGTCGGCATGGCTATAACGGTATACAGGTGAACCCCCTGGATGAATACAAGCTTCCTATTCGCGCGGTTGCTGGTATATATTGAGGGTGTTGACATGTCGAACAAGATTCTAACGTGTAATTTATAGTAATATAAATATCTACCAAGATTATATTTTAGATCGGATAGTTTATACGCTTATTTTTGCCTGGGAGCAATGCGTCGCTTAGTTATTTAGACAATTTCTTGAACGACCGAAAATGAGCTTACCGCACGAACCGGAATCTAATATCATTACAAGGACTCGTCGATATTAATTTATAAACGGAGGAATTTACCAAGCTACGAGGTTCTAGGCTGCCTGGTATTTGCTCATGGACAGTCGACCACTACAGTAATCAGCCCTATGAGAGGGTATACAAACCTGGCGGTCCTCCGCCCGGACTTGCTGCTTGGAATCCTAAATCTTCAGTGCTAGACTTCTTCCTTTTCACTTACCCTCATGAGGAGAAGTTGCCACGATGAGATTTCTAAGTAAAGACTTTAGCCCGGTAGCAACCGGCATTGCGCTACTCGCGTCAGCGGCTGCCGTCACGGCGCAGGAGTGCGAACTGCCGTCGTCATACCGCTGGACGTCGACAGAGGCGCTGGCGACACCGAAGTCGGGATGGGTGTCGCTCAAGGACTTCACCAGCGTCATGTACAAGGACCAGCACCTGGTGTACGGGACGACGCACAACACGGGGGCGGGCTGGGGCTCGATGAACTTCGCGCTGTTCTCTAACTGGACGGAGATGTCGGCGGCGAGCCAGAACGCCATGAGTACAGGCGCCGTCGCTCCCACGCTGTTCTACTTCGCGCCCAAGGACGTTTGGGTGCTGGCGTACCAGTGGGGCACCACCGCCTTCACCTACCGCACGACCAGCGACCCGACCGTCGCCAACTCGTGGTCCGCGCCGCAGCCGCTCTTCTCCGGCACCATCTCCGGGTCCAGCACCGGCTGCATCGACCAGACGGTCATCGGCGACGCCACCGACATGTACCTGTTCTTCGCGGGCGACAACGGCAAGATCTACCGCGCCAGCATGCCCATCGGCAGCTTCCCCGGCGACTTCGGCCGCGCGTCGACCGTCGTGCTGACCGACACCAGCAACAACCTGTTCGAGGCGGTGCAGGTGTACACGCTACAAGGCCGGACGAAGTACCTGATGCTCGTCGAGGCCATCGGCGCCAACGGGCGGTTCTTCCGGTCGTTCACGGCGGACAGCCTGGCGGGCGCGTGGACGCCGCGGGCGGCGACGGAGGCCAGCCCGTTCGCCGGCAAGGCCAACAGCGGCGCGGCGTGGACCAACGACATCAGCCACGGCGACCTGGTGCGCGCTAACCCCGACCAAACCATGACCGTCGACCCCTGCCGCCTCGAGCTGCTGTACCAGGGACGCGTCCCCGGCAACGACGGCAACTACGGGCTCCTCCCGTACCGCCCCGCGGTGCTGACGCTGCAGCGCTAGGGGGTTGGGCGGGGTTGAGGCTGTTGGTGGATAGGGATTCGTTGTCGGGGATTGGATATACCTAGTGAAATTCTAAACATTTGAACGTATTCGAAATGAGGTTTGCCTCTGACTTGCATGTGACAAACTCGCCTTGTGCTACACCTAAACACACATCTTGCTTTCCTCGAGCCTGTAAACGGAGCCGAGTTGTAGAACCCATCTCAGAGGTACGCGCCACTCTGTGATTGGCACGAGCGAGAGGTTGACTTGACAATCGTTCCATAACCCGACGCATCGGGACCAGATCTCCACCGCGGCTAATACATAGAAAAGAAAATTGGATCGATCCTCCGGAATGCCAAGACTATTGGATAGATTTTGACATCTGAAGCGCTCCAATAGGAGGAAATAGCTAGTTACTTCGGTAGAGAAGACAAGACCCTGGGGTGGGAGAGGAAGCATATGTATAACATCCTACCACAATTAGATGACGAGAGCACACCGAAATGCCGTAATAGTACACCATATTATGATTTGGGTCTGTGACGCCACTCAGATGAGGAAGACAATTGAGTCCCGGTTGAGTCAGGGGAAACAATCCCGAAAGTTCGATATTTGAGCGTGCTAGAGTTTACCCCTTTTTGAAATTCTCCTAGGACTTCTTGTAATGACTCAGATTCCGAGCTCGCCTTCCACTATGTACCTAGGTAAGAACGTGGCTGAGGCGAGGCTCTTTAACCTGGTCCTTATCGACAAGAATTTACAGGCGGGGAGCATCCGTTAGCGTGGCTTCTCAGACTCCACCTGTCTCGTTGATTGGCAGCTCGTAGTTCTAGGTTTATGACGACTTTGTCGTTCTTGCCCCGACAACTTCCCGACTCTGCTTGGCCGTGTTACTCATAGAGAAACTTACGACTTATGACTCGAACTCTTCGAACTCTTCGAACTTTTAATCCTTCCATTCTCTTCCACCATGCTTAAGTAGGTATATATGAAGCTCTTCATCTCACCGTATCAACTAAAGCGAATTTACCTACATTGTCCATATCAATATATTGTCTCAATGATTACCCGAATACACCGGTATTAATACTCCATTTGAGAGTCTCAGTCTTACATCTGTAAATATGACTAGTAAAGGCGCAAAACAGCTGCCGCATGAGCGACGAAAAGGAGAAGCTGTATGAAGATCCGCTAATGGCTTATCCACTTCTATTCTAATTCTAATACATATAGCAATTAGGCCTTAAGCGACTTTGCCGAGTTCGTTGAGAAGCAGCAAGCATTACGTTATCCCAGTTCCAAGCTCCCGACTACGACTACGAATACGACCACCGGATCTGACCAAACCGAACATCATGAAGAGCTCGATATACTCGACTCCTTGAACCTTGGTGAATCTGAACCCCGCGTACCGTTGCGCGACCTTCTATTAGCGCCTGCCGATGACGCGACAGCCCAACAGAAATTGAGTGAACATATCGATGAGCGAATCTTAGAAGGTCACGGTGAGGCCGTTTTTGACTTAGGATTCGAGAACAATGGCGAATCAATGCATCTCACTCGCGAGGAATGGGATATTGCCTTCAACAGATTAAAAGAGACGGCTAAGAAAGTGCGCGGCGATTGCGACATCCTACTGACCAAGAATGTTGGAGGCGATGCCGAGGCCGAGTCGACGAAATCGGGGATCCAGAGTAAAGATATTGACTGCACTGGCAAAATACTAGTACGGCTGGCCCCTTCTACGATTGAAGATGTTATTGAGACTAGGATAGCTGTCGTTGGAAATGGTGAGTCATAACCCAATTTACCTACCTAGGTAAAGGTACCTGGTACGGAAGATATCCAGTTATACTAAATGTTGAACGCAGTTGATGCTGGAAAGAGCTCTATGTTAGGCGTCTTAGTTAAGGGCGACCTTGACGATGGGCGAGGCAAAGCTCGTGTCAACCTTTTCCGTCATAAACATGAGATGGAAACTGGCCGAACCAGTTCCGTCGGGATGGAAATCATGGGGTTTGACACCGTCGGAAATGTCGTAGCATCCGATACTCCAGGAAGTAAGTGATTGCCTAAAGTATCTACCTAGGCGTACTTCTGCATTCCTTTTGCTTATAGCGATATAGGAAAACTTTCATGGGAAGAGATCGGCAAGCGTAGCGCCAAAGTGATTACATTCACAGATTTGGCCGGTCATGAACGATATCTCCGGACCACCGTTTTCGGTCTGTTATCTAGCAGCCCTAATTATTGCTTACTCATGGTCGCTGCGAATAATGGCCTGATCGGCATGAGTAAAGAGCATCTCGGTATCGCCTTGGCCTTGAATGTGCCCATCATGGTGGTAATCACCAAAATCGATATCTGCCCTCCGAATATCTTGGAGCAGACTATTCAGCAGATTACCAAAATTCTCAAATCTCCAGCGGCACGGAAAATGCCCATCTTCATCAACGACCGCGAAGAATGTATCAACACGGCAACTCAGTTTGTGAGTCAGCGAATATGTCCTATATTCCAGGTCTCAAATGTCACCGGGAAGAACCTCGACCTCGTCCGTGCATTCCTCAACATACTTCCGCATCATGGCCGCTACGATTCGGATGCCCCTTTTGAGTTCCATGTTAATGACACCTTCTCCGTCCCTTTTGTCGGCACGGTTGTAAGCGGAATCGTCAAATCAGGGGTAGTTCACTCTGGCGACAGCGTGCTAATTGGTCCCGATTCGCTGGGTCAGTTTACCCAAACCAGCATTCGTTCCATCGAGCGAAAACGAATCGGCGTACCCGCAGCCTCTGCCGGCCAATCAGCTAGTTTCGCATTGAAGAAAATACGTCGAAAAGACGTACGGAAAGGTATGGTAGTCCTACCAAAGATCGAAGGGCAACCGCTCCCTAAAGTTTATCGTGAATTCGTTGCGGAGGTTTTAATCCTGTCACATGCAACCACCATCAAGACTAAGTATCAAGCAATGCTTCACGTTGGCCCAGTGTCCCAAACATGCGCGATAATCGACGTCGATCGCCCATTTATACGAACTGGTGACCGCGCTACGGTAGCGTTCCGATTCGTTCAGCGTCCAGAGTATCTGGCTCCCGGTGACCGACTACTATTCCGTGAAGGACGAACTAAAGGTCTCGGTATTGTCAAATCAGTTGGTTATGATCCTCAGAAGCCACTGATGCCGCGTCAACCAGATGGTGATGCTGCACAAGGCCCTGAGGAGCCCGGTGGCTCGATAGAAAGAGGCATCTAGACCTCGACTAGGGTCAAGGTCGGCGCCTGGTGTAATGAGGCCTAGGAAGAGTGTAGATACGGAATTGTGCACGATGCAGAGTCGTATTGCGGCGTTGTAGGCGCATCCGTTGAGCATAAGTATTCCTTACTGTGCCAGTTTTTGCTTTTATGTCTGCAAGAGGGACTTATTGAAGGATTCATAGCGGAGTTAATAGGAGTTTTCAAGTCCGGGGCATCTTCATACATACCCCATCCGAGCGTTTTTATACAATTATTCACTATTCGTATTATTATATTCGTATTGTTAAAATTTCCTTGCTCCTTCATCTGCGGGTATTCGACTCCTCTGCCACTTTGATTTGCGTTGTCATCCAATGAAAACGAGAGTCCTTTTTTTTTTTTTTTTCGGAGGGTTTTTTTTCTTTCCGATTTGGACTCTCGATATTCTCAAACCCACTAGTATCTATATGGTATTTCGGCTCCGAAGTTGATCCTGATGAGATCTTGGATTTCGAACATACTGGACCTACTTAGCATCAAAACTGGTTCCGATGAACTATCTAGGGTCGGTGGCGTACAAGATATGTAACCCTTGCCATAAATCTAGTGGATACTACGAGACGAAATAAATCTCTAAAAAGTTGCCTAGATAGGGATAAATTTTGATCTTGTCGTCACTTCGGAGACATTGTGGTTGTAGCGGCTCAACGATGGTCCGGCCCTGTCGTGCTGCAACAGCCGGGCAAGGTCCGGGGTAACGGGTTCTTCGAAGCCCCCGTAAGCCCCGTCAACGGTTAGACGATGCTAGGACTGAGATGGCAATCTGGAACGTCTGCCGGCCCCAACGCCATACTCTTTACGGCGTTAGAAAACTGACGCCGTCGACAACACGGGAACGCACGTTGGTGGCTTTGCGGCAAAGCAGATATGCTTAAAAGTTCTGATTCTCAGAATAGTTTAGACTTGGTCGAGGTTAACGATATCGTACGGTAGATTCTTGCTGAAACACAAATTCGTGTGTCGAGTCTATCCTAATCGAGACCCTGAAGCTGGCGCTAGGCAGCGGGTGATCTGCCGGGACTTCTGACATGCAGACCGGAAGGTTTATGTAACTTCCTTAGCAACATCGGCCCTGCTATTGGCTGGAAGGTTTTTCTTGTCGAGGTTGCTTCGGGCGCGGCAATACCTATGTATGTGACCACAGTCTGTCGGACGGTCGGGTTGCTAGTCGTTGGATCTGTATAGCACGGACACATTGTGAATAGCGCATGGAAGGGAAACGGGAAGCTATGCTTTTTGGGGGTTCTTTGCTTGTCTGATACAGGTTTACGGCTTCGTATACTGTATATGCATGGGATGGGACTTGTTTCGTAAAATCAAGTGTCCACATGATACCACTTGGCTCTATGATAAATGATGGAAATATGTTACGTAAGGTAGGTATATAAACCATAGCCCAACTCCTGTTTTATGAGAGAAGAGCATGACTTCGAGTTACACAAAACATTACCCTTGACCATACATAACCTAAAGAGACTACATTACTATAACCTCATCATGGCGCCTCCTCTTCCCGTTGTTGGCCCCGTCAGTACCCTACTGATAGGCGTTGCGCTGGTAAGTTCATCATTGACCTAAGAATAAACATTGCAAAGATTACTATTTTATATTAATATTGTAACTAGGTGGCTGTATATTTCGTAGGAAGTATAATCTACAAACTCTTCCTACACCCGCTTCGCTCGTTCCCTGGACCCCTTCTTTGGCGCATATCCCCTTTACCACGACAATACCATCTTATGACAGGAGACCTAGCCTTCAAGGTAAAGGAGCTCCAGACTAAGTATGGAAAATTCGTCCGGATCTCGCCCAATGAGCTTGTCTGCAATGACCCCCAGGCATGGAAGGATATCTATGGTCATCGGTCAGGCGGCCTCCAAGACATGGCCAAGCACGATGGTAAGCCACTTCTTGTTCTGTGTTAAATAAACCTCTCTCGTATTTTTCCTATTTTCCTATTTTCCTATTTTCTCAGATAATCGCTTCATCTGGAAACGTTAGCTAGGTAGCTTCCTAAACATGACTTCTCGACAACCCCCCTTTTCGCGTCGGAGAGGATACAGACACTAAAAGTCAACTCTACAGAATCATACCGCGTGCATTCACATATGCCAGCATCGATAATTGAAGCGGATCGTGAGGAACACTCCCTTCTCCGACGGCAGCTCTCCCATGGATTCTCAGAAAAGTCTATGAAAGCCCAAGAGCCCCTCATCAAGGACTATGTGAACCTACTAATTCAACGACTATACGAGAACTGCAAAGATGGCACTGCGCCTCTCAACATGCGCGAGTGGTTCAACTGGACGACGTTCGACATCATCGGCGACTTAGGATTCGGGTCCTCATTCGGCTGCCTGAAGGAATCTGCCTATCACCCATGGGTGCACCTCATCAACAATGTCCTCTTCGAAATAGCCCTCTTCCGTGCCGTAAGCATGCTGGGGTTCCGGCCAGTCGTAGACTTCCTGTACAAGATTGGCATCGCGAACAAGAACGACGAGAACATGGACCTCGTCCGAAACAAAGTCCAGGAGCGCATGAAGCTCGGCATGGAGCGCCCCGACCTCATAGAGGGCCTGCTAAAGAAACAGAACGAGTGGCATATGGACCTCGAGAAGCTCGCGGCCAACGCTAACGTCGTCATCATCGCCGGCTCTGAAACCACGGCTACGCTGCTGAGCGGCTCTACCTTCTTGCTGACGACCAACCCCGACAAGCTCGCGAAGCTAACCGAAGAGGTTCGGTCGACCTTCAAGAGCGAAGAGGAGATCACCCTGACATCCGTCAATTCTCTAACTTAGTGAGTGTTTCCCTGCAGTATCTCTTCGTCTAATTGATTGATTGCGCTGTTGACTAACACGCAGCTCTATCAAGTATGCTGGCGTGTCTTAACGAAGCATTCCGGATGTACCCTCCCGTCGCCGCCGACCTGCCAAGGTCCGTGCCTAAGGGAGGTGCTACCATCGCAGGGAAATTTGTGGCCGAGGGCGTAAGTCGCTTTATTTTCTCTAACATCTCCCCCCTCCCCCTTTCCTGCCCCGCCTTGTAAGCGTGGGTATCGAGGCATGCGATGCTGACCTGACCTGTTGAAATAGACCATCGTCTCAGTCTGGCAATGGGCTATCAACCGCAACCCCGACCTCTGGACGGACGCTGACATGTACGTGCCGGAGCGGTGGATGGGCGACCCGAGGTACAAGCATGACGCCCTCGAGGCGATGCAGCCGTTCAGCATCGGACCCCGTAATTGCATCGGCAGGAAGTGAGTTTTAGCCCATCTCTACCCCTATACTCTTCTATCCCCCGCTCTCGTCAATGTATAGAGCATGAGAGAGGTGAGAGAAGGAATGAGTAAAGTTACTGACCCGTGACCGTCTAGTCTGGCGTACGCCGAGATGCGCCTCATCATGGCTAAGATCATATATAACTTCGACATGAGCATCTCCGACGACAGCTTGAGGTGGATGAAGGACCAGAAGACGTACGTCCTGTGGGACAAGCCGTCTTTGAATATCTACATGAAGCCTATCGCCAAGGAAATAGAGTAAGAAAGGTACCTAGGTATATATTACATTATCGACGGGCTATCGCGAAGGAAGGTGGCCGAGGCGTCTTTGGGATCATGATCTTCACTCCTTACTAGAGCTTTTGGGCGGGTCGGAGGCTCAGGGAATTCACCGTTAAACTGTATGGGTTGATGCCGTGTATTCTCTGTCGGTGGACGTTTTCGCCTTTATGGTAGTTACCTTGGGTTGGTCGTCTGAAACCATTTTGCGCATTCTTGCTATATGAGATGTACATGAGCCTCTGAATGAATAAATCATTTCGCCCTGTTAAATAATTAGTTCATGAAATAAGTGCCCAGGTATTCTTCTATGTCTTCGCCTACTTTGTTACAATCACTAATCTGTAAGCACATAAGCGATTAGCTAGGGTTCAAATATACTAACCCGACGTCGAGGATAATGTTATCATCATTGGAGGGGGCTTGTAATTGATAAGCCGTCTTGTAAGATCAATAGCCTATAACTAAGCCATAGGGCGCGAGTTTTATCAAATGAATCCTCACGTCATCATCTTTGCGTGGAAACGCGGGAATTTCTTGAGTCGTGGGAGGCGTTCATGCTTTTTGCGTTTACGAAAAAGGGCATACTAGTCTCTAACGGGTAACGAAACAATGGGATGTGTTGGGAAGAGAGCTGACCAAAACAAGAACAAAAGTCCTAGGAGTTCCATTTACGTGGATATACGCTTGGCATCGTAATTAGTAAGGCAGCATAATAAAACATGGATAATATTTCCCCTAGCTGAGTCCGCAGATGCACCAGCATTGAATACCTAGGCAGTCTCTTGGACTTTATTGAGTCTACCATAACAAGGCAGTACGTCATGGAATGCATAGATCTTCTAGAAATATAGGTACCTACCTAGGAAAGGATAAGGAGATTTAGAAACAGATTTCAGCCCTCGGTTCGGTGAGTCGGATAATGAATCCGGGGCAAAATGGCATTTAAGTCTCAGATTTCTCATTTACACCGACTCCAAATATATCCGGCATCTAATTGGATTGCAGGTACTAGGAAAGACATGCAATGTCAGCTTAATCAGCCGCCTCATGGTAACTGCGTCCCCATTAGGCATATGGACCCTAATGGTGTCAGAAGTTTATCTAAGAATTATCGTATTAAATCAGATTTCCCCTATTTGGCCTGGCAAATCACATGGTAGTAAAGTTGAATTAAGTAATTCTTTTTTTCCGGGGTTTCGTAAATGCTTTCCTAATTCTGACATTTCTCTTGAGATTGGATTGGTGAGTTCGTAAACGGAGGTCAGCTCAGTGGCACCTGAGTCTTCCCTTCGTGAACACTTCGGTAAGTACCCAGGTAGGTAGGTATATATATGACTCAACAAATCTCCTTCATGGAATGATGTTTGGATCAACTACTGTCCCAATCTGCATCTTTTCCTCATTAGGGTGTTAGACCTCAATACCCTAACCCCAACCCTATCCCCAACCCTCGTGTAACGCAATTAGCCAAGATGTTTGCCATCAATATATCTACACTAGTCGTTGCGCTTAGCTTGACAGCCGTGCAAGCAACTCAATCCTGGCACAACACGGGGACCAAATCCGGTTGGGATACCTTTACGCACGAAAATAAGGGCACAGTCGACGAAGTGACGGACACCGTCTACAAGGGTACTACGGCTCTCCGAATGACCCAAATCTACGACTCATCATACAGCGGTCGCTACCATTCCGAAGCAGTCAAGTATAACGCCTATCAGAAAGGAAACACGGGGTTCTACGGATTCGCCTTCCGGCTCCAGGATAACTGGCAGTTCAGCCCCGCTCAGGAGTTCAACCTCGCCCAGTTTATCGCCGACTTCTCGGATCTGAAGTGCGGCGAGGATTACATGCCCAGCTCGATGGTGTGGATTGTGGGAGACCAGCTGCAGACGCGTGTCAAGTACGGCGATGTGTGTCCTACCACCAACCAGAAGATTAAGTCCTTCTCGAACCTCAAGAAAGTGACTGCAGGGGCATGGCACCGCGTCGAGATCCAGGCTAGCTGGAAGAGTGATAACACCGGGTTCTACAAGTTGTGGTACGATGGGGAGAAGGTAGTCGAGGCATACAACCTTCCGACTACGGTAGGGGATGGGCGATACTTCCAGTTCAGAGTTGGGTTATATGCTAATGGTTGGCATGATCATGGCTACGAGGGTACCCAGGGAACCCGACAGGTTTGGTATGATCAGATTGCTTCTGGCACTGCTTTCCAAGATGCCGATCCAAATGGTTGGGTTACAAGCTCTGAAGGTTCTGTGCATTTTCAAGATGCTTATGAAGAACTATAGTCATTGAGAAGGCTTAGGAGCCTTGATAGGCATTTATTTAGCTTGTAGGACTGGGTACGAATGCCGAAGTTTCGCACATCTTTCACGGCCCTTGCATAGTGCGTGGTTAAATCAGATATCAATTAGTACTGTATTGGCCTCGAGCCTAATAGTGATCTCCCCGCTAAATCTTAGCGGTTAATCGCTATGGCTTGGGGCTCTCAGCCACTAAGACAAAGCGTTTACAGTGCCCAGGTGCAGAGTTAACCCCTGAGATTTATCGATTGTCTGGGGATAATATGCTCAACAATAACATAAATCCGTAACAATAACATAAATCAGTACGAATTATTAACTAAACACTTATTCAGTTCATTAACCGAGATAAATATGCTCTATATAAATCTAATTTACCCTAATATAGCTGTCGACCACTTGGGGAATATTTTGTTTCTAACATTCCCTCTACCTTCTTAGGAACTTTGCGCTAGCAATACCCCGCCACCTTCAGACCCAGACTCACAGTCCTCGAGGTCTTCTAAGTCCATATCCGAGTCGCTAGAATCAGCTGAATATACTCTTGGCTGCGGCCATGGCGAATCTTCCCAGTATGGACAGAGGTGCTCTCGACCTTGCCAAAGCCGTTCGAAGTCTTTCCGACTATAGAGTTCAGTGTACTGTGCTTTGCGAGGGTAGTCTTCGGTGCGAAATTTCGCAATATCAAGGCCACAGCTTTGCAAGGCCGAGTCCCAAAGGTCTCCAGAATAGCTCCCGTAGAGTTCATAGTCTACATTGGGAATATGTATCCCGGGGTGAAAAGCGTAGTCGGAAACGGTGTTTCCGTTTTTGTCGACAGCTCTGGGATCAGCACCTCTTCCAATGAGGAGTTTAATAACTTCAAAGGTTGTCTGGCCTATAACGAAGTAATGCAAATTGACAAAACATAGGTGTAGACACGTCCTTAGTTTCGAGTCGTGAGCAATTACATTCGCACCAAAATCGTGTATCGTGCGGATTATTTCCTCATTACAAGATTCCATAGGTTTCGAGTGGAGCAGCTTCATTGGGATGTAGTTATAACGCAATATTTCTAAGTGACTTGCTGAACGGATACATGACCACTATGAGTGCAATCAGTAAGTACTTATCAGGTAATTTCATTCATTTAGGCGAAACTAACCAGATTCTCGAACACATCGATGTAGGTGTGAATTGATAATACACCTTTATCAACTTCTAAAGTTGGGTCAGCACCCGCTTCGAAAAGTAGGCGTTGACATGATTGTATCCGAATAGACTCATCGGGGTCGGAGGCCATCAAGCTGTCATTCAGGTTTATATTTAAGGCATATCTAATATTAAAAATTGTTAACTTTTGTTTTATGTTTATAGCGCAATTGATTATATGGCTCTTACTCTGTGACTACCTTTTCGTGGTAATAACGTCTTCCTCCTACATGATCCACATCAAGGCCACTTCTTAATAAAAAATCACACATTTCCGGTTGTTTTGTTGAGTACTTGATATCATTAGCATTTGTGCTCTATTAGACTTACTACTAATAAAAGTGTAGTTACTTACGAACAATAGAGATCCACCGTCTTCGTCGTGGTCTCGGAGTGAAGCCTCACCGTTTTGTAGCATCCGCCGAAGCTTGAGCAGATCCCCCTTTTGTACCACTTTGAATATACGCGAGGATCTAGGCAAGACGCGATTTACAGCAAGCCGTGAAATTGATGATACAATCCCTCGTCCTACCTCATGCTGAAAGGTGGATGCAATTAGCATATGAAACCTTCGTGGGTCGTACGGCAAAAAGGTCGTAGTAATCACGTAGTCGGAATATGAATTCTCTTGCATATCCTGACAAGATTCAATGGTTCTTGATAACCGAGTGCCATGACTGAACATAAGTGTCAGTGTGCCGATGTTCATGCGTATTTTTTGGTAAATACGTTTCTGCTTCATGGCCTCGTACGGTAGATGCTTTTGGATTGTGGCTGTAGAAAGGTTAGTTTATTACCACCATTAGGAATTGAGTGGGTGACTTTCTTCCTTGGTTGATTAAAATCCTATATTGATCAAAAGCACGCGTAAACCGTCTTGAAATCCTCTCGAAATCTTCCGACCTGTCCTCTCCAGGCTTGAGGTGCGTTTGATTTGACTCGATTAGCTCTCCTCGCTCATAAGCCGATTGTAGAATTGTACAGAGATCATGAATTATGCTCTTAGATTCTTCGTCATCGTCGTTGGTGTATGTATTTATAGTCCTCTCCTTATCATGTATCAACCCACATAGTCGGTCAATACTTTGAATCAACTCTTCATCATCACCCGCTGTTTCATAGCCCCTAGTTAATGGTTTAGAATCAAGTGGTGACACGGATACTTCCTGACCAGACTTAGTTACATGTATCTGTTGCTTGTTAGGAGTCGTGATTAGCAGGCCCTTAATCTCCTTGAGTAGGCCGAGCATCGAATCGCTTTGTGACTGTGAGACTACAGTCTGTGCAGTAATATCCTCATACATAGTATTCAAACGAGCGCGAATGGTCTCCGACTCTACGTTGACTCTATCGCAAATATCTTCCCCCAAGTTATAAAAGCGAGTTTCTTGTCCAAGGGTTTGCGTTTGAATTATATTGTCCAGCGCCCCGATCATTCGTTCAACCTGGGGTTGATCACGCCTTAGTTCATATAACATATTGCTGGTTAATGCTCGTGTTATTAATTTAATTTATTAAAGTTCGTGGTTAGAATTGAACACCAACCTTGAAATGCCTTGAAGCCTTAGATTGAAAATCGTGACGTGTGACGTTAACTGGTCATTGAGTCTCTCCAAGTCCTTCTCGCCAAGGAAAGTCTTCAGTTTCCTCCATATTTTCCCTACGTGACGGTCGCCGGAAGAGATTTGCAGCCCTTCGATGAATTCTGCCGCCGAATTGAGTTCTTCGCAACATATCCTCAGGTGGCCCATTATAGAGGCGTCTTCAACAACGGTTAGAGACTTCTTCAAGCCATCCAGTATCCAGTACAACTGATTTATCCTGTCTGCAACTTGTTTGACTATTTTAGGTCCATCTTTGACTGCTGATAGCGTCTCATAGGTGGTTTTCGCAGCCTTCAATGCTATAACGACGAAAGCGATGACATTCGCACCGACACCGATAGCATCCATCTTTAAGGTATGAGAATATTGTGTAAAAATTAGCCTCGCAGGGTGATAGAGAACTATCTAGGGGGGGTCTTTTCTTTTGTACAGGCGTTAAGGGGATTCGTTAAAGGAGGGGAACAAAAACAAAAACACCAACATTATTCTAATATTCAGCCCTCGAAAGAGGGTACGAACGAGCCCTAATACAGGGCGAGGAAGCCCACAGAAGGGAACCACAGGTCGTGGAACCCAAAAAAAAAAAAACCAACCACTAAACCAACCAGTACTGCCACTATTAGGACTGGCTACACGAAAGTTCGCCGGGACGTCCTAATACACGGTGTCTTCGTACCTAAACCACGGTGTCCGCTTATTAGTTTCTAATAATAGTCATGTAGTGGGTATACTTAAATTGAGGTACAAAGCCCTTATTAAATCTTGTACCTTTTTTACCTAGAAATTTCAACCTATCGCTAACCTTGCTGTCGCCCCTTAACAACCCCTTTTGACCTTGTAGCAGCCGCCGGCGCCGCTAAAACTGTATAAGGGGGGATTAATCAACTGGTTGCCCTACTTTGCATAGTCGTTTATATAACAGTAATTTCAGCAGTTTCGGTGGCGTCAAAAAGGCCCTAAATAACTTCATCTTGGTTATTTCATACCTTACTTTCTAATGGTGCCAAGGGATCGTCGATAAGCTAGTTTGAAGGTATTTTGCTAATCTTGCCCGTTTTGCTAATTAAAGCGCAGTACCCGTTCAGGGTACGCAGGCGAACTTTCGTGTAGCCAGTCCTAATAGCATATGTCGCCGCTTTAATTAGGAAATTGAAAATCTATTAAGACATATTCAAATGTTACCCGGTATGTGTGATGTTTTACAGTTGGTATGCTATGTATTGCACTGTAATTGAAACTATCCCTTTGACTATCTAATTGATTTACACAGGTAGGTATCATGGATGGCGACGAAAGCTAATCAGGTATTAAGGGGATAGATTAGCACACAGTGCAATACAGTAGCATTAGCACATGCTCGATTTATTTCGACGCCATTGTATGGTTAGCTTAGATGAACGAAGTTGCTGTTCCTTTTTCTAATTAAAGTGCATGGCGACCTATGCCAGTGGTAGTATAGCCTAGGTAGTGTTTAGATATAAATAGGTAGGATAAGTCTGCAGTGTTACATACCTACCTATCCTCTCATTATCTAATTAGCATCCTTTGCCAGCCATAACACGTGTAAGTTACTTAGAAAAGTAGTTGAGGGGATAGTTGAACACGAAGTGAGATACAGTAGCATTAGCACATGCTTGCGCATGCTTCATTTATTTTCACACCATTCTGCCTATGTGTCCCCTATTACGGTATTCGGTATTGTAGAGGAATCAGATATCTTGGTCACTGCTAATAAATAAACGAACGCTAATGACATAATCATATCTCCAATGCGACGTTTAGCGTCATGTACTGAATATATATAATCGCCAATCACCAGTAGTCATTACAAATGAGAACAAAGCCTTGGCGATGAGACTGACCATCAAAGGTGGGGTTCATGCAACAGGGTGAACATAGGGGCACGAGAGAGAGCAACGTCAGACCCAAGTTGAATCAAATATGATTTCTATATTTAACCTTTGAACATTTTATACATTCATTCATCCCACACCCTATAAAGTCATTTCACCCCGTCGCGCCGCCGGTATCGACATATATATACATTAGAAGCAGAGCAAAGCAAAAAACTTATGGTATCTCCAAATAAAACTCCGCGGACTCCAGCTTATCTGCTCGTGTCGACGACGTACCGACCGGCGATCTTGCTCTCCTTCATCAGCTCGAAAATCTCCTGCAGTTGGCTGAGACCGACGACCTTGTAGGGGGCCTGGATGAGGCCTCTCCGGAAGAAGTCGATGGCTTCGGCTGTGTCTTGTCGGTTTCCGACGTAGCTGCCCTTGATGTTGATCATGCGGACGACGGTGTCGAAGACGGGCGCCTTCAGGAAGGCGTTGCCGGGCAGGCCGACACAGACGATGCTACCACGGCTTCGTACATACTCGCTAGCCTGTTGGAAGGGGCCTTCGCTAACGGCAAGTAGTAGAACGGCGTGGGGTCCGAATCCGTCGGGCGTCTTGCTCTTGACGTCCTGGACTAGGTTCTTGGTCTTGGTGAAGTCGATGTAGTCTTCCGACCCGAGGGACTTGCACATCGCGCCCTTCTCCTCGCCTCCGTCGATGGCGATCGTGTGCAGACCCATTGCCTTGGCATATTGGATAGCTAAGCTACCGAGCCCACCGCCAGCACCGACGATGGCGACTTGCTGGCCAGGCCGAGCGCCGGATTCCTTAAGAGCCTTGTACACCGTCAAGCCGGCGCATAGGATGGGTGATACAGCCTCGAGACTCAGGTCCTTGGGGATTCGGGCGACGTGGGCGGCTTTGCCAATAGCGTACTCTTGGAAGCTGCCGTCTACTGTGTAACCTGACAGTAACGCGTCGGGGCAGAGAGACTCGTCGGACTGTTGGCAGTAAGAACAGCTCAAGCACGAACCGTTCAGCCACTTGATACCTGCGTAGTCGCCGATCTGGATGTCCTTGACGAGCTCGCCACGTGCGACGACGATACCCGCACCCTCGTGTCCGCCGACGAAGGGCATCTTCGTGGCCAGCGGCCAATCGCCCTTCATGGCGTGAAGATCCGTGTGGCAGACGCCGGAGTACTTGATGTTGATGAGGACCTCATCGGGGCCCGGTGTGGGAACGGGAATCCTCTTGTAGACGGCAGCTAATTGATCGATGTTAGTTACTGGTCAGGTGATTCTTCCTATGAATAACCATGGCTTAGGTAAGAGAAAGGTCTCTACTCACGTCCGCCTGTCTTCTCGACGACCTGCGCCCATTGTTCAGTCGGAATCTGGGGTGCGCTCATGGTTGTTGTTGATGTTGAGTATCTAGTATGATGGACGGGAGTGATTGTCGGTATGCGATGCCTGGTACCTTGTGTAATACCTCGTCTGATAATCCTATAACCGAGTGGTTTGATTGTTGCTGACGATGCAAGCTTGAGAGGATTTAAAGCGGCAAACATGGTGAATTATATAGTAACTCGTATGGTAATACAAATACGACTTAAGGCACGAATCGATGACAACTACCTACATGAGATAAATGCCACCTTACACAGAGAGCTCGCGGCCGCCCGGCGAGACTTTTCTGGATGGCATGCACAACGTCACCTTACCCCTCTCACGACACCGGATGGGCGCAGCGAATTCCTTTACACTGGGGCCTCTTACTTTAGTTAGAATGGAATCCATGTTGGCCGGTCGACCTAGAGTCTTAGTTGGAAATTCTGGCCTCTGCGCGCAGATACGGAGTAGGCCGTGGATGAAAATCCTTGGCTAGTCGGTGTTGGTACGGCTTAAAGGCATAGTGGGAATAGTAAGGGGGAGGTCAGCGCGGCGCTGAAAACCGTTAGAAAAATGTCAGGCGGTTTCTCTGGCTCGTGCTTGTGGTGCTTTTGGTGCAGATCTGGCTCCGGCCGGAGCATACTCACCAGACCCGCGCCACTTTTACAACTGGCCAGCAGCCTCAGTTCTAGAAACGTGCCCTGCCTAGCGCTGCAGATTAGGATCCTAAACTCCTAGATAGTAGATAGCGTCGAGCCTTCGGCCACGCGGAACCCCGCCGGTGCCGTATGCCCATCCCGAAAGCCTCCTGCATCACTGCATCTTGAAGATATTTCCTATTAGAGCATCTTGAAGCTGGGGAATTAGTGTCCGATACGCACAGATTCAAACGCGGGGAAAGGGAATATGCGATGTAGACTGCCTGCATGGTGATGTTGACTTCCATTTCAGCGGATTACTCCAGCTATGCACGGACTATGCAGACTTTCGCTTACAATGGAAGGAATTTTCTGGATGGCGGAAACAGGTAGGGCTAGACTCGAGGTTGTAGCGGTAGCTAGTCGTACGATTCTGAGAAGAGGGTGACGAGCAAGGGACAGGGTTTTTTCTCTCGCATCACAGCGCGTCAGTGTCAGTCCACAACCGCTAAGCGGGGGTGGGACTTTCGCTGTTCTCCAGCCTCTCAGCTCTTCCGCTGGTGTCCGGTGGAATGGAAGTGGGAGATGCATCATGTGCCTCGAAATGAACTCTCTTGCAGCTAAGAACCAACGAACTCCAAAGAACAAGAAAAAACTAATGCGTAGCCTCATTTGTCAGAGAGAAGTCGGAAATTATTACACGATATACATCTCATGGTTACGAAACCGGGTCGCTGTAAAAAGAAAAGAAGGTATTAATAAACGGGACCCTGAAGCGAGACAGCTCTGGTGGGTTCTAATGCTGCAGCTAAATTTTAGATAAGCCGAGGCAATTGATCGAATATTGAAATGGCATCCCACTGCCACTAAATGCTGTCTTCGAAACATGGAATAGTTAACCTAAGTAGGTAATTCTTGATTTTCGAGAGCGAAAGAGTGAGAACAGAGAGAAATAATTATTGCTAGAAAGTTGGAGACAATTTTTGAGTTAATAGAAATGTTATTTAGAGTTATAGGAATTCGCTTAGATATTAATTCAATCTACATAAATGGACGTTGAAGCTTCCAAAGCATTTGATATTTTCTGATTACCTAATACGTCATACTGGAACAAATCGAAAAAACTCTACCTAAGCTCGGCTTCGGCCTCGGAAATACGCATCAAAGTTTTAATGCGCACCTCACCTACAAATCAAATCAAGAACCTTGAAACTCAAACTCTCACAAAATAAAAATAAAATCAACAACGAGATGTTGATGACACACCTTGCCATTCTCTCATGACATCGATAACTTCAGTTTCTCTAATCATAATCCTTGTATAATATACCGAGCCATGTCGTGCTTTATGATTACAAGTGTATGTAGTAAATACCTACACACTATTCTATCCTATGCATTTCATTCCCCTTAGCCTCTCTATGAACATACCATTAATACCCAGAGATCCCATTATTTTTTAAAGTCCCATATATACGACAGGATTTATTTGAAGGCTCTTTTCGGCCCGTTATCAACCATCCAAGGTCTGATGCAGAACATTGATACGATAGCTCTCGCTACGAGTTAACAACTCTTCGTGTGAACCCTTCTCAACACAGCGTCCATCCTCAATCATGAAGATCACGTCGGCCCGCCGGATTGTATGTAGTCGATGCGCGATAGCCACGACTGTTATACCCCGCGTTGCCTTCTCCAATCCGTCTTGCAGCAGCCTCTCCGATTCTGCATCTAAGGCACTAGTTGACTCGTCTAAGAGCAAGAGACGTGGCTTGCGTACCAAGGCTCTTGCGATGGAGAGTCGCTGTTTTTGTCCACCTGACAGTTGCCCACCGCTAGGTCCACACTGTGTGTCGTAGCCGTCTGGTAAAGCCGCGATAGTGTCGTGAATATTGGCCAACTTGCATGCTTCCTCGATATCGGCATCTGTTGGCTCTACGCCGGGGCGCGCTCCGAGGGCGATGTTAAACCGGATGCTACCATCGAAGAGGACGCTATCTTGAGGCACTAGACCAATCTCGTCTCGAAAAATGGGCTCTTTCTTGGCAGAAATGTCTAGGCCGTCCACTTCGATACTACCTGACTCAACGCTGTACATACGTTCTAGCAGCGAGATGACAGTCGATTTACCAGCACCGCTAGGTCCGACGAGGGCGCAGAATTGACCTGGGCGGATTCCGATATCAAGTCCCTTCAAAACCTGTCGATTTGGCCGCGCCGGGTACGAGAATTTTACTTGCTTAAAGCTTACAGCAAGACCTTGACCATTCGATACCGCGACTCTCTTAGACTCGACTGCAGCCTCCGGGTCATGAGAGTCGGAATGTTTGAGCGACAATGTCTTCGACGAACCTAAGTCGATGAGGTCGAAAATCTTTCCCACTGCTCTACCCGCCTTGGTGATTTCGGGGGCGAGTGTGAAAAGTTGGCCCCAGAGCTGTGCGCTAACAAGAAGCGCGATCAGGACGATGAAGAATTGAACTTGTGTGTAGTGGCTTGCGATGATCTGTTTGGCTCCCCACCAGTAAATGAACGCATAAATAAGATTCGAGAGACTGAAGGCGATTGCGAGGAAGAGGTTGGCCCACAGACTCGAGCGCGTCATCTCCTTCCGCGGGGCCGAGAGCGAACGACGGTATGTCTCGAGCACTTCTTGCTCCAAAGATAGAGCAGCGACGGTCTTGATTGAGTTTACGGCCTCGACGGTGATGCCTACGGACTTCGAGAAGGCTTTTTCGTGGCGCTCTGCAAATTGAGTGAGGATCCGAATCTGCATTATTCCGGAGCCAAGCATAAGCGGGACCGTCGCGAGACAGACGATTGCGATTTTCCAGGCGGTGATAAGCGTCAGGATGACCGCAACGAGGAAATTGATGCCAATCGAAAATATAGACCCTATTATGGAGCCTGTCAAGCCTTCGACAGCAGCCGAATCGCTCGTTATGTATGCCAACAACATCGACGGAGTGCGATTCTCGGACTGATGCCATTGGAGGTCTTGCTCAAACAACGAGCGGAAAGAGAGAATCCTGATTGTGTACAAAACCTTTTGCGCAACCCAACCAAAAGCCGACCAGCTCACTCCGTTGGCGAAGAACTCCGCGATGGCAAGCACCAAGAACATAAGACCAAAGAAACTACCCGCCGCTCGGATAGAGTCCGCGGAGTTGCAAGGGCTAAGGGCACCAATCGTGTGGCCAAAGATCAACGCTGATCCCGAATAAGTTCCGCCGACAATTACAGACGCAAATAAGGCGATAAACAGCCACATCAGATGAGGTCGAGTTACAGAGGCCATGCTTTTGATTGTAGCCCATGTCGGCCTTGAACTTTCGGGTGATTTCACTTCTTTCTCTGCCTCCTTTTCGGCCTCGCCAGCAGTTACTTCGTGGGTCTTTTCGTCGTCGATCGCGAGAGATTCGGATACCTTTTCCATATCGATTTCCGAATGATTCGTGCCCTTTGTTAGGCTTCCTTTGGCGGTACTAACACTTGAGGTTTCCGAACCCATATTTTGCAATCGGACGAGGGCAGCGTAGTCGCTATCTCTTGCGACAAGATCAACGTGACTGCCCTGCTCCATTACTTTCCCATTACGCATTACCACGATGTTATCGGCGTTCTTCACAGTCGCTAAGCGATGTGCGATCGATACCACTGTCCTGCCCAAGCAAACCTTTTCGATGGCACCTTGAATACGTCGTTCGCTAGCGGAATCGAGAGATGATGTCGCTTCGTCTAGGATGAGAATCTTTGGGTCTTTGACCAGAGCTCTCGCTAGTGCAACACGTTGCTTCTGCCCACCACTTAGCAAGTCACCATTAGGACCAACGACTGTACCAAGTCCGTATTCCAGGTGCTCCAAGAAAGCTTCAGCGTCAGCGAGACCCGCAGCTCGTTGGGCCATTTTCACGATTTCGAGCGCTTGCTCGCTTTGAGATTCAGCTGCGGCTACGATTTCTTGACCACCCCGCACAGCTTCTGCTATCGAGGATAACTGAGTGCTAAGGAGGGTTGACTGTAGGGATGCATGTTCCGGGCGCGACGAATTCACCAGACCGAGAGCTATGTTTTCTAACACTGATCGATCCAGAAGTAGGGGGTCTTGTTGAACAAGTCCGATGAAGCTTCGTAGCTGGCGTACGTTGGCGTTGCAGATATTTCGGCCATCCACATACACGGAACCCTGATCAGGGTCGTACAGTCGAGTGAGTAAACCGGCGATTGTCGACTTTCCGCTGCCGGACAAGCCGACGACGGCAGTGTGTTGGCCTGCCGGTAAGTGAAGTGAGACGCCTTGGATCACAGGGACGTCTGGTCGAGATGGGTAGGTGAAGTCCACGTTTTCGAGTCTAATGTCGCCCACAAATGATTCGAAGTCGTCGCCCTGAGAGGGAACAGTTCCGTCGATTTTAGATCGGCGCTCCATATCTACCTCAAGTTTTTCCAAGGCTGCCGTGGCAGAACCGAATATCTGCAGGTATGGCGATATTTGACTGAGAACAAGAGAGGCTAGAAAACCAGTATGAGAAGACAATCATATTCGCTGCAAAGAAGAAACTTACCATCGACTAGAAGGAAGATGATTGTGTATATTGTGCCAACCGTCACTCCCTCCGTTCGGCCACTGACGACGTCTGCAATAATCTTGCTTCCTTGCCAATATGCCAATCCACTCGCTGCAAACGCAATGAAGTAGAGTAGTCCGGACTGCACAGCCGTCACCATAGCTTTCTTCGCCCCATCTCTCTTTGCCGCAACAAGTTCATTGGCGAACTTCTCTTCCAGCCGGTCGTTAGCTCTAAATGCGTGTACAACCATCACATTTGACAAGCTCTCTAAGGCGATAGATGATGCAGCGGCGACGTGCTGCGATGCCCTACCGGAGTATTTCCCGATGAAGTGACCACCAACCAAAGACATCAACATGAATGCAGGCACCAACGAGACCAGGATACCGGCGAGTTTGGCATTCTTGACAAAGGCTACGATATATGAGGTGATGAACATAGCGAGGGAGCCCATGTATACGCCAACTTTTTCCGACGTGCCACTTTTGATGACATTGATATCAGCGCTCAGGCGCGAGGAAACCTCTCCAGCTGGCAACTTGTCGAAGAAGGATACTTCCTGTCGAAGCAGGGAACGGAAATAACGATCTCGTAGCCGGTGGGCAAGCCTTTCGCCAAACAAATTGAAGGATACGACATAAATGTAAACGAGCGCAAACTGAGCCAGGGCACAAGCCATAACCAGCAGGACCTTCTCGTTGACGGAGGCCTGGTACTCCGCAGGCGAGATCGATTCTTGAGTCGCACATGTTGCAGAGTCGAGGTCGTCCAACAGCTGTCCGAACAGGATTCCGAGAAGCGGGAACGGTATACCGGCGGCGATTGAGGAGAATGCGCCAACTACCAACAGCGCAATGTCTGCTTTACCTGGTTCGGCGCAAGTAAGAAGGCGGAAGTATCGAAAGAGACCTCGTACGCCCTTTAGATTCAGTCAGTCAGTCTATCTATCGGTTGCCGTGTATGTAGGAGGTTGGAAGTTGGTGATTTACATGTGACGCCTTTTTCCCGAATCTCTTCAAAATCGTATCATTTCCGCTTCCGCCGTCACTCAAGCCACTGCTGTGAGATATGACATCCATTGAGGGATCTGAGGCAGAATCCTTTGCCATCTAGAAGTCTGTAGTTCGTAAGACTTCTAACACGCGAACACACAAGGAATAAAGCTTCAACATGATTTTCGAGAACATCAGAGATTTTTCCATTTCTCCTCAACGGACCCAAACCCCATGGATCCATCTTTTTTTTCCCTTGCGGAACCCGGTAGCATGATGTCCCGCATCAATTCATTAATTTTCAATACAACACTATCCATAAGGATACGAGGCTAAAGGGCTGGAGCTAAGCCAAGGGCCGGAGTCCACAAGCCAAATAACGAAAAGAGTCCTTCTCATTTCGGCGAGTTTGCATCGGTATATACTATGGAGTAGTTTTAATGATGTAACGCAAATTCCAAGATGACGAGAGTACAAATCTGTACACTCGCAATAGTACTACGCAGTAGAGAAGCATTAGGGCATGGCTAGGGATTCCCTGGCTCCGAGGACGGGGCTCGACGGGGATGATTACAGCCACTAACCTTGGTGAGGTAGGTCCTGGCATGTATGTACAAGCAGGAGATGGCTGTTTAGACGTCTTGGCATGCAGCATCTGATAAGATTTCCGGCACTAATCCGAGACAGGACGTGGGCCCCCTATTCTCCCCACTCTATTTCATTATTGCTGAGTTATCTGATGGCGCTAGGAATGCGCTACTGGCCTTCGACCCATAAGTACAACACATCTTTTGCTGAGATGGGTAGTCGCTTCATTCATTTTACCGCGTTAAGGCATGATGCGACAGTGGACATTGGGTTCAGGTTAGAGTTTCGACCTTAACCGTTAAGCATCGAATGACGCGCCTGCCTAATATCTAGTTCGCCTCATGTGACAATTATCTGATCTAATCATCCGGATTTTGTTTTGAAACATGAGATTATCTTGTATTACCTACAGTACTACATCGACCTAAATGTCATTTATGGTTTTTCGATGCTGTACGCGCAAGACTTGAGAGACCCCCTGTGACTTGAGCCCCGCCAAGTTCAAGCTGCGCGAATAAGGCGCCGAAACACCCGTGTGTCTTTGCCCTGTTTAGGGGAAGCTGAAATCCTACCAGCTGACATGGTGGCCTGATGACTGTTATTTTCTACCTAGAATCCTAACACCTACTTTTTTTTGGGATAGAAATTAGCGCACCTTGCTGTGTATTACTACCCTACCCTTTTTTCCCCCTCCTCCTTTCGAGGTTTGATATGTCAAATCTACATCGACGTGTTACCGGTAATCCAGCGTCCAATATGGAAGACGGCGGCAGCCAGGAGCCGTTGTTAGGCCGGGAATTAAGTAACGACGACGGCGACAATCATAACCGGAGAGGTTCGTACGGATCTAGTTCGAGCAAAGACGACGTGGAAGTTAATGTCAACCCGGACGATGAAGATTATGTTGAGGATGATGCATCGGACGCGCCCACTCAAGATGGCATCAAACAGGCCGATGCCATGAATCAGGTTTGGTCAAGAGCTGCGCTCATTTTGGCATACTGCTTGTGAGTCGTAATTATAATATCGAACATATACGATATATCGAAACCGAGGTCGTAGTGTCTTGCTGACCATCTATCGTGCTATAGCATATTCTTGTGCTCGTTTGCGAATACACTCCAATTTCATATCATGTCGAACCTTACGCCATACGTCGTCAGCGAATTTAGCGCTCACTCTCTAATCCCGACGATCGGAATAGTGGCGTCTATCATGAGCGGCATCTTCAAGCTGCCGATAGCCAAGATGATCGATTCCTGGGGCCGTCCGCAGGGTCTCGCAGTTATGATCGCGCTTGCGACGTTCGGTCTCGTGCTAATGGCCGCTTGCCAGGATGTCCAGACTTACGCCGTATCCGAGGTCATCTACCAAGTCGGCATCAGCGGCTTCACCTACGTCCTCGATATAATTATCGCCGATACCTCGTCGCTGAAAGACCGAACGCTCGCCTTTGCATTTAATTCATCGCCCACGCTGATTACCACCTTCATTGGTCCCGTGATCGCTAAGGCGTTTCTGGAGAGAAGCAGTTGGAGATGGGCGTTCGCTTTCTCCGCGGTGCTTTTTGCTGTGTTTTCGATACCAATACTTTCCATCATGATCATTAATGTTCGCAAAGCAAAAGCGTTAGGCCTTCTTTCTAAATCTTCCAACAGTGAGCCGTGGTCTGTTTCGAGAGTGCGACAAGCATTGATTGATTTTGACGGTATGTTGATTACCTATTTGCTGAGTCCCACAACGTAGTAGGTGGCTAATTTGTAGTAGCTGTGGGGATGTTTCTAGCCGCCGCCGGCTTGACTTTGATTTTGGTGCCACTATCGCTCCATGGTGCGTCAATCTCGTTCAACAGCTCGCTCGCCATTACACCTTTATTCGGAGTCATATTCTTAATTGTTTTTGGCGTGCACGAACGTAATGCAAAGCGACCATTTATACGATTTTCGCTCCTATGCTCTAGGAACGTGGCGGGTTCTGCTTTACTCTCCATCACGATCTTCATCGCTTATTTCGCGTGGGATGGTTATTACACGTCTTACCTGCAAGTTGTGCACGGCGTAGATGTCGCCCAGGCAGGATTTATTGGTCACATATACGGTCTCGGCTCGTGTATTTGGGCCGTAGTTGTTGGGTACCTGATTAGACGGTCAGACAGATTCAAGTGGCTCGCCCTGGCTGCCCTGCCAGTACATCTGTCAGGCGGTGCATTGATGATTTACTTCCGCCAACCCGACACCCACATCGCGTGGGTTATCATGTGTCAAATTCTCATCACTATCGGCGGCGGCACCCTTGTAATGTGCGAACAGATAGCCGTCCAGGCTGTCGCAAGCCACTCAGAGCTGGCCTCTGTTATGGCTATTCTAGGGCTAGCCTACTACATCGGTTCAGCTATTGGAAACTCGCTGAGTGGTGCGATTTGGAATGCGACACTCCCACGAATGCTTGCTGAGCTGTTGCCCGAGTTTTCGCCCGAAGAGCTGGCTCATCTTGGGCAAGATTTAAAGAAGCAATTAAGCTACCCCATGGGTAGTGCGGTGCGCAATGCTATTATCATAGCGTACGGCGAAGCCCAACGACGCATGTGCATTACGGGAACACTTATATCCCTTTTTGAAATAATCTCAGTGAGTATATGGAGGGACGTCAGAGTCAGCCAGTCCAATCAGGTTAAAGGGACTGTGCTATGATGATTTTTGTGACGTGTAGAATTTGCATTTCTTGGCATACATTAGAGATCCGGACTAATGCTCATGCTCATGATGGCGTAACGGACGTAACGTGTTCGCAGAATTAGAATACGTTGGCATAGTTATGCCTTACCTATTACAATGGTTACAAGATTTTTGAAGTATCTTGGAATATTTGGAAGGCTCATCTTTTACAATGTACAGAATATAGAACTTGACTAACCACAAAGGTCTATTATGTACATACACGTTTAAGCTAGAAACTTGAAATTTAGCCACAGCACTAGCTTGGACTATGTTAATTAGGTAATTATATTGGTGGATACGTCAAGCAGGAAATGAGTGGCAGAGTATATGGATGTACCGGCTAAGTACAGTATTGTATACTACCCACGCATAGGTTGCCGTCTAGGGCAGGTAGGACAATTGTCTCAACGAATCCGGTAGGTTGGACATTCCACCATCCGGGCAAGCCACCCTTCGTGCGCTCCGATTTCGCAACCACATGCACGATGGTCCGGGTGCAGGTACGACAGCGATTGGTTGACCGTCTCGGGATCCTTTTTGATTGATCTTATCAGATCCGATGATTAGATTTCTCGTCCCGTTTTTGACCCACAGACTGTTCAACAAGCCGGACCCAGCAAAATCTGATGGCACTACGTACATGGACCAGGGAGGGAAATTTCTGCTCGGTCGCTACCCATCCTGGGTTATTACCTGTGTTGGTTTTATGCGCTTGTCTTTAATTAGACATGTCTTACGTACCGATACTACCCACCGAGGACCTCGAGTCTTGGGCGTGGGTTGTAGATGTCTTCGAGAACACGAGTAGGTAGGTGGCTAGAGGGAGGATAATCACCAAAGGTGGGAGGGCCTTTCTTTCATTTGCACTATAGGTGTTCAGCTATTTGAATTTTACGAGATCGGCTGCTAAGCGTTGAACACATATTCTAACGTTAGTGCGTTACAAATTGCCGCGGCCGCCGAGGAATTTGTCTAGGTAGTTATGTACGTGAAGTTGTATTATGACCTTCTCTGCCAGGCCCATCTGTGAATACGGCTGCAGCTAAGGCAGGTTGCATGGGTGTGGAGATCGGTTTCTGCATGTCTGGCCTAGCTTCCCTCACACGGCATTCCTCGGAACCTTCGAAAAGAAGATCACGGCGAAGCTAGACCCTGATTCTTCTATTCTCATACATAGTGAAGATCCCGATAGGAGGAGAGGTTTTGTGTATCTTTACCCTAGACAAGCCACACACCCTCCTCCCAGAAACAGTCCTTCGAGATGGCTACACAACCGCTTGTCCCCTCGTCAATACCAAATCCTCAATTTCAGAGGCAGAAGTTGTCGTACCTAGAAGGGCCTGTAGATCCTCCGTTGGTAGATTTGACACTCGGCGAGCTGTTGGATCTTCAATGCCAGCATCATGGCAGCCAGGAGTGTATCGTCACACCGTGGACGGGTGCTAGGTGGACGTACAATGAGCTGAACCAGCAGAGCTCAGAGTTGGCGAGGGCGTTGATGACGCTCGGGATTGGCGCCGGTGATCGTGTTGGTATCATGGCGGGAAATTGCGAACAGTACGCTGCCGTCTTCTTCGCTGTCACGCGGATTGGTGCTATACTCGTAATCCTGAATAACACTTACACGCCGACGGAAGCGCAGTACGCGCTGAAGTTTTCTGGTAGGCTATCTCCTGCTAATCCACAAAGTTTCATGGTAACTAAACAAATATTCCTTAGACTGCAAAGTATTCTTCACAACGAAGAAGATCGGAAGAACAGATACCACCAAAATCATAGCGGAACTCGCAAAGGAGGAGAAAGGCCCTAATATCGTAATCCTAAGAGGAGAATCGGGATCCTACCCGACGTACACGGATCTCATCAAGCAGGGCCGCGGCATAAGCCCGGAGCACCTGCACCGCGTGAGCAAGAAGGTGCTCGCGCACAACGTGTGCAACCTGCAGTTCACGAGCGGCACGACGGGGCTGCCGAAGGCGGCGATGCTGACGCACCACAACATCGTCAACAACGCGCGCTTCATCGGCGACCGCATGCGCCTGACCCCCGACGACGTGCTGTGCTGCCCGCCCCCGCTCTTCCACTGCTTCGGCCTCGTCCTCGGCATGATGGCCGTCATCACCCACGGCGCCAAGATCGTCTACCCCGAGGAGACCTTCGACCCCGCCGCCGTCCTGCGCGCCATCTCCGACGAGCGCTGCACCGCCGTCCACGGCGTCCCGGCTATGTTCGACACCCTGTTCGGCCTCGAGCCGCCCCCGGGCTTCAACTGCGACAACCTGCGCACAGGCATCATCGCCGGCGCCCCCGTCCCGCGGTACCTGATGGAGCTGCTGGTCGACCGCTTCGGCATGACCGAGTTCACGAGCAGCTACGGGCTCACGGAGGCCAGCCCGACCTGCTTCAACGCGTTCACGGACGACGCCATCGAGCGGCGGCTGACGACGGTCGGGACCCTGATGCCGCACGCGCGCGCCAAGATCGTCGACCACGAGGGCAACATCGTGCCGGTGGGCACGCGCGGCGAGCTGTGCATCGCCGGCTACCAGCTGCAGGCGGGGTACTGGAACAACTCGGAGAAGACGGCGGAGGTGATGGCGCGCGACGCGTCGGGCGTGCTGTGGCTGCGCACGGGCGACGAGGCGGTGTTCGACGACGCCGGCTACTGCAGCATCACCGGCCGCTTCAAGGACATCATCATCCGCGGCGGCGAGAACATCTACCCGCTCGAGATCGAGGAGCGCCTGCTCGCGCACCCGCGCGTCGCGCGCGCCGTCGTCACCGGCCTCAAGGACGCGCACTACGGCGAGGTCGTCGCCGCGTTTCTGGACCTGGCTGAGCTGGCTGGGCACAGGCCTGCCGATGCGGAGGTCAGGGAGTGGGTTCAGCAGAAGCTAGGGAGGCACAAGGCGCCCGCGCACGTGTTCTGGCTCGGCCAGGCGGGCGTGCCGGGGGATGTCCCGCTCACGGGCAGCGGCAAGGTGAAGAAGTTCGAGATGGCGAGGTTCGGGGAGGAGATCCTGCGGAAGAGGAGGTTGGAGAAGCTGTAGAGGTGGGTGGTTTAAGGGAAGTTGGTGGGGTGACCCCTTACTTGGCCCCCTTGATTGCAGGGGCGGTATCTGATAGACTGGGGGATCTTTGGGGTTGTAAAAATGTTGAAAATGGGGCGATGTGCTGTTTGATAGATATTTGGTATATAGAGGTGTATATTTATAAGTACATACATAGGTAATCACCTATCTAGAGACTACCTACCTGCTTGTCCTATCCTAACTGGCTTTTTTGGAGTCTGAAGTTCTAGTACTGGGGTTAGGGTTAGGGTTAGGGTCTACTGTGTAACTAACTCATTCTGATTTTGCACTCCTCCCACCCTTCAAACCACCAGTCTAACCCCCGGCCTAACCACCCCTTATACCACCCTTTAAGCCTCCCGTTAAACCAAGCCCCGACGAACCACCCCTTAGCCACCTTCTCGGGGGTTGCTTAGTCACCCAGCTAAGGGGTCTTTTTTACGTGTGCTAAGTCAATTACATAAGCGTCTTAGGTAATCAATTCGTCACTGCCACCCGCTGGTCCGTGCGCGAGAACCAGCTTTTGACAAGCTTTTCGTTTTCGAAAACTGAATCTTGTCGAAAACCACCTTCTCGCGAACGGGCCACCTCGAAAGCTGAGATTTGTTGATCTGATTGGTCAAAAGCTCTGAGATGGTCCCACCCCGAGACGATGCACCCAATCAACCGCCGTGGACATATCGGCCTCTTTGGAGATAACGGGATTTGCACACTTTTTAGCGCCGGAGATCCGGGATTACCGCGATAGGAGATTTTTAAAAAAACCACCAAAACTTTACCCATACAATTACCCTTATTAAACTCGGATATTATTACTTCAAAACGTTCATCATGCCTATACAATTGTCAGAAGCAAGCTCAGAAATCCAAGGGGCTTGCCGTGTTATGAGAGAAAGACCTTGGCAAATAAACGATGTACAAAGAACATTAGCAAGACGATCAGGAACTAACAGTCAATCTGATCGTTTATTATCGCCATCGTCATCGCCATCGCTATCGCCATCGCTATCGCCATTGCCATTATCATCGTCATCGCCAGCGTCATCGCCAGTATCATCGCCAGCGTCATCGCCAGCGTCATCGCTAGCGTTATCGCCATCGCGAGCGTCATCTCCATGGCTAACGCCATCGTTATTATCATCGCCATCGCCATCGACGGCTTCTGCCAACTCCGAGGAAGCTTCTGCTGAACCATTGAATACTCAAATAACACAAGAGTCCCTAAACTACCTCCGCGCGAATTGGCCTTCGTATACCTTCTACCCAATAGTTTATCCGTTTATAGCCTTTGATAAAGCTAAGTATGCCGCTGCACAAAGGTCTTGGGAAATGGATCGCGCGTATCATATTTACGAAGATCCGACATCACAAGGGTATTCCACCTCAGACAAGGATCTCCTTAAACAGTCGCCCGAACCTCAACTGCCCGAAGAGCAACATTATACAATGTCAACCCCCACCTCACCACTTCACGATCAACTTCATCGTCGGTCCCAAAACCATCTCCAACAATCGATCCCTTCTAGAATAACTCGCTGTATGAAACGCCGGGTCACGAGACAGACGCGCCAACGAAAGGGACAAGGAAATAAGAACTTAGATTTTTGGGAGCTTGATCAAAATGGTAAGTCCTATTAGGCGTGCCTAATCACCAACGATTGATTAATTGGTAATGTCCAGGTTGCCCCTGCCGAACGGCAAAATGAAGATAGGTGTGAAATAACGAAGAGTGGTATAAGGGGTGGCTCAAAGGGTGGCTAGGTGGGTGCGCGAACCGCTAGCCGGATGGTGGTGAGTTGTTTTGTCGCATGGTAAAAGAAACAAAAGTGGGAGATCGAAGAATCGAACCATCGACTTCCGGCTAAACTCGGGATATTGTGCCACCCGAACGGGTGGCCTCGCGTGGGGGGTTGTCATATGTGGCCGAAGGAGTAAAATGGTTTATTAGAGGCTGCTCTTGGTCGTCTGACTCCAACTTTCCTCCTTTACTTTTGCCTCCAATAGACTAAGAAACCTTACGTTTGTACTCTAAGCTTACCTGAATTCCTAATGGCTCCTGGTAGATCCGACAAGTCATGGGTCTGCCTTCAAGATGTTCTCAGAAGCCAGGCGCGGTCGCCGTCCTCCGCGCATCTGCTTCTCTACGCTCTGGGAGAACTCTCGTCTCCTCCGACCGCAGTCTCTTACAGCACGCTATATGAAACGGCCAGCCAATGTAGCATCAGGCTGGCGAACCTAGCTGGGTTCACCGAAGACAGACCTGTACTTCTATACCTGGATGACCACTGGGATATTATTCTATGGTTCTGGGCTGTCATTCTGGCCCGTGGCATACCTGTCCTATCGCCGTCGTTCAGCAATATCAATCGAGAAAAACATCTACACGCACTCTCTGAGCTGCTTGAGTCGCCCGTCTGTATCACTAGGGTCGCTTTCCTACAAAGCTTTGAAGATGTCTCTCACAGTCTGAAAGTTCATACCGTCGAGTCCCTTGTCGGCGGCACCTCACCGAGGCAGGCATCGAAGGCTACATGTTTTGAGAGCATGCCCCTGGGTGAAGACATGCGAAGTGTCAAGAATGCGCCTGACGACAGTTCACTGGCAGTTTTGATGTTGACGTCCGGCAGTACTGGTAATGCGAAGGCCGTACGTCTTACCCACGGACAGATCCTCGCCGCCATCGCCGGCAAAGCATCGGTCCGTCCGCTTCCAGAATCTGGGGCTTTCCTCAACTGGATTCGCCTGGACCACGTCGCTAGTCTAATAGAAATACACATTCAAGCGCTATGGCTGGGCGTGAACCAGGTACACGTGCACGCCGCCGACATCATGGCCACTCCCCTACAGTTTCTCGAACTCCTGAGCCGCCACCGTGTTTCGCGTTCGTTCGCACCTAATTTCTTTCTGGCGAGGCTTTCGCAAGAATTCGCTGATGATCCGACTACCCTCCACGAATGGGACCTCTCAAACCTCGCTGTTCTTGCCTCTGGCGGCGAGGCCAATGACGTCCAGACGTGTATCGCCGCCTCGAAGATTCTCATGAGATACGGCGCGCCAGAAAACGTGATCACCCCTGGTTTTGGCATGACAGAGACTTGTGCAGGCGCCATCTTCAACACCAACCTTTCTACATATGACGTTGCTACTGGTCGAGACGTTGCTTCATTGGGACGTTGTAGTAAGTTTGATCTGATCATTCTCGAACCGACATTGGAGTCGACGGTGCGGGTTAGAGACATACCTAGCGTAGAATCCGCGTTGGGAGACTCCACCCTACTTTTTTTCTAGCTCGAGGGGCCATCTTAATGATTTCTTTGCTGATTGCGGACTTCATAGTGCCAGGTATTGAGATGAGAGTCATGGATAGCATCACAGGCACGTTTGCCGCACCTGGCGTGACCGGAGACCTTGATGTGCGCGGACCTGTCGTGTTTGATGGATACTACCGCGACCCTGCTGCTACAACTTTGGCCTTCACATCAGACGGCTGGTTTCGCACGGCAGACCAGGCAAGCGTAGATTCAGAGGGCAATCTTAGCTTGGTAGGTCGCCGGGATGATGTTGTCAATATTAACGGGGTTAAGATCGCTATTTCTGCCTTGCAGTCCTCGCTTGACCCCGTGTTCAGGACCTTGTGCGCAGATCGCGTTATCGTCTTCCCATCTAGAATCCCCGGTGCCAGCAGTGAGCAGGTCACCGTGGTCTATATTCCTAGATGGCAGCCTCCAAAGACGCAAGACCTGGCCGAGGCCGACAAGCTTGCCACTGAGACCTGTATGATGGTCAATCTGGCTTGCCGACCTTTCGTCTTCTCTGTCGGAGAGTCGCTCCCCTTGATACCAAGGAGCACATTGGGAAAGATCTCAGCAGCCAAGATGAGGGCAATGTTCGAGGCGGGTGTGTTCGAACGTGATATCGCACACCACCGCCGATTGGTTTCTGAATATAGACAGCACATGCAACAAATTTCGTCACAGTTTGATATAGGTCCAGCCGAAGGCCTTCTTCGCCTGGACTTTGCAGAGAGCATTGGAAAAGATGTCGAGTCTATCGACGTCGACGCCCCACTTTTTGAGTTGGGATTTACATCTATGGACTTGATTCGTCTGAAGGTCAGAATCGATACTCGACTAGGTATTACCGTGGATACTGTTTTGCTCTTGAAGAATCCTACGGTGCGATCGCTGTCCGGTGCGCTACAGCAGTTGATGGAGAAAAATTATATTGCCGCTCCGGGGATTTCTACTCCTCAGGAGGGCACGAGTCATCACGATTTCGCAAATGTCACTATTGATACAGACTATGACCCAGTCGTCACCCTCCTACCAAAGGGCGGAAAGTCTCCCTTGTGGCTTGTCCACCCCGGAATTGGCGAGGTTCTCGTCTTCGTTGGCCTATCACAGCATATGAGAGCAGATGACCGCCCCGTCTATGCATTGAGGGCACGGGGGCTCGAGCCCGGCCAACGCAATTTTGCATCTGTAGCCGAGGCCGTTGATACTTACGTGGCGGCGGTCCGACGGCGACAGCCACGAGGCCCGTACGCTCTTGCCGGGTATAGCTATGGTGCCATGTTGGCGTTTGAGATGACCAAGGTGCTCGAGAAAGAGGGCGCCGCCGGCCAAGAAACGGTACGCTTCCTAGGCACCTTCAACCTCCCACCGCATATCAAGACGCGCATGCGCCAGCTCGAGTGGAACATGTGTCTACTCCACCTAGTCCAGTTCCTGGGGCTCGTCACTGAAGACCATGCTGACCAAGAGGCGGCGAACGAGCGTTCACCTTATCGATTGGCTTCCCGTGAAGAAGCCTTGCAGATAGTGCTGGATCTTGCGGGAGAATCGCGCATGCGCGAGCTGGGGCTAGGCCCGAAGGATCTCGAGCGCTGGGCCAACGTCGCATATGCCTTGCCGAATATGGCCGTGGAGTACGAACCTTCGGGGTGTGTGAAATCCCTCGATGTCTTCCACGCCGAGCCACTGAAGATTGTTGGAGTCTCGCGCGAGGAGTGGGTGAACGAGCATTTGAGCAAGTGGCGAGACTTCTGTCGTACAGAGCCTCGCTTCCATCGAGTTGGAGGGGGGCATTACACGATGTTAGGTCCAGATCATGTCGCGGACTTCGCCAAGCAGCTACGTGCGACTTTGAAGGCTAGGGGAGCTTGAGGTATCCTTAGTTATCTTGTCACGATGTTTCCTACTTACTCGAGTTGGATCAACGCACATATGATCTATGCAACTGGTGATTGGACGTAACTACGAGCTTGGCACGACTCCTGCTCTTGCCGGCCTGAAAAGGGGTCTCATCATCCCTTTTAGATAAGGCTGGCAGTGACATGAGCGGGGTTGAGGGCAGGGCGCAGTTAAAGACTTTCTCGATAGGAGCACAAGAGACCTCGATGTGTAACTTCAAATGCATCATGCGAAATCCTTAGACGCGGGCTCAACATGCCGTCATTCGTCGGAATAGAGTAAAATTCCTTGAGGGGGTGTGGGGTTGCAAGTTCACACCAACATGACGTCCATAATGGCTTGGGAGGTCGGCTCGTGAAGGGGGGTTTGTGTAACGAAGAAATGCCCAGAGGCGTGAAGCATGGAGGTCAGATAAAAGTTGCTAACGTACCTACCTACGTTGCAATTTGCCGCTGTGGTATGCACGTACGACACCCACCCTCAATAGATGCAGTCGACTGTCCATTACTACCCCCAGATAACACGCAAGAGGGCAGGCTCCACGACTTGGAAGCACCTTCAAACATATGGCGGCTCTGGACAAAGCCTGGGTTCACTGAACAGAACTATCAGGCCAAATAACATTCCCTGTATCCTAGCTATCGAAGTTTTGTGAACTCACTGCGGAGTCAAAGCTACGAAGGTCAAGACGAAAAGTTCGCGATCCTTGCCCAATACATGATTAGGTCAGCAATTAGGTAATCGGTACTGTATCTAAGCCCCAGGCTTAATAGTGATGGATGTCTCTGCTAAAGTTTAGTGGCTAACCGCTACAGTCTAGGGCACTCAGCCACTAGGACAAAGCTTCTTACAGTGCATAAAGGCCTCCAGGGCTCGGTTTACACCGTTTCAACCACTGATCAGATTTTAGCCTTGACCTTCGTACACCCATAAGTTACAACGCGAAAGAGACAAAATTTCAGTTCATCACGAAGCATGTGTGAGATGCATCATGTCGACCGTCATACTATTATTACCGCAATGGCTGAGTGTCAAGAATGATCGTACACTAAGTTCTTATGTAAAGAAATCTAACATTCGTGCTGTCACCCTGCCAACGGCCAGATCCATGCTCAGATGTTTACTCACCAGTCCAGCGAACATCAATCAGGGCCAAAGCTGACCCCTTCGGCTGAATCACATCTTTGAGGACGAATCTGGCGTCTGCATTCTGAAGGATGCCTTTCCAGTCACTCACCGTTCTTTCTTGGGCATTGAACGCGGCGCCCATGTTCAAATCCATCATACTGACAGGGCAGGCCTTGTTAGTATCTTTACGCGTTATCGAGTTAGTTCGAGGTGCCGGACGTACCGTAGATCTTGTTCCCTCCATAACGCTGCTTCTCCAGGCTCAGGCATGCAGGATTCATGGATGATGATTCTTGCGCCTGGCTTCAGAGCAGGTATTAAGGCTTTGAGGATTATCGCGCAGTACTTGTTCGACCAATTGTGGAGGATCCATCGCAGGTAATAGACGTCCGCCTCAGTTTCTTGTGGTGCGAATAGGTCATGGGCCTCGAACTGTACTCTTCCCTGGAGGGTTGGCGACAGCTCAGCCTCCGCGCCCTCGACCACCTTTTCCATGTCCTGCACGACGAGGGTGAGGTTCGGAAAGCGTGAAGCTAACGCAATGGAAACGTGTCCTCTGGCACCTCCGAGGTCAACGATGCGGGCTTGCCCAAGTGCGGCCCAGTCGTAGTAGTCCAGGATGTAGGACAAGCTGTAACCGGCTGTCGAGGTGTGGGCATTCATGCATCCGGCAAAACGCGCTGCCCTTTCTGGATCCGAGCCGACGACATCGTAGACCGTGCCATCCGTGTTGTTCGCAAGGGAAAACCCCTGCGAAAAATGATAAGAGCAGGTATTAGTATTAGTGTGGAATGAGCGACAATCAGGCCGGACCACTCAAAAACCAAAAGAGGGCAAAAGAGAAGGACAGGTTCATTTTGGCAAGACGCGGGCAACTTACGGTGTGATTTGGCTCCTGAGAATCTCCCCATTTCCCGATAGCATCAACCATCTATTAGAGACTCAGCAAGTTCCAGCAGTAAACACGATGTGACTTCATAGTATCTCACCCTAGATGCGGCGGGCCAGAAGTCCTCGGCACCACTAGTAAGCCAGTTGGCCACGCTTGGGTCAATAAGAGCCTTGGAGGCTTGAGTGTGAGCCACGCAGCCTGGCTGGGGCTCGCAGAACACGCGCATCGCGATGGCATGTCGAAGCAGGCGTTTAATCGTCTGTTTCTGCACTCCAGTCTGTTTTGCTATCTCGGCGAACGATGTCTGCCCTTGAGCGGGAACCATAGGTGCAATCTTGAAGCGGCTGATAGCCTGCAAGCTCACCATATTGTTATACTGAAAGAAATTGGGATTTAGTAGTCGGCTATGCCGTGCATACTTCAGGACAACCTACCGAGCCACGTTTGAGTATCAGAGTCAGGGGATCTAGGAGGATGTCGTAGATCTCAGCGGACGCGTCTAAGACGACATCTCGAGCATCAAAGGCCTCGAGTGGCATTTCAGAAGAAGCATCTTCGTTAAACGAGGGCATCTGGAGTCCTTTGTCCACAAAGATGCCTTGCAGACGACCGACGGCCTCAGTGATCCGCTCGGCGAGTTCAACGATCCTCGGTTTGCCGTTCTGTTCAGCCATGTTCACTAAGCAACTATTGCTATCGAAGACAGATTGAAGAAAGACGACACAGGCAAGGGAGGCGGGGTGTCAAAGACGATATGAGCTACATTCTTTTTAGGCGATGTTTGTGACGCCCGAGAAGATTAATCAGCAGATACTCAATGATCCATCCACCCAACAGGTCCAAGACTTAGCTAACTAACAGTTAGGAGAAGTGCTATCCGGTTGGCTACATGCACCTCGCAATTATTAGCCATTAGCAGCCAACACCACCGTGCCTTGCTTACATGTACAGTTATATTGCCACCCAACTGCACTGTTATTTATTGATATGATGTGTCACTTCACCAGCCACCATTAGAGTAACACGAAAATAGTTCTCTCCCAACGCCGTTGCTGTACATGTAGACATTTAAATAACACACGCCAAGGTACCTCTACCATATCGTCGTGGTGTGGTGTTCAGTCCAGCCTGCTGGGCTGGCGTCAGAAAAACATTGCACATTACCTACCAAGTACCGCGCGGGAGTTTGATATACCATACTCAAACTAAGCAACTAGAAAATATTTTAGAATTCAATGTATTTTCTTTCCTTTGGAAGTTGAGTTGCTGTTGCCTGGGTATGGTATGCTGCATTTGAGTAAGTGTGCAAAGGACTCTGACGCCGGCCTGCCTGCAGTGCCCTGAAGCCTTATAAATTCAATAGCGGCATCGTTCTGATCAGTTGATTTTCGCACTGTGTCTTTCCCCGATACATCGGATTGCTCTCTTGTCTCTAACGGTGGGGTTAGGACCTCTACTGAATGATTTCTGTGGTCTAAAAAATCACAGTGAATTCTAACTCTGCAAGCTCTACAGCTGGCGACTAGGTAGCTACGATGTCAGCGCCTAACTCGACGGATGCCGCGTCTTCGGCACTCTATCCTCCTCCCGTGAACCCGGACGATCCGGGAATTTCTCCGACCATGATTAGCGTGATGTGGACGTTTACCTCTCTTGCCACCATCGCCATTTGTCTACGATTCTACGTCCGTGTCACGATTCTTAGAAACATCGCTTTGGAAGATTGGCTGATGCTGATCGCCGGCGTAGGTGTCCCGACAGCGTCTCTCTAGTAGCCTATCTTCATACCCATCTGAAGAGGATATTGTGCTTTTCGTACTAACCCGCTGTCGTCCTAGATTTTCCAGCTGGCTTACCAATCTTGCCTAACGAGAGCCTACCATTGGGGCCTGGGAATGGAATCGAAGAATATGACTTACGATCCTCAGATCGTCCACACCCTCAAGTGGACCCTTATTTCTTCGATGTCTGGTGTCGTGGTAGCCATTACAGCAAGAGTCTCTGTCTCCGTCTTCCTTCTTCGCATCTTCGGATCCAAGACATGGTTTAAGTGGTACTTGATAATCTTTACCACTATCCAGTCCTCACTTGCTGCCGCCACGGAGATCGTATACTGTGTGCAAGTCAGCCCTATAGAGGGCTTCTGGAACCCGCTTCTCCCGGCACGCCGTTTGGACCCGATGATAGCGAAGCTGCTGTGGATGACAGGTCAATGTCAGTTTCTAGGCTCAGACTACAATGTTTACTGCTAACTCACAGCCGTAGCGTTTTTCACGGCTGCAGATCTATTTTATGTCATTTTTCCTGTGATATTTATCTGGAGACTTAATATGCCCTTGGGCCGCAAAATCAGGTTGGCCGTTCTTGTCAGCATGTCCGTCTTCACGGCGGTGGCGTCCATCATGAAGACTACTCTCGTGCAAGAATCGGTCGGCCAGGCCGAGGAGATGCAAAGCGTTGCCGAAACATTTATCTGGTCCAACCTCGAGCAAACGTTTATCATTATAATGGGATGCATTCCTACGCTACCACAGCTTTTCAAACAGGATACGACGTTCTTCCGAGCTATCAGGTCCCCTCTGCAGTATTTCACCTCGAAAGGGAGCAGCGTCTATCAGCGCACCGGTGAGCCCATGCATATCGGAAACGGTGACCGTGCCGGCTACTACAACCTGGACCGACCTAACGCTACGAAGCTTGGCTTGCTGCCCCCTTCATCCGCAGAGCAGTCGAAGCCGGGTCGATCGACCGCATGCTTCAACGAGGAAAGAGACTTCCAGGGCAAAGCCGGCGAAATTACAAGAACCGATCAATTTACACTTGCATATTGAGACCACACCTGGAGCGGCTTTGTGATTAGCTCCCGCCCGAGGCGGTGAATGAAATGCATATACCTGACATCATTTGAAGTGGGAGAGGGAGGGTAACAGCAGGCAACAAATAAGTCGTTAGAAATCAAAGAATAATGATACATGCGTAATTCATCTAGGTGTAGTACAGGTTGGAGATATTCTCCTATGCAAAGGGCCATACTATAACTAGAGAGTGGCGTACTTCGTTCTAGACAAGGCGATTATGTCATTGTGTCAGGTAGATAGGGTCTGGATGGCACAAGTACATCTAAATGGTATTTTCTGTCAGTAAGGCTGGGAATATGCCCACTCCGGTGTAGATATTACGATGTAGCATCGTCAAATCGCATGCTCCGGATATGGCCCGACAGATCTCGGCGGGAGATCCTGCAGGAAGGTGGTGTCACCCTCCTCGGCACGCAGACGGTGTGATAATCTAACATCCTCATCGTATCATCTATCGATACTCCTTAACCATGCATTATACGCCTGGTATGTATCTAGCTAACTAATAATCTCATAGAGAGATAGTGTTAAAAAGCTACGCTGCACGGCGTAACCGTCAAGACCCCCTATCTAGGTTCGATAACTTTTACACCAAACCACCACTTTTGATATGGGCGTAACCCAACAGATATTGAAGTGTTTTAATTGAAAATAGGTATATGAATTTTATAAATGATTTAATAATTTTAATAATAGTTGTAGAGTCAAAATTCTAAGATTTATTTGTGTTATTGTCATAAGAATCATGAACGAGTAATAGGGGTATTTCGTACTTAATTTTATATGTGGGGCTCTTGCAACCATCACGATTGCCTCACCAAGGAATTTGATTATATTTGTATCACCAGGTAAATAGAACAATCAATTGTAATACACATGTATTTAATCAAACGGAAACGCTCAACTACCTATCTATTAATACGCCTATATCAAAATTTCTGTTTTAGTGTAAAAGTAATCTAAATAGGGGGATTGATCAAAAAAGGGGCCAGGATCCGGCTTAGGCATAATGTCGTCTGACGTCGAGGCACATGCCTCATCTGGATCTTGACGATTTCCAGTATACTAGAGAACCAAAGCACGATGCTACTTGATAGTTTTAGCCGCGTAGTAGAAACACCGCCGGTAGTCAAGTCAAGTCGTGAATTCTTTTTCTAGGAAAACTCAAACTACTGCTTAAGAATTACACATATTACCATGTCCCCCTCAGCTAGGTATCCGACTGTGTTTGTCACCAGTGCGACAGGGCTTCAGGGAAACGCTTTATGCCATCAACTTCGGGGGATTGGGTGGAATGTGCATGGTACAACGCGGGACCCGCACTCTCCCACAGCACATTCTCTTCGGAGCATGGGAGTGCAACTCACGACCGGTGGCTGGGATGACGAGGGTGCTCTACGAACAGCCCTTGCCGGGTGTGATATGCTTTACCTCTGCTTGATGATAATGCCGGGTTTCGATTTTGCTCAACCGCCACTGTGGGCCCGGCGAATTGCCCGAATCGCGGTGGACGCAGGCGTTCGACACGCCGTAGCGTCTACAACGCTCGGAGTCTGTCTCCTAGAAGAGGGCCGTAGCCCACCCACGCCTCCGGGTCCCATCTTTACGCAGTACTTCCAAAGCCACAGGGGCGTCGAGCAGGCCATCGAGGACGGGGGCTTCAACTACTGGACGATCCTGCGGCCCGCCTTCTTCATGGCAAATTTTTTGGAGCCCAAAATTCACGCCTTCGGAATCACCGAGTTGCGGGACAAAGGAAGCTGGACAACGTCCATGTTACCTCAGTCTCGCTTGGCGCTTATCGACCATGTCGACATTGCGCGGTCCGCGGTGGCCGCATTTCGAGACCCGAGTACCTTTCATGGGCTTCATCTGGTGCTCGCACAAGACGAGCTGCCTGTGCAGGAGGTACTCGACCAGCTCTCAGAAGCGATTGGACAAGGGAGGGATTTTAGGGCTCTCTACACGCTAGATGAGGAGATCAAGAGGGCTCAGGAAGAGGGGTCTTGGACGTTCTTCTATTCAGATGCCTGTGTGAGATACATGTCGGATTACACGAATAAGGGCAAGCTCGAGAATCTTGTGGGGGGGCTTAACACGTTCAAGCAGTTCCTCGCACGAGAAGCGTACGCTGTTAGAAAAACCTACGTTGGATAACAGCTCTCTTGTTGGAGTGAGCTACTAGTGTTGAATTCTTAAAACCACCCGAATCGTAATCTCTACCTGGTTATTCACAAATAAATGTCCGTTCTCCTCTGGTATCGTCCTACAAATTCGAAAAAGCAGGACTACGTGACAGCAAGATCCTATGATACATGAGTTCGCTCGCGTTAGAGAAGTCCCCGCAGCAGATCCTCCAACCGGTACAGAATGCAACCATTCTTGCCTGTTTGGAACTTCGTCGTCGACCCTATTGGTGTACACGTAGAGAGCGGCCTCTGTGGCTTGGCGGTAATGCTTTTGGATCCCTCTCCGAGTGACTGACAATATGATGTCGGGGGGATTCATGTATTGTAACAAACACGATCTTCATATCAGACTAAGACGAGGCTCTACCCCCGGTTGGTGAAACAATAATATTGGCAATGGTGGTGTAGTTGGTCTTGAGAAATTTCCCTATCATCGTAAAATCGTAACTCGGCCCTACTGTTGTTGGAGACCTAACTTGTGTTGCATTTGAAGTCTTTCCTGACGTGATCCTGCACTACAACATACCTCTCCTCCTCCTCACCTACTTATCCATGCAAGATTATAAGTATTGGCCACCACAAGCTGTATAGTATAGACATTATGAGGGGTACGCGCGCCTATTCGTATGCCGGCCAATGGCTTAGAATTGCAGCGTCGATATTTGCGTTTGTACTACCATGTGGACCCCCTGTATAAGAGTTATTGGCCGAGTTGGTCCTATCATAGACTACTATATGTAAGTAAGCACCGCCTAGTCCCAATATATAGCGTCGTACAATAGTTGTCCAACATCAAGATTACGAGGGCCGGACTGGAGGGACCGTCCTAGAAATCCCGTCATATTGCTCTAATGATACTGACTACGGCCGGCAGTTGTCGAAAGATCACCGCTACCTGTCTACTGGGTTGGTCCAACCAACAGATGGCCGATGTCACTTTCGGTGTATCGACAGGACGATAACCAGGCTGTAGGTGATACCACCACTACACTATTCCTCCAGGAGGTCTTCACGCCCTTGCTAAGATTTCGTAAGTGGTTATCATGATGGCCCACGCCCAGTTATAAGAGAGATTAGGTGTTATGACCTTTATGGCACCCTTTAGCATATGCTACCGAGAGCTGTTTATCGGTACGCGAGTATAGAGAAGATACCAGGTTTTCGGGGCGTAGTATATTTCATAGAGACGGCGCGGCCTAGCAATTAGAAGTTACAGAGAAGAAAAAGAATATCATGTCCTTTCTCGTACTCCTTTGAGAATTACTGTAATTGAATAAACTCTACTGGCACCGTCGAAAGACGATTCAGTCGGCTGCGGTCATAGATTAGATACAACTAAAAAAATTATGTCATTAACCATTGTTATGTCGCTACCTGAGCTTGTTGAAGTCGAGGCATGTGGTAGACAAGGCGCCTTAGATCCATCTAGGTTCTGAGAGGAGAAGAATCTCTAGAGACAAGGCGCGTAATCATGCCAAAGTTGCAACAATGATGCCTTGTCCATCGTTAGGTGGTTGATAAAATCCCTCGATAGCAAGACCGGCCGCCGTGAGCAGTTTTACCCATTGCGTTTCACTTCTTTCCATCCCCGAGACGAATGCCATCATCATTATATCGGCTGTGGCAGGCAGGAGAGCGCACCCGATATCTGGAAGGATAAACTCGTTCAGAACCAAATAAGAATAGCCGCGCGTCATTGACGAAGCCACAGACTTGAGTATCCGAACGCAATCTTTGTCGACCCAATCGTGCATGACGCTCTTCATATAGTATATCCGTGCTCCTTTCTCCACGTCAGTTGGTAGATCAGATGCGAATTTTAGGTAAGGTGAGGTCCGACTCGGCCATCAAATACAAGGTCTTACCTGTAACGGGGGAATCACAGAAGAAGTCCAGCGCACGCTTCTCTGCCTTGATTGCCAGGGACGTGGCGCTTTTCAACACGGCCTCCTGGTCTTGGAGAACGAACGGCCCCGATTCCTCGGGAAACCGGTCGATGAACTCTTGGAGACTCTGGCCACGACCACCACCAATATCCACCAGCAAAGGTTCTTGGCTCTTGCGTGGTTCACTGAGGAATTTCTCCGCAACAGGGAACCAGGTAACCCAGGGCGGATGGGGACCCCCTGAACCCTCGAAGAAGGTGTTGCCATTATCAAAGTATTCTTTGTTTTCTGGTCGGGCTAGCCAGATAAATGGCAAATCCTGTGTGTTAAATGCAGCCTGGAAGAGCCCGTCGCTAGGGTCGGGGGGGTTATTGTAACCTCGCATCTTGAACCACTTCGGTGCCTCCACCATCTGTGGCATGGCATTGTCATACCTGTGGATGATCTCATTAGAAGTTATAATTCAAATAAAAATGGCGTTATGTCTCACGTGAATTTAATCATGCCATCTGCTAATCGGCTTTGCATGTGCCTAGTCCACTTGGTTGACCCATAGACGCCGTCGCCGACTTCATCAACGTAGCCCGCGGCTGTCAGAACTCGGAGAAAACGCCCTAAGCTATCGTGAGCTTCATTAATGTTGTGGTACGAGAGACGCACGGATAAGAGATTCGTCAGCATTCGTCTGAGTTGCGATATGTTTGGCGGAAGCAGGGCTCGAGTTTGAGATCACGGCAAAAACGCCTAATTCGGCGCAGATGCGAACAGATACCCAAACTGCCGGCTAGAGCATAAATAGTCAGAAAGAGAGAATTGATAGCTAACAGCAGTATAGCAGAAATGACAGCATCTCACGCTGAATGCAACTCTGAAGAGGCCTTCATCGGGTGTCATGAGAGACTGGGCGAGCGCCGTTGCCGTTCGAACGGCCCGGGCCCTTCTCTCCTGTGGAAGAGGTTCTTCGATGTTACCAGATAGGCATTCTACCAAGGACTTGGCGTATTCAAGAGCGCGAAGCCTTTCTTGCTGTGCCATTATAGAATTGGTCTTTCTAAGTATCTAGTATAGCAGTCGGTCTGAGGGGTTGGCGGAGACAAGCTTTGTCCTGCAGTATCTTTAGCTCTGTAAGATTTGGGGCCTGGAGTTTTAAGGCGTAGTATATATATTTTCTTGGGTGCCGAGTCGTGCTGCTGTATCCGCCAGGTGTGCGCCAATCATCTTTCGGGCTTTCCTTGCCGACAGCTGGAGGACCAACTGATTGCAGTGCAGCAAGAGTAAAATACGATCCCAGTTCAGGACGGACATTCAGCTTGGATATACAATACTCCTATAAAATATCATTCAAAACGCCGTTCCTAAAACCTCACCTTCTCACACCGCACTGGTAGATGCGTGTAGTGCATAGCGTGAGATCTTCATCGCCATCGTTCTAGTGGACCTGTCAAAGATCTTATCGCAGTGTCTCTCCTAGAGAGCAGGCGTATCTGTTCTTCCTGGCTCCGAGTTGTCCTCCAGCTTGGAAGATGCTGTTCAGATGACGCCGAGCATCGGTTATTCCGTTACGCTCAAGAGCATAGCCAGTGGTGAAGGAGTGTCACACCCTAAGCACGAGCGTGAAGGATAGTGTATGGTTGTTGTTGTACTCTGTATTTCTTAGGTTTTAAAACCTTCAATGATCTAAAACGAGAGAATCTAACCCCAATGCTTACGTAATAGTCCAACGGGCGCTTAGGTAAGAGGCAGAAGGCGGTCAGGGCTGGCATATCCCAAGGCGGACCCATGCACCGCCACAATGAGTCAGCAGACACATCTACTCTTTAGCAAGATGAATTGACACGATCAAATTGTAGGAGTTGCAATAAATCACATTTAGATTGGGAATCTCTTGAATATGCGCCGCGTCAAGTAGCTCTCAAGGTAACGAGTATCAACAGGTATATACATGGAGAGACTGATGATTACTGTTACCCCTATCCTTAATTAAAACAATACCGTAGTACAAACCCAACCCTAACCCTAACCCTTGACCGCCCTATTCGGATTTCCATTTTCACGCGTGTTTTATAAAGTTCTCCCATCTATATTTAAATTTTTATTAGTACCTCCTCTACAATTATACCTTGTATTGAAGGACTTCAATAAAATATCAAGAACTGTACGGCATGCTGACGGTAAATGAACCGACCATATGCCAGTCGTACTCGTGGGAAAGATTGGCTAAACTCTTTAACAGACTTTTTTAAGAAATATTTACGCGGGATTTAAAAATATAAGCGTTGCTAAGATGCCCATTGTAACTTTGAGCGATGGACCAAATGCCCCAGTAGGCAACGAATACTGCGACTATTGCTATCAACTAAAGGACACTCTGAGTCGTGAACCACCGGAACTCCTTGTGATTACAACCGAAGAGCTTGAGAACGGAATGAAAATGGGTTGCGAAACCTGTCACTTTCGTTATTATGCCATTTCGACTTTCTACACGAGTCCAGAGACTGAAGTGCAATTCTCGCAGCTGCAACACTTTACCTTTGATAATAAAGTCTTCTATGAGATCTTCAAAGCAGCAGGTAGGTCCAACTCCAGTGGATTCTCGACTTAGATAAGGGGTCAAGTTTCCGTTTTAGTACATCACAAGGGCTAACGCATAATCCGCAGGCCTAGGAGACGTAGGGTTCTCAATGATACCAGAGCGGAGCATGTTAGCCGGGAATACTCGCTCGGAGCAAACGTTCTGGACGATTGAAAACTGGATACAGCATTGTCTTTCAGAGCATGAAAGATGTCCGGCTCCCTCGCAGTCATCGTATTTCCCAAAACGAGTCCTAGATGTTAGAAATGGTTATCTTGTCTTACGAGAAGATTTAAATGAATCCTCCTATGCTTGTCTAAGTCATTGTTGGGGTCCATCGCAAAGCCCAATAAAAACTCTGACCAAAACGATTGATGACTTCAAGATGGATATCCCATGGGCATCATTGAGTAAAACGTTTCAAGATGCTGTAGATATATGTCGCCGACTGCGCATCGATTATCTCTGGATCGACTCTATTTGTATCATCCAAGATAGCAAGGATGACTGGGATAAAGAATCGTTGAAAATGGCTGATATTTATGAGAATGCATACTTGACAATTGCCGCGACAATGTCTCTGGACGGAACTGGGGGTTGCTACGCCTCCACAGACCCCGAAACAATGTATTGTCGCCCCGTTATCGAGAATTCGGTCTACTGTCGTAAGAAACCTCCAGAGTTCAATCAATTTTACCGGAATAAGGATTGGCCTCTCTTATCTCGAGCTTGGGTTTATCAAGAGATGCGGCTTTCGCCTAGGGTACTTCATTTTGGATCGGAGGAAGTCATTTGGCAATGTCGGACATGTAGGAGAAGCGAGAGTCAGAGTAATGACTCGGATGCCACAACGACATTATCATATAATGATCGGTACATTCCAGAATCGGATCTCCTAGGTTGGTATAACACGGTCTACGAATACTCCCATCTAGCTCTTACCTTCGAGGCGGATCGTTTCGCAGCACTGGCCGCTGTAGCTCAGCGAGAGGCGACTTCGAGAAATACAAGTGATGAGTTTCTACTCGGGTTATGGAAGAATAACTTGCTCCGTGACCTACTTTGGCAGATTGTTCCACATCAGCAACCGCCACGACGCAGCAAGTTGAAATCTCCGACGTGGACGTGGGCATCAATAATGTCAAGAGTCACATGGCCAGAGTTGGGAAGAAAGAAGAATCTGCATTTACTTAATTGCACGAGCATTATGCATATCGACATTCAATACATCGCATCACCATATCTCGGCAGGTACGAAAAAGCAGAGCTTCATATTTGCGCCCCCCTAATTGCCACCACGTTGGCTGAGATAGGAAAAGATGGAATCCGAGGGCTTTTAGACGGGAACTACAACTTGATGCTCGGCGATTTGAAGTTCCTACCCAAACACCAGGCAGATTATGACTTCAATGCAAATTCAGGTTTACTTGTCGACTCAAACCGCGAGGTTTATTTTCTTCCTATCGCGATCCAAACTGACGTCGTCTTCGATGTTCTTGGGCTCGTTTTGATACGCACCGAGATGGAATCTGGTTCAGACCCAGAATACGAGCGTATTGGTATGATTGCAATACAAGCTATAGAGAACTCTGCCAGCGTTCCACCACGTCCTATACGAGCAGCTGAGTTTGAGACTACGTCCACTCACCTTATTTCCCACCTTTCGAGTCTTTCGACAAGGTGTATTAAGTTGGTCTAGGGTTATCTAAAATCAAGACTTTTCGGCACAATCTGGACGAAGATGCTCAAAGCAACTTCATGAGAATAAATATGATCAACACTTCAATGATCATCTTTGATATACGCGTCAATTTTCATTATATTTAAGTTAAAAGGCTTTATATGAAACTGATAATGTGCTAATATTACTGTATTACACCGTGCTAAGCTATCCCCGTATTACCTAATCAACGTTCATTGTCGGCTATAATATGCGCAAATTACATGATATTAGTAATCTAGGGGATGTTTCGCACGGTATGATACAGTATCATTAGCACATGCTCCATTTACGTAATATGACGCCTTTCCTTTAAGTCTTACCTCCTTCCGCGAAATTATTTTTTAATACATTCTTATCATACATAATTATTAGGTTGATAAATGTAGTACTACAAATATTGAGGTATGTTAAGTAACAAGTTTAACTCAAAACGTGTTATACATTTGTATACGTTTTTATGCCATTGTTATTCATACCTACCTTATACTATACCTCGGTAGGTAATTTCGAGAAATCAACTCACCCGATCGTGCGATAGCTCTTATTTACACGTGTATGAACCTGCGGATTGTCCGGAACGATCTACGGCGCGTTAGTTAGCCAAATGAACGGAAAATATTCATCTCTTGTCCTAGATCTAGATCGAGCTAGCTGTGTGCAATAGGAAATAATGTATGACAATCATACGAAGTTTGTAAGTTGGATCCGTATTGTCGGTATGCGATGCACCGAATGATGAAGTCATTCCGAAGGAATTGATCAATCAAAACCCTTGTAATAGAAAAAAAATAAGCCGTCCATAAGCCGCCCTATTGGAAAGCTTAGCTGTTATTATTCCGTTTGCCGCTGCGACGTTAACGTTACTCTGGCGCTGTGGAGATGATCCTTCTACGCCGTCCGGTCCCTCACCCAAGATCCTATTACAAACTCGCCCATGTGCGCCGTGCCGCGGTCCATTGAGCCCTGAGCACAAACATACTTGTTTTTTGCTCTGCTTGTGAACCGGATGGAGAAGTTTGTGATCTCCAAATACGGCCATGTGTGCCGATCTTTACGCCCTCATTACCCCACAATACCCCAACTCGGCCCCATCACGTACAAGCCAGGGGTTCGATGCTTCTTTGTAAGACAGCTCCGATGCGAGTGTAACTCGAGCTTGCAGCTAGCTAGGTACGCAGGTACGGTAGCTACATAAATAAGTAGAATGTAACTTCCGTTCTTTTTTTCTTCCTGGTAGCTCTCTTTCCTGACCACGTCCGAGTCACCGGAGTTCTTCGGATTACACTAAGAATTGGCAATGAGGTCGCCATTGTTTCTAGCCGTCGCGATACACGCCCTCCTAAGCCATGCCTTTGGCGCTGGAGGGCGGCCGGATTCTATGATCTGGGAATATGCTGAGAAGAGAGCTCTTGCGCAAGACATTGTCACATGGGACTCTCACTCGCTCTTTGTCCACGGCGAGAGAGTGATGATCTTCAGCGGGGAGATCCACCCTTTCAGACTTCCAGTCCCGTCGTTGTGGATCGATCTCTTGCAGAAAGTGAAGGCACTTGGATTCAACGCCTGCTCGTTCTACGTGGACTGGGCTCTGTTAGAAGGAAAGCCTGGCGAGTTCCGTGCGGAGGGTGTTTTTGACCTCAAGCCATTCTTCGACGCCGCTACAAAGGCCGGGATTTATCTCATTGCTAGACCTGGTCCTTACATCAATGCCGAAGTAAGTTGAGGGAAGTCTCGGAACGAATCGTATGAGAAATTTAGCTAAAAATGAACTTACTAGGTGAGCGGAGGTGGTTTCCCAGGCTGGCTGCAACGAAATCGAGGTGCTCTTAGGACTGTTGCGCCAGACTTCCTCAATGCGACCAATGTTTACATGTCCAATGTCGGAAAGATCATCGCGGAAGCTCAGATCACCAATGACGGCCCTGTGATTCTGCTCCAGCCGGAGAACGAGTATACGAATGCCAATGCCTATGTGCCTTTCCCGGACGGATCATATATGGAATATGTCATGAAACAATCCCGAGATGCTGGAATTGTTGTACCTTTCATCAGCAATGATGCTAGTGCGTCGGGTCATAATGCCCCAGGGACTGGGCTAGGTGAGGTCGACATATACGGACATGACGGTTACCCCCTAGGCTTCGACTGTGCGCATCCCACTGTGTGGCCCACCAATGGTCTCCCGACAACGTATAGAAGCACCCATCTAAAACAGAGTCCGACTACGCCTTACTCTATCGTCGAATTCCAAGGAGGGTCTTTCGATCCCTGGGGCGGATGGGGCTTTGAGCAGGTGTGTCTCTAGCTATTTCTTTAGGTAAAGTCTCAGACTAACAATACCACAGTGCAGTGCGCTCGTCAACCACGAATTCGAACGAGTCTTTTACAAGAACAACTTCGCTGCGGTAAGCATGAATTGAGCCGTGAGCTTGGTACTTGTAAAAGAAATATCTAACAATGCGGACGCAGGGAGTGACGATTTACAATCTCTACATGATCTTTGGTGGAACCAATTGGGGCAATCTCGGACATCCAGGTGGATACACTTCGTATGACTACGGCAGTGTCATCAAGGAGGACCGAACTGTTACCCGAGAGAAATATTCGGAGCTGAAACTGCAGGCGACCTTCCTGCTGTCGAGCCCTGGCTACCTTACCGCAACTCCAGGCAGTAGCTCGACCAGCCTCTACAGCAACAACCCCGATATCACCGTTACTCCGGTATTGGGAAATAGCACAGATGATGCTTCATTCTTCGTCGTACGACATACTAACTACTCGAGTTTCGCGTCGACCCAGTATCGTCTGACGCTACCCACTTCCAAGGGAACCCTGACTGTTCCCCAATTAAACCAGTCTCTCAGTCTAAATGGCCGAGATTCGAAAGTGGTAGTTACCGACTACGACATTTCAGGTAGTCTCCTGCTTTACTCTACAGCTGATGTCTTTACGCATGTGAAGCAAGACAACCACACAGTGCTTATCTTGTACGCCGGCGCTGGTGAGGCCAACGAATTTGCCATCCAGGGATCGTCAAGTGGACAGGTCAAGAAGATCTCAGGAGGAACATCTTTCACAGCGACAAGCAGCAACTCGTCCGACTACGTCGTGGTGAACTGGACAGCGTCTCCAGAAGGATACATTCTCCAAATTGGCACTGGCCTCTATGTCTACCTGCTTGGTTCGTCTACCCCCTTAAAAAGTGGGTTCTATCTCTAACTGTTACTAGATCGCAATACGGCTTACAACTACTGGGCTACTGACATCGCTAACACGACGTCCAAATTAATCATCAATGGTCCTTATTTGGTACGCTCTGCCTCTATAGATGCCAACGAGCTACACATCAAGGCCGACTTCAACGCCACCACTAAGGTAGAGATCCTTGGTGTTCCAGCAAGCGTCTCAAAAATCTTCATAAATGACAAGGAAACCCCAACGGAGACAGCAGGTCTTGCACAGGTTGCTAACGTGTCGATAACCGCTCCTTCATTTACCATTCCTAAGCTCTCTGATCTCGAATGGAAGTACGTCGACTCGCTTCCGGAGATTACAACAGGCTTCGATGATTCTTCATGGCCAAGCGCTGACCAAACATCCACGGACAACACGTACCAATACCTTCAAGCTCCAGTTACGACATACGCATCAGACTATGGTTTCCATACTGGCGTTCTAGTATATCGAGGCCACTTCAACGCCACAGGCTACGAAACAACCTTCTCGCTATGGCAGTCAGGCGGAACCGGCTTCGCTGCTTCAATCTGGATAGACGACTACCTACTCTCATCATACGCCGGCAACCCAGCAGACGAAAGCTTCCAGGGCAAGTACGACGTTACTGGCCCCGGATTCAAAGCCGGAACGGAGCACGTATTCACCGTCGTGGTAGAGAACATGGGTCTTAACGAAGACGGTATCGGATCCGACGAACAGAAAGCGCCACGAGGTATTTTAGGATGGCGACTCGCAACCTCCAAGGTGACCAACACTCCTATTTCCTGGAAGCTGACGGGTAATCTCGGCGGCGAAGATTACCTAGACCGCGCCCGTGGCCCACTAAACGAGGGCGGCTTGTTCGCTGAACGTCAAGGTTACCACCTCCCCGGTACACCGACGGGTACCTGGGAATCTCACTCGCCTCTTGAGGGTATCGGATCGCCAGGCGTAGCTTTCTACTCTACATCATTTGACCTAAACCTCCCTTCAGCTGAGTGGGACATCCCGCTCTCCTTCTCGTTCACCAACAACACTGCTACGTCCGGCATCTACCGGGCACAGCTGTACGTCAACGGATGGCAGTATGGCAAGATAAGCAGCAACATCGGACCTCAGACAGTGTTCCCCGTACCGGAGGGTATTCTGAACTATAACGGTTCGAACTACGTAGGCATCACACTATGGGCGCTTGAAGCAGGCGGTGCTAAGATCCCCGCGCTGGAACTCGTACCTAGTGTACCGGTATGGACGGGAAGGGAGACGGTCGAGCTTGTGGATAGCCCGCCTTATAATAAGCGGGAGGGCGCTTATTAAAGCGTCGTGATGGGAATAATTACCTAGTTAATTCTTCATACTTATAGTTAATGTTTAACGAGTCACTTCGAATACTGTCTGTCAATGATGCGGTGAAATGAAGCTTTGTTTGATCTCTATATAATGACCCTCACAGCCACCATCCAGAACAAGTTATGTATCGAGATTCTGCCAGGAAGACAGCACTCAAACAGAGAGTAAACGGGGTATGGTAAGCTTCTTGGTAGGCTCCCAGGGAAATCAACATTATATGATATCCCCGGGAGCCACCCTTCACCTACCGCTTCTCGCGGTCGAGCCTGTACAGACGAGATCCTGGTCTGATTAATCAGTTAGCTGATGAATAAAATATTATCAAGGTCTTGGGCGTTCTTACCTCTAGTCTGACGAGGGGAAGAAAAGGAGAGGTGGGGGGTGGGCGGTACAGCTTCCCACCAGACGTGGATTTCTGATCTGATCGAATAATTAGTTGGTTGATTGAATATCATAAAAGTGTTGCGAACTCGTACCTCACGTCTGGCGGGAGCCAAAAGAAGTCCTTACAAGGAGTCCAAGATACTGGGAGGCGAAGTCCTCCTTCCTCTGCCGCAGGCGACGGCTAAGCTTCCCGCCTGGCGAGGTGGTCATCATCTAATCACACAATTAGCAAATGTACTAAATATCTTCAGGTTCCTGTATGTGCGTACCTCTCGCCAGGCAAAAGCCGAAAACAAACGCTAAAGGCCTCGCGGCCTTCTTCTCCAAAGGAGGAAACACCCAATCTAAAGAAATGAAGTTAGTCAATGTATCAAGTATCATCGAGCATTGTGTATGCGTACCTCGCTCCGAACGCTCCGGGCGTCGTGCCCTTCCTCTTCCTCGTCTAACCCCGGCTCTTAGCGAGCCGGTTCTTGCTGATATCGATGATGGTCTTACAGACCATCACCTCCTCGTGCGTCTCCCTGGAGATCATGTCGTCCAGGGCGTCGGGCCGACTCAGGCGCTGGCTGAGGAGCTCGACCACCGTCCGGTCGCAACGGTCGTGGACGTGAATCCACGCCGCCAGCTTGTAGGTCAGAGCGACGGATCGCTCCTCCGCCACAAGCCGGGCGACCAGGCGGCGCACGAGCCCTCGCTGGCCCTCGTCGTCGACGTCCAGGAACTCGCACAGCAAGCCCTGCTCCTCCGGCGTGAGGACGGTCGCGCCGTCGTCCAGGCACTCGTGAAAGTAGCCAAGGACAAGACGGACCTCCTCACTGGGACCGGGGGAGGACGCCGCCGGACGACACGTCTCCTTGGGGGGGGTCGAGGGTCCGGCCTGCTTACGGAGGCCGGCGGGTGGGGGGTGGGCGCGGGGGGAAGAACCTGGCCTGTGACGGGGGCCAGGGCTGTCGCTCACGCGAGAGCCCGGGTGCCTGTAGGCGGCACCGCGGCGCTGCTCGCGGTCCTTTCTCCAAGGAGGAGGAGAAGTTCCCGAGGCCGAGCCACTACCCGTGGACACGGCGTTTCTGACATTGGAAAGAAAGGTTAGTTACGAGGGTGGGGGACGAATGATTGACAAGTGAAAAACAGTGAATTTTTTTTTAAAAGGAACAGTGATGAGAATAACAATGAAGAGGAGGATGATAATGATAAAATAATAATGATGGTAGTGAGAGATGGTGATGAGGGATGATGGTGATGAGGGATGATGGTGATGAATAGTGGTGGTGGTGGTGGTGATGGTAATGACAATAAAATAATCAATCATTCAATGAATTGATTGATTGATTAATTGAACATGAAGGAGATCATTTACTTACCTCTCCATCCTTCGACCACGTTGCTGGTCGAGGCGCCTGCGCCTGTCAGCTGCGCCTATAGTCGGCGAGCTGCCCAGGGCAGGTTGGTCGTATCGCACGGCCGATGACGAGGCCGGCGAGGAGTAATGGCTCACCGGCGTCTGGTGAGGTCCCCCTGGGTAGATCCCAGAAGAGGCAGACGCCGGGAGGGAGGGAGAGGAGGAGGAGAAGGAGGAGGAGGAAGGGAAGTAACCGTACCCACGGTGAAGGTCGGCAAAGTTAACTCTGCCGACCTCAACCGCGGGCGGCTTAGGAGGGAGGGAGGAGAAGTCGACAGGAGCCATCTTGGACGGGTCCAAGATGGTGTGCAGTGGGGCGGCTTGTTGATGCAAGCCGAGAGGGTCACAAAGGCGCAAGAGTAGTTCAGCAGAAAGTTGGTAGTAAGGCTTTCTGGTCGTTGCTAATCTTGACTTGTGTTGTTGTAAGAGGAAGAAAGATTTCGAGAGTTTGGCGGAGGGGTCCCGACAATTTATGGACGAACGCATCAGCCAGGTAGGCGGGCAGGAGACGACAACTAGTTTTCTGCCAGCATTAATCAACTGACTTGACCGCCAACGGAGCATCGACTGGTAGATACAGCTGTAAGCAACACCAACGATAAACTTCTCTGAGGTACATAGCAGTGCTAGCAGGATACTAACCGCCTCCCTAAAATGGCATTCTAGCCTTCCCTTGATTTACTGTCGTGATGCTTACTCGCACCCAGGTATCGAAGTACCAACGACCATCCGCACCAGATGATTTCTACAGTACTGAATAAAAACAGAATGTGCACACAGAAAAATAAATGAATTTCGTTCAAGGTAGTTCATAAAGTGTATTTATATATATCATGTCCAGCCCTTAATATTTTTGGGTATTGAGAAAAAACGATATAGATACCTATGATAACCATTACCAGCAATGAAGTACCCCTTACTACCTAGGTAAGGTAGCATAAGTATATTCAATATATAAGCAGTTTACTCGTTTAATAAAATAAAGAATTTGGGGGACCGTTCCTCCATCGTAATCCGACAAGTCAATATCAATTAATATTTTCAAAATCAGTAACAAACTTATCATAATAATCCGTCTATTTGCTTGAATATTTGCGTAAGCAACATTTCATATTTCACACTGTCTTCAATAGCATACTTCCATGTTGAAAAGATTACATAATCCGAATAATGGCATTGCCGTTTTAGGACGTTTCTTCTCCACTTTTAAAGAATCGGCAGATATGATTGGTTAATCACCGATGTTTTTTTCGACTTCAATGTGATTGTCACTGGCAAAAAAACAATTTTGCGACTTTTGACGGCCACTTAGATTGAATTCTTGTCTACGTGTACTTAGGGACTTAATGGCACAGCTATATTTTTGTGATTTTCATCGATACTTATGTACACTGGATACAATGTTAATTATTTCAAGTGGCTTTTTTCCAAGTGATTTCTAAGGTTACCTAGGTTACCAAAGTATGTAGGTACATCAAGTAACGTAAATACCTAACCTAAAGAATGTAGATTTTTACATTAAAATACGATTTAAATTACACTTTGTCTTATTTTCCTTTAGTTCAAGATTGAATCATTGTTGCTCGCATTATACTTATATTAGTAATGGCAAGCACGAAGACAAGATTATTCCACACTGTCACATGCCCCTTTCTTGGATTACCATTCTGTGACCATTATGAGGGGAAATTTTTGATCTACCTAGTTGATACGTCGATACTGCGTAGAGTTAGGTGACATACAAAGTCAACATTCTGATTATTATGGTTATTCTTGTCGGGCCTTAATAGAAGATATTATGAGTACTTATGGTTCATGGTTAACTCGGTCAGAATGAAGCTATTCATAGGTTTGCAAAATGCTGACGATTTTAAGATAATCATGGCAAACATACTAACTAGCGGAAATTTGGTGTGAAATTGAATATGTATAATTTGATATCGTACAGGTAATGAAATTAATTGTATATATGTCAGAGGTCTTGCCACGCCTCGCCCCCTTGGGAGGATGGCCTTGAGGTCTAGTCCAGAGACCCAGCAGGATGGGAGCTCAGTCCTTAGGGGACCATTAGGGCTAGTCTTGGAACATAGCAGACAAAGGGCACACTATGTATGTATACCGCACTTCGTAGGCACAAGGGGTTAGAGCTCCTTGCGCAACAAGTTGTTTCTCAATCTGCTATGTTTACATCTTCACAATATAGATCTTTTTCGTCAAGATATCATCAAGGCGCCTTTTATGCGGAAGCTCGCAGGCTGGCAACTTCTACTGCCCATTTGTAACCGTGTCGAACCCCTTTTGAAATAAACCCCTATTCTTAAACGGCTGTAATCTTCCCCTTACTTCAATTTTTGCTCCGCCATTGAAGTAAGTGATGTAGCCCCGTGTATAAACTAAGCCAATGCCACTAAATAGATTCGCGTCCGTATTTAAACTGCACATCGAATCATTATAAAACTGTTGGCAAGTGACAACTCTGGTAACGGTGACTGCTTAATAAGGTGACTAAGCAAGGTGACTAAGCAAGCACCATCAAATGAGAATGAACATGGTTCGAGGAACAAGATGTAAAAAGCATTATAAGTTGTACGCACATAATTGGCCTGTGAGCTATAGAAGCCTGCTTTAATGGGTAGGAAGGAAAGGTCTGCTAATATAATCAAATTACAAACGATAAATACTTTATTTTTAGTATTCCGGTTGTATTTTGATGTACGACGATGACATCAATGGGCAGGTGGATGATGTATCTATGTACCCTCCAAGTACAATCCGATATCGGACCGAGAATCATTTTATCAGATCCGACGTGCCCCACAAAGTCTTCGGCCGCGCCATTAAAATGAAACTTGGGAAATTTTTATCTGATCCGCTGCTAGCCTGTCCAATCGTCCAAAACAACCAAACGTGGGACTTGTATCTAATCCGCCCGCTTAAAGTTATCAGATCCGCTTCTGCAGACCGCCAAGAGCCACGCTCTTGGTTTCGTTGACACACCTAATACGCAACCTCCCCAATACCTGAGGTATTACACTGGGGATGCGTACTCGGCTGGCTCGGGCTTGGTGCTGGCTAAGAAGAAGGCCAGCCTGCGCGGCCGTTGAGACACGTTGACATTGGCCCGGCGATCCCTTGCATTAGCGTGCGAAAAGTTTTGAGCGTCGACTTATACCTTATACGGAGATGGAAAGTGGGAATGGAGGTCCCCAGAACCAAGAACCCCCCTTTCAAAAAGGAAAGTCAAGTATTGTACATCGGGGTACTTACGAGGGGCGATGGGGAAGCTACACATGTATCCAACGTATCCAATGCTACCTCGTAAGTAAAGCTACCTACTGTAGCTAGACACTAGCTGGATAGTATACCGGGGTGATGGCGGAATAACTCGGCCTAGGCCTACTGGGTGTTTGTGTTGCATGTTTGGTTCTACTGGCCGAGGGAGAATATTCGGCTTCTCTAACAAAATAAGAAAATATTTTTCTAGTATCTGAATCTACCTAGCTACCTACGCAGTAAGCAGTCTCCTGGGAGGATCAAGGGAAGAAAAGTCTACAATTGAGACGTATTTGATAATCCAATTACATCTACCGCCCACGTTACACGCTGCCCAGCCAATTCCCTTCAAAAATGGCGGCGTCACCTACAAACGAGCCGGTCCTCAAGCTGCCGCACCCGTACCTCACACCCTACGTGCTCGTCAAGACCGCCCGCCCCTCAGAATCCGCTCCTTGGTTCCAAGTCAAGGTCCAAGAAACCACCACTACTACCAGCGACGACAAGGCGAAAAAAACCACGCCCCTACCAGAACGCCTCGACAACGACGCGCTCTTCTTCACCGAGCCCGCGGACCTCAAGTCGAGCGAGCGCCCGGCCGAGTCGAACAACACGCCGTGGGGCCGCGCGCGCCGCTCCCCCAGCTCGACCCTGACATGGGACGCCGCGGCGCCGACCCTCGCGCAGGCCTGGCTCGTCGTCTACGTGCTGTTCACGGGGCGGCCGGCCATGGAAGGGCTGCGCCTGACGCTCGCGGGGCCGGGTAAAGAGTCCCTGGGCGCGCAGCTCAAGGCCGTGCTGCTCGCGATCGAGCACCCGACAGCCGCGGGCCTCAGCGACGAGCTACTCGTGCTGCGCAGCACGTTCTGGCAGGGCGCGGGATCGCCGTTCGGGCCGCGCAGCGCGTGGGTGCCGGAGGCCACTTTCCCCTTGCCCAAGCCGCTGTCCTCGTACCCGCTAACGCCGCTCTCGCACGCGATGACGTCGGAGGCGAGCGGGGCGCTGGCGTGGCACCCGCGGCGGGCGGCGAAGCCGGCGCCGGGGACGGTGGTGTACAGCCGGTGGATCCCGCATCTGGGGGAGACGTTCAGCATGGTGGCGCTGGACTGGCAGGACGCGGCGCACCTGGGGCTGTTCCACGCCTGGCAGAACGACCCGCGCGTCTCCCAGGGCTGGAACGAGACCGGCTCGCTCGACCAGCACCGCGAGTACCTGCGCAGGGCGCACGTCGACCCCCACCAGATCACGCTGCTGGCTGCGTTTGACGATACGTTTTTCGCGTACTTTGAGGTGTATTGGGCTAAGGTACGTAAGATTTTGTTGTGTGGAGTGTGGGGTGTGGATGGGTGTAGGAGGATTGAGCTAATCGTGGTTGTAACTTTTTAGGAAGATCGCCTGGGCGCGTACTACAGCGCGGGAGACTTCGACCGCGGCCGGCATTCGCTGGTTGGCGACGTGCGGTTCCGCGGCCCGCATCGTGTGACGGCGTGGTGGTCGAGCTTGATGCACTACTTGTTCCTGGACGACCCTCGCACCATGCAAGTTGTGGGCGAGCCGAAGTATATAAACAGCTCGGTGCTCATGTACGACTTTATGCACGGTTTCGGGCTTGATAAGTTTGTCGACTTGCCGCACAAGCGTTCCGCCTTCGTGACGTGCTCCCGCGAACGATTCTTCCAACTTGCACCTCTTGGCGAGAGCGAGAAATTCGTGGGCGGCACGTTGGTTGGTCTGCTCCCAAAGTTGTGAGAACAGGGTTGTCACGTGCTAGTACGGTTACGCGTTGAGGGGGAAGGAAGGAGAGGAGAGGAGAGCGGGTTTAAAAAAGATCTCATCATTCATATCTGCCAGCCAGCGCTTATCTTTGTCCAAGATTGGTACATAATTACGGAAAAAATAATATGATTCATTAAATATTTGTATATTCATATTCACCTGCGAAAATGGCCGCGCTATGTTTTAACTAATATTTTCACGGAATGCCTAGAAAAAGACAGAAAATATCGTCGTCAAACTAAACATCGAACCTTCACGATCTACTATTTAGTTTCCATAGGTACGCGTGATCGCGAATGAGCACTGCTTGAGCTGCATCCTTCTTTTACCCTTGTACTCCGATTACGCCGATACCACCCAGACCCAAACTAAAGTGCCGACCGAAACAACTTTCATGCCTTGGTACCTCCAAGGTTAAGATGATCCCAGACAACTATGCGATAACACGTTAGCCACCAATTTCAAAGTCATCACGATAAGGTAGGTGGTTGGTGTGGGATAACTTACTCTTAAAACCTAGATCCTCCTCGAAGAACCACTCCATCACCTGCTTGCCATGCTTCATCCCCTCATTGCCGTACGAGAGGGCGTTCTTGCCGACAGCAAGGCCGATCATAGGCGGGACCACGCCGAGCTCGTTGAACATAGGCTCCTTGCCTTGGATATCCTGGAGCATAAGCTGGTGGATGTTGAATCCGGCGTATTTGCCCTGGTGCATGGCCGAGCCGCAGCGCTTGATGCCGGACCAGTTGATCAGGTCGCCGACGGCGAAGTGCGACCCTGCGTCGCGGATCTTGTCCGAGGACAGCTGCAACGACGGCCGGATGTTGACGTAGCGCTCCTCGTTGAGCGTCTCCGCGGGTAGGTACGTCGTCGTGGGCTCGCTGCAAGAGATGGCCATGACGACCTGGCTCACAGTCATCTTGTGACCGTTCTCGAACTCGACGTCGAACACCTCGGTGCCGTCGGCGTTCTTGACGGGCGTTTGGCTCTTCAGTCGGTGGTTCAGTAGCACTTCGACGCCAGCCTCTTGTGTCAGGTCGAGTGCGCAGTCCTTTACGTTGTCGGGGAGCGGCTCGGCCGATAGCAGCTTATCCCGGGAGTGAGCCAGAATGACCTTAACCTGGGGCTGCACCTCCTTGAGCTCGGCGGCCATTTCGATGCCCACGGCGCCTGTATGTGTAAATAGGAGTATAATTGAATTGGGTGGACTTGACTAACCTCCACCGACGATTAACACGGGCACAGTGCTGTTAGTCACGGCACTGATGTGTCGGCGTGCCTCCTCAAGGTAATCTTCCTTCTTGGCCGATTGCGGCACCACGGGCCAGACCCGCCGAAGACCGGTGGCGGCGACGAAGAAGTCATATGCCTCGGCCCGCTCTTCCTGGTTCGGCTGCTCGACAATAGTCGCCGTCTTGGTCTCGGGGTCGACCTTGCTGACGGTGCCGTGGACGAAGCGCACGTCGGGCCTCTGCAGGATGGGGATGTTCTTGTAGTAGACCCAGGCCTTCTCGGCGTAGCTGGTTGAGGCTAGAGCTAGAGGCGAACCGATTACATGGTCTGGGAAATGAGAATTAGTGGGGGTCTGCAATGCAGTTATTTAATCGGAGACAGAATTGCAGAAATTCATGTGCGGCAAGGGACATGGATGTGACAGATCACATACAGAAGCCGTCGCGCTCGTCGACGATAGTGATCTCGACAGGAATGGGAGACTCGATGGTGTCGCATCTGTCGAGCAGATTAATAGCCGCTGCTAGGCCGCCATAGCAGCCGCCGGCGATCAAGACTCTGTAGGGGTTGGCCTCGGTGCGGCCGGCGCTGACGTTGGCAAATTGAGAGGCCATTGCGAATCTTGCTGTCGGAGAATTGAAGGTAGTGAAGTGGAACCGCGGAGTGGTTGTTGCGTTTGCTCCGCAGAAGAGGATGCAACAGTATTTCAAAGACGGGGTCGAAAACCTGGCAACGGATGCGTTCAAATAAGAAAATGTTGACCGCAAGAACATGAATTTGATGAACGCTAACTATCTAGGAAGGTTTCTATTATCCCTCTTGCTCACGGCTAGCTGCGTTATATTAAATTGAGAAAAAAAAAAGGGGAGGAATTAAAAGGAGTCAAGGGTTAGTCAGGGTCAGCTTCTCGGTACACGGATCAAAGTCTGGAAAAATAGCCTGATGAATCTGATAGATATTGAGATCATTGGCGAAGCAAAGAAATTAAGAATAAGAAAAGACACCGGCAGGCCAGGTAACCCTGGTCATTATGTATTTTCAAGTACCCAAGGTAGGGGTCTAAGGGCTTTGGAGCATAGTCACGATTGGATCCATTCTAGCTACCCTATGTATGTCAATTCGGACACATGGTCAATAACATTTACCTTGGGAACGATGCACATCGTCGTACTTGGTGCCGAATACACGGCACACCCTGTTTCGTTCATCATTACTACCTCGTAGGTACTTACTAGGAAGGTAGGTAAATAGAAATAAAATACAATATCCCTTTAACTCCTTTTTTTCGCCCGACATTGAAATTCGGGGTTTAGATGACTAGTTAACCAAGCAGTACCCAGACTTATTACCTATGTACGTTAGTTGCCAATTCCGGTTTGTAATATTACCTAGCCGGTCCGAAGATTCCAATTTCCACACGGATCTGATAACGAGCGAAAAGGGCGGTGATCACTGAAAGACGTCAGCGCCGCACAGAAGAAACGACGCGATGGACATGTGGGGCAGCGGGGACAAAGTTATCAGATCCGCACTTTGCAGGGGTTAGAGGGGTTAGCATTGACTAACAGCGAAACCGGCCTTAGATTCGGCCAATCCTATCCGAGGACTAGACCTGCGTGTACTCGTGTGTACATAGCGTCACACCTCGGTTAGGGTATACTACCCAGGTGGATTCTACGTTAAAACGAGGAAACTTTACCCGCTCCAATTCCTCATATGTGTTCTCTTTTCGTGTAACATGTGACTTAGATGAATGTTCTTATTCGACATACCGCGACGAAGGGTAATCCAGATCTTTAGATACTAATTCACGGCATTGATGTATTTGAGCGTGTTGATATCGCCAACCTCGACAGTTGTCGTCGTCCTGTCCTCAATACCGCACTAGTTAAAACTTAAGAGCTCAACCTGAAAGGTACCTATACTGGAATATATTGAAGTAACATAGGTACGTACGGAAAAACAATAATATGGACGGTAAAACAATAAAGAAGTTCTGGAAGATTTGAAAGTATAGCAAGGGATTCAATTGCATTAAAAGGATTGCAATCCTTAGCCATAATAACCCCGAAGTTTCGGACAAGGAGCCTCATTTTTAGGTAGGTATCGTTTATAGTAACAGATTATATCCGGCCGACTAAGTGTAATTAACTCCGATCATATAACTCCATCACAACAAAATCAAACAGAATAAATACGCCGTCCCACGTCCCCAAATCGACTTATCTCCCGATCGGAGATACAAGAGGTCAACCAGAAATTTAAACTATTGCGTCTAATACGCAAGGATTTAACCCGGTTGAAGGGGTTTGATTTTGAAGGGCCTCTTCTGATTGTAATCCATGAGGCTTATTCCTCCAGGTCCTTACAAATGCAGATGCTTGTCTGACAATTAACGATATCATGAATAGTCCAAATGTAAGAAAAAGATAAGAAAGCTGCGGGTCATATGAATAAAAACTAACAATGAGAGATAGACTCATCAAGAGTGATGCGATAAATATGACTGTAAAACGAGTTAAACTTCGGTTTTTCCATTTCATCTCGATAAAAGAAAATAGAAGAATGGCAAGTTGAATCGTCGCTCCTTGAACAAAGATGAACCATATAATCAATGATCGCGCCGATTGCAAAGCGTCAGTCGATATATTGTTTGGAATTAGAAACTCCCTTGTTCCATTGGGCAATAGGAGAAATATTGACATTGTAACGGTATGTGCATTGCATAGAATAACAACCCAGAGCATCCAATTGCTTTCTTGGTAATACGTGTTGAGAAGTTCCGGCCTGATTATCCATTTCGAAAAGGATTCACTATTCGGATTGATTGATCGGCTACCGCTAATGCCTGTTCGAGGTTCGGTCGGAATATCATTAAGCTCTGTATCCAATAGCTCGGCTGAGTTTGTTAAAATTAATTAATGAAAGGTATTTTCATAGACGATACCTAGGCAGTATACATACCTGATTGTTGGATAGAGCTGTTATATACCGTACGTTCTCTTTCTAGGTTACATATTAGCACATAACGAACAGAAACTTAGGACCCATGAATCAAACCTGAAAATAAAGATTTGAGAAATAGCTCAATCAAAGTTATCACGGGCAAAGAGAGAAGAAGCACTGGAAGGACTTGGCCGAATGACCACCGGTCGTTTTGGTTTCCTGGTAGATCTAGAATAACTCGGAGTTGAAGAATCTTCATTGTCCCCCATGCTAATGAAAGGATCAACCAGTAAACCTTGAATTTGTGTCAGTAGGATCCAAATTCGAAAGGGGCTATAGGGTAGGACTTGCATCGGAGGCCATTGACGCCCACAGGTCTATCCACACACAGAGAGTCATATGTGCTGAGACTACGATATTAGAAACAACTCGGTCTTGCAATATTGAAATGCCAAAGAACCTCTGGAAGAAAGAAGCACTGTCGAGCACTTTATCAATCATATAATGTGAGATTAATTCCGTTTGAAACCATAAAATATGACGATGGAGTTTGAAAATCCGCGTAAAGAAACCTAGTGCCAATAGAAGTATCGATAAAATCATCGAATCTTTTCCATCAGACAGTACAGGGTTGAACTTGGATTTAAAATACTGAGTAGGGTTGTCCGAAGGAAGAGCATCAATATAATGGCAGATATGATAAAGAGTGATGCTAAAGACAGATTACTTTTTTTTCCATTTTTACAGATTACTTTTTTGAACAGCTGGCGACACTCCGCCACCTAATTTAGCAGCACGTATGTCTTAGACAATTCATCTTGCCCACAACCCTTTATATTTCATACCTGGCTGTATATTACTAATATTTAACCTTATTACCTGCGATCTTCTAGCATAACAAGACGTGGCCGTCGCCTCTCCCGGAGACGAAGCACAGTATATGGCCCGGCAGGCCTCGTATATGACCCGGCAGGCCTCGCCACGATACAATCCTCTGCGGGGGGTGACTCTTCTGCAGCCCCTTGTGTAGCCACCTGGCTAGAAGCTCCCGCTGTATCAGCTCGCCGGCGCTTCGCCCTCGTATTAACCCCCCCTCTTTCGTCGACGTCTTCCCAGTGAGACCTATTTCTTCGCTGTGAGGGTGCTAATCCCCCCCCTCGCTTCGCAGCTCTCCCGCCGGCCCTGCGGCCTTTCTCCTTTCGAATCGCCTGTGCTAATGTAACCGCAGTCCCTGTGGCAGGCCGCCCTTTAGGTACAGCCATTGGTGGGTCCAGGATAGCCAGGTCCGGTTCCTCTATGAAGAGGGGCTTTTTTGTGTGCCAAAAGGGGTCTATACCATCCAAGGTTAAAGGGGAAATTTGCGGATTAGTTCTCGTGATGTTGATCTTCTTGTATATCTCGTGGTAACAGTAGATCCCAAGGTAAGCTCTCACCCCGTTCCTCTTACACATGCATTTATCGATCTTGGGTGGTTTCGGGCGGCTGGGTGCAACTGTATGAAGACTGGCAAGCTGGAACTGTTCATTAATAAGACCAAGTGCCTTCCTAGTAACCAGGCCAGGTAAATTGCCGAGGTACTCTCTTCCAAGCCAGTCATGCCTGATCTTCAATATATCGTCAGATAGCTGTAATTCGTGGTTCTCCTCTTGCGCTTCTAGGAGCTCCTCTAGCGCCAGTAGAAGCTTCAACAAATCAGCGTGACCATCCAACACGAAAGACTTGAGTGCCTTGTGGTTTGTTTCCGTTGGCGAAGTAGTCCTTACACCGTAATTACTGTTGCCGTGGGTATAGCATGTAGCCCACTCTTCTTTAACCGACATATAGGTGTTTAGAAGATAGGAAACAACAGCAGGCTGGGTGTATTCAAACTTTCTTAATAGCAGATTCCAAGCCTCCACAAACCCGGCTTCCGCGGGGCAGTATAAAACCATCTCCCACAAGCCGTATAAACCATCCTTTGTAGCTGGTATATCGTCTAGCTCAGTCTCGAACTCAAACGATTCGACCTTCAGGTGTTTATTCGCATACTTATTAAGCCTGGCAAGATGATGTCGATCTTCACTTTCCGATGGGCCCTCATTCAGCTCTTCCTCACCTGAGCTGGGCTCCTGGTCATCCTTGTTTTTTTTCCATTTGCGTGGAACGTTAGCTGTGACATTTTTGTTGATATGAAAGATGCAGATCTGCTGTTTAGCTCTCGGGAAGCTTAACGACAGAGCTTTCTTCATCTCTGTATCGAAATCCGTAATTATAACATCAGGGTCAGGGACCTTGATGAGCTCCCGTAGCTCGGCAAGGCACTCGACGACCCACTGACAAGTCTCGAACTTCTCGTCTAATATAAGACCAAAAGCTCGATTGAAAACAGACCCGGTTGCTGTTTGACCTGTACAGCTGAAGAAGGGCATTCCGAATCTATTGGTTTTATAAGTGTTGTCAATACTAAGGACCTGGTGGTACTGTTGCCACATCTTAACGCAATAGGGCATTGTCCAAAATATTGCCACGGGCCGATTAGTAAGCGGATCATCATTCTCCCATCTTATCTTATACCAGTATGCCTTCTCTCGAAGCCGCCGTATGAAAGCCTGGGTATACGTAAAGCCTTCTCGCATGCGTCTTCTGATTTGCTGACGTATATTGTTGATATCCTTTAAGGTCGGCTTTTCCCCTGTTGCCTTACGAATGGCAGCCCGCAAAACAGACGGCCTGGAAGCATTGTCCCGTACGGAAGCTTCAATCTGACGTCGAGATTCTTCCCCGAGGCGCCGGTGCTTTGAGTGGGATTCGGCACGAAGGGTGGGCTCGTGGTTATGGTGTAAAATCTCCCCATCCCCGCCCCCATACATCTCGAATACCCACTGCCAACCGGTCCTTTTAGACCTTATCATCTTGGCCTTCCAAGGACAGTCCTTAGCCTTCTTTGTGTGGGTTTTTCGAAGACCTACACCCTTAGGGGCCTGTGCACACCCCTGGGAGCATACGAGGTCTATTCGAGTGGGCAGGCCGTCCCCTTTTTTACCTGTTCGGCGATTCGATGATCCACTCCGGGAAAAGTCGAAATGGTGTTCTTTCGCAAAACCACGCAATACAGCCTCAAGGGCCTCGGCAGTTGGGAACAGCCCTTGGTAGCCATCTTCAGGGTTGGGTATTATTACTGGGCCTGCGGCGGCGTCAGCAGGGTGTAAGCTTGTGGGGTTCGTATTAGGCATCTTGAAAGTATAAGGAACAGGAGAAAGGAAGAGAGATTACATTACCGTTACAAGGAGCCAGGTATGAAATATAAAGGGTTGTGGGCAAGATGAACTGTCTAAGACATACGTGCCGCTAAATTAGGTGGCGGAATGTCGCCAGCTGTTCAAAAAAGTAATCTGTAAAAATGGAAAAAAAGTAATCTGTCTTTAGCATCACTCATGATAAAGATACTCGTCGTCGTGATAAACCTCGAATTGATTCACACCGTAAATTAATATAATATCCCAGTCAAAATGACCAGTAGGTACCATGGCTATTATTAAGCATAGCATCAAAATGAAGGTGGAAATAAGTCGCCACCATCTTTCGGCCGGGTGATTAATAAGGTAATTACGTAGAAAGACCAACGTCGAGAGATGTGTCGCACAAGCGAACCAGGCCAGATAGGCGATCATTTTCCAATGGAAAGCAGAAAGCTCCGATCTAAAGAGATAACCGCCAATAAGTATTGCGAGTCCCGTGATAACCTGGGTGTCGGCCATACACATAACACACTTTAGTCTTAGTTAGCTAATGTGTTAATTTCAATGACCATATCATACTTTATTGAATGCATCCTGTAAAGCCTTGTGAATGGAAGATTTCCTCCGTTCTGGTGCCCCAATTCTAAAAGGCCTCCTTATTATCCGAAGGATGATTTGATCGAACGGATTCGGGCGAACGGATTTCTTTCCTTGATTGTCGTTTGTTCGATAAGGATCTAAGGTTGGATCATAAGTGAAGATATAATAAATGCAGACTACTAAGAGCAAAAAGAAAGCCGGAGTAATGAAACCAAGGAGAACCTGTCTAATATTAGTGGCTACTAAACTTCATTAATTTTATCTGTTTATTATAAACTTACGCCAAGTCCAGATATATCCGATACCGAAGGTACAGAAGTGTAGTAAGAAAAGTTCCGGGGCGGACAGTCTTCCATTAGGATTGATGTTGTGTAGTTTCGCCTTTGAAATCTAAGTACGGGAAATTCGTAGAGGTAGATTATTGTGGACAAAAAGGACGTTTCTCGGATGGGGTGCCGTTAGATATTTAAAGCAGAGACTACGCGTTCACAGAAATGCCTAGAAACATCAAGGAGGCACAGGAAGGTGTGAGCTACGTCATGTGGCTAATGTTTTGTAAAGAATAAGCCTTCAGAAGAATAAATTTATCGGAACGCTCCCGAATGAACACACAATAAAAGACCTCACTAACATATTGAAGTGACCAATTGACTTCTAGCAAACTGGGGCTCTTGGCGAAATATGTGGTGTTAATCATCGAGGTATTAATACTAAGTTTACCTAGTGGAGCTGACGACTTGTGTCACCTTAGGGGATATCTCAGCCAACCAGTCTCTTAGATATTAGCGCCGAGAGAAGCCTTCGACGTCACCGAATCACCAATTCGTATTTGTAATATAGGGCTCTATGATGTTAGTCAGGGCCCTAGAGTCGTAGTCTCCAAGCTCCGACTCAAACCCAACCATAACACTGTCCCAATCTTGCTGCGCCATGGGAAAGCTGTAATCGATGGGGCTTGTTTGCACGGGATTAGGCATTCCAAGCGATCCGTTTGAGTCCGCAGCAGCTAAGCCGATACCCGGAGTTTGTCTTTGGCACCCTGCATTGTCTAGGGGGCTCCGACTAGCGCTCGACACCACAAGGCTCGCGATGCGACCGAATCTCTCACAAGCATCATGAACTTTTCGAACGGTTAGGGAACTTGCAGCTGTCGGTGCTACTATCGACACTATCGAGGAAAGGAGATCCAGGTCGGCGCTAGAGGATGTGGCTATGGCATTGCCAGCTAATACGATAAAGGGGACGAATGGTACCAGAGATAAGATTCTTCGTCGAGCCGTCAGCAACAGAAAAGCAAAATTTGTTCATGAACTTACATATTTAGAAACATACCCCAATTCTTTGGATATTTCCGTAGTACGTTTTCTCCAACTTCTAGGAGTTTTAATAGCGCTCTGCGCGCCGAGTTTACGCACTCATCTGAGCACTGCAGAGGGTGAGGCTGCAAGGAATTTGGTGGAAAAATTCGATACACGATAGTGAGTAGAGAATGCGATACGATCTCGACCAATACGGCGGCAGCTCCATACATTTCGTCCCATGTAGCATCCCCCTGTGTTGCCTAGTGATGTTAGCCAGATACCACAACAAAATTTACGCCGAAACATACCGATTTAACAGATTCTAGGATACTAATGAGCCTAGCAGCAAATCCCCTTACATGTTGAGTACGAGTCTGCTGTGAGACCTGTCGCGCCGACCCTGAAAATAGGGTCTGTTGAATTTCATCCATGATGATTGCTTGATTGAGAAAGCCGGTATATACTCTACTAACGTTAGCAAGACCGAAAGTTCAGCCCCGAAAAGACTCACCGGGCTGGAGCGTCAACTCGATCCACTCTAATGGGAGTTGTAACATCATAATGATGAATGATGGGTGTCCTGCCACATGTCATGGCCAATCCCTTTTCCCAGCAATAAATATGCCAGAATACGGAGGCTTTTTGGCGGTGATCCTGGCTATCGACATTTTCAGACAGACGATGGAAACCCAAGTCTAAACACGCTCTTGCGGCAGCGCTGATTAACCTCCACGCAATCGTACTATGCCCTTCCTTGACATAGAAGGTCCCCTAAATAGTCAGTACCATCATTTTCATATATTGGAGGCTTATACTGACAAGTAATGCCAGGGCACGACATGATTCCCTCGAGGGTTCCGAACATAGACGAAGACTCTGCATCGCTGCGTCGGCATTTTCTTTTAGCAACCCGCAGTACGAGCGCATTGCATCTGCAGTGGTGGCCATACGCCCACGCTCAACCTCGTTAATACCAGAAAAGAGATGATAGAGACCAACATTCACACATATCCAGGTCCAAAGCGAGATGGGCTCCGTTGCGAAGTAGACGCTTCGACAGATGTCAATGAACTCATCTTCTTCGAAGGTTGGGATATCTACGAAGAACTGTTGTTTCTGGGCTTTAGCTAAGCGTAAAAGCTTGAGAACAATATCTACTGGGGGCAGTGGTAGGGTTCCAAAATCTAAATCATCCGTCAGAGGAAGAGAAGTGGCGGCAGCAGCCGGGACTGAAGTTGCGGTGTCGGCCGCCTCTGCACCATGGAGCAACTCGGCGACCTTCTGTGGGGATAATGTTGCAGAAGCCTCTTGAGTGTCGAGGTTGAGAAGTTCAGAAGCGGCGAGTGCTGCTTCAAGTGCATTTTTCACCTGATGGGCATGCGACTGGAACGAGGGGTCACCATTGTATCCTTCGCGAACTTTAGCCAGACTAGGAACCTGTTCATCAATCATCGGTGGTGGTGTATGACGTGTAGTCTCTGATGCTGTTCCTGTCGAGTAAGGTGTTGAGTCCTTGCTCAACATGAGTGTCTGTAACATTTCTTTCACATCGCTCAGTTGACGTCTAACATCTTGTACAGCTTCATCATACTTTGATGATATGAGGACACGCTGTCGCTTTTCGGAAGGCCGGGGTGTGGTTCGGCAAGCAATATTGAGGGTCACACAACTTGCACATGGCGATCGTCTGTCACATTTTGTCTACCGAAAGTGTTAATCTACTAGGCGTGAAGATGTTGTGTGAAGAAACGCGCATCGGTACCTTTCGAGATTTGCAACTATCGCACTAAGTCGAATTTATGCTCCTATTAGCATTAATTGCTAAACGAGAACTGTTTCATTCAATCGGAAAATCTTACCGCCGGTCTTCGCTCCAAGGGGATACTGTGTTGCGTTTCACTCATTTTCTAAAAAGCATATGATACGCAAATAAACGTAAAATGCGAAATATTAGAAACGTCAATTTACAAGTTCCGAGAACCCGTAACGCCTAAGGTACTTAGACTCCCGTCGGATCCCTAGGCCGCCGGTGGAAGGAGTGAGATGACGACACTCAGGGGGGATTTCTAAGCCACAATCTCACTCAGCCACAATAATGGCAGGGGTATGTAAATAGGGGCAAATAGGGGCAAATAGGGGTAACACAAAAACATCGGCAGCATGAAGAAAACGAATTTATTAAAACAATCTACGAAATAAACCGATCATGCTGAAGTATGCCCAAGTACCAAGGCCCCGGCGTGCCTAATCTAAAGTCAGACAATCAGGCGTTTTTCCAACGTCCTCAACTGTAAGTTACTCCCAGTCCAACTTCAGCGTTACGCGACCCTCGAAATCTTGAATCCGCCCGGGATGCGCCTCTGAAACACTCCAGTCGGATCGTAAGCGGCAGCCACATCTCGAATATGCTGAATATTCGCAGCGCCATAGCTACCAAATACATCCTGGCTTGCATCTGCATAATTAAGGTAGATAAAATCCATATCCCCATTAAATGACCTTGACGCCTCTTTGATCTGTGCCGTGAATATGCTCGCCTCCGCCTGTGCTACCGCGAATGCTGCCTCGCCCACACTTGGGTCGACCGCAATTCCGGTGCTCCACAGAATTCCGTTGTACGGGACACTGTCCAACCCAAGCATGTTCCCGCCCTTTTGGTGGCTGATTTGAGCCATATACGAGGGTAGTGGCTGGAAGAATATGAATGTTTCAAACTTGTCTGGGTCGATCGAGCGTTTAAGGGTCTCCACAAAATCTTCGTGAAGTTCAACACATCGGCGGATAATTTGGGGGTCGTTGCGAAACGTCAATGTTGTCCCGAAGTTACTAGACTCTGTTAGCTGGCAGTCTAAAATGCTTCGAAGTAACGTACTTAGAGTTGCCGGGAACCTGTGATCCGACAGCAGCTTTCGCCATACTTTCAAGGGTCGTGGCATTGTATAAGTTCGGAAGAGTTTTCGCTTTGTCAAACGCCGTCGATGCATTCCCGTTTCCCTGTGTGTTGACGTGGATTAGGCCGATGTATATGTCAGGGCTGACGGTTGTGTTATGGCTATAAAAGGTTATGAGAGCGTTGTCGGCGAATGATTGGTTTTGATTAGTGAATCCAACGACGGTGTCGATCACGTCATCTGAGTAGTCGCTGCTCAAGAAGCGCAGCTCGTAGTATATGTCTTGCGCTGGAATAGCTTCCATGTCATATCGCGTCACGATGCCGAAGTTGCTACTGCCGCCTTTGAGAGCCCGCCACAAATCCGAATTGGCCGTATTGTTGGCGTTAACAATGGTGCCATTAGCTAGGACCACCTCAAAGTTGACGACAGAGTCGCAGCCAAACCCCATTCGCCCGGAAAAGAATGAGTTACCACCTCCAAGCAGGAATCCACCTACACCAACATCCCCATCACGACCGCCCGTTACGGTCACGCCATATTTTTTTAGATCTGTAAACACGTTTCCCCATCGGCCGCCCGGTTGGACACTGGCAACGTTGGTTTGCTTATCGTAACTGCTTGAGTTCATCATAGTCAAGTCGATAGTCACACCATCGGCGATGTTGTTGCTTCCAGGCCAGCTGTGACCTCCGCTACGTATTGCGATATGCCAATTGCCCGCGCCATCGTTGGCATTAACTAGCGCGGTCAGGGCAGTTGAGACTTCCTCAGTATTGTGCGGTAAAATGAGACAGTATGGTCTCAGGCGGGCATTTGCTGAGTACCAGGACTCGATTTGAGGTTCATATCCGGCGTCTGTAGCGAATAGTAGTCGATCTCCAAGACCAGCCTCCTTAAGAGCGTCACACTATAAGGGGTTAGCTATGATAACAGATACCATTTCCATTCTGAAATATTACGGGCCCCACTACTTACTGGCAAGATTCCGCTGCTGTTTATGCTTTGTTCGTAGCTATCATTCCTAGACATAAGCCATGGAGTCGGTGATACTTCAGCCGACACAGCAAGACTTCCAATAACTATTGCTGTAGAAATCGAAATTTTCAACATGGTGACTGTTACTGACTTAAAGACAGTGAATCAAAATATAAAAGGCAGTCTATGTCTGTGTTGCTGCGTCAAAGCAGAATATTGGTAGAATTATAGCCTAGATGTCAGTTACCAAGCCTAGGGATGTCCCATTATTTATATTCATTCCCTTCCTTAATAACTTTACCCTATTATTAAAGAATTAGCATAACCAAATCCAATCATTAGGAAGTAAATATTGTGGCTCCTCAATAGGATTGAATAGGCTGTGAGGCCTGTCCACAGCATCGGCAACTTTTGTGTAGGTGTTGTGCGGAGGCCTAGGGACCCGGTGGTGGAGGATCCTCCGGGTCTTTGAATATTGGGAACTTCCGATGTCAGCAATGCTACGTGTTGCAGCCGCCAATTCATGTTTCTAGTGGAGTGCTAAGATTCTACCTAGTATCATGTCAGCATAATAATAAGAAATATGGTAGAACTCTTTGGAATACAATCCATTACCTTCGTCATCCTGTGTTGAACACGCTTTTCCTTCGTAGGGTGGACAATAATAGTATTAGTATACGCAGCAGTGGTAGTAGTGGCGTTTTTATTTTAATCGATATGCCGTAGTATGGGTGTCTGCGATGGAGAAGCACGGAAAAAATAAATATTAATAAGTAGAAAGAAGGAAAGCACAAAAAGTTTGGCTATCCCACTTCTCCCTACTGACCGCTGTTCATCCATGTGTTTTCAAGGCGATTGTAGCAAACCATTTGTCAGACGATGTTAGCCTATATGTCGTAGTTTAATGGCCCTGAAACCCAGGAGAATTTTGGTCAGAAAACCTTTTGAATTGAGGTCTTTGGGGGAATCGAACCCCCTGGTGTGTTGGCCAACTAACCACTTGACCAACTGCCCTTAACCCCCGGCCCACTCTCTTAGCATATTCAGATTGTATTTTGGGCTATATGCCTTCTATCATTGCTAGGTTGGTTGCCTTGGAAACCAGCAAGATGAAAGCAAGCACCCAACACGAAGCACCACACACAGTGCACTTACTAAAATTGACCCCGCCTATAGTTAAATGATCGAGATAAAACCCCGTGGTATCTTTTCCATCTCCTTTATCTTATGAGGTGGTTTTTAGCTGGATATGATTTCATACTGAAACAACGTGTCCAGTTGCTTCTTTAATGTTCTATCTTTTCACACTGCAAATCGTCATTTTAGTGATTATTTTGGTTTTGCTATTTGATCTGCCCCTTTGAACATCACTCTGGTATAGACTTTTGCTAATATTCATATGGATTCTCATTTATACACCATATATATACTTGGGTATTTTGAACAGCCTAACCTGAGGCAATCCCTTTTCATAAAACGAATGACATAATAACCATGATTCAACCATTCTACCAAGAAAGTGACCGACTCATTCATAGTACGTTTCCCAACCGTTGTGTTTCACGAATTTCCAAATAATACACCAGTCAACCCTATGTCAACGATTCAAGTCAACACCCGAACTACAAGCTTAACAAAGGTCATCGTTTCCGCAGCCGGGGCAGAACGCAGTCCTCGAGCCATTATCGTAGTCAACAACTGTGCAGCGGGAGCCGTCACCGCCCTGGGACCCAGCGCATGAGCCTTTGTTACACTTGATGTTATCAAACCCGACTCTGCAGGAGGTGCCGTTGCATTCCTAAATAGGTAAGAAAGCTACCTAATCAGCCATCTTGAATGCGACATTGAGGTAAAATTGATACGTACTCCTCCTGACGTAGCGGTGCTACGCTTGGTGGCCTCCTTGTCAGTAGGAGATGCAGCTGCCGACGAGACAACGGCGAGAGCGAGGAGGACGGAGCTAAGAGTGAAACGCATGGTTAAGGTATTTAAGAAGAATGTATAATCTTTTGAAGATGGTTGGTAGTTTCCTTCGAGATTGTTATTTTTCGGATGATGTTTGTAGTTGAGATGTATTAAATTTTGGTCATGAAGAGTGCGGTTCTTCCAGGTTTATATATTCGTCGAAGCTACACCTTTCCGGTTTAAAATCGGTAGAAACATTGTTAAGACCTTCCTAGAATCGTCCTCATCGCATGTTCTTCCCAGCATATATCCTGTGTGTAACTATTGGTTGATAGTTACCGCCCAGTCAGCTTACTGACAATGCCATTATAGGATCGCAGTGGTAAATATTAGTCGCCGCAGTTTCACGAGTTCGATTAAATAAAGACATATCTTTCAAATCGCACTGCATAAATCGTCCGTCGATAGTCACATTCGACAATGACCTATGATAGAACAGTTGAAATGTGTACAAAAATACTGTTACATAGGAATGATTGTTCTACTACATCCTAATGCTTTGAAGGATTTAAAGATCTCAGACAATACAGGGGTTACTCAGGATCTACTGTATTATGTATCTTCGATTATATGCTGGATTTCATACTCCGTTTGATAATGTGCATTGTCTCAATGCCCTGATATATGTAATATGTTTAACATCAAAAGAGCAGTATCACGCTGATTCGACCCGATACCATCCAATGTAAGATATTATCTTAGTAATTAAAATAAGAGAATTGACTCCATTATGAGAAATTAAAACTAAGTCATACAGTGTTGGGTGCATATAATAGGAAGAACTGAATAAGAACAAAAAAAATAAAAGGTTCTCCTTTGCCTCTCCAATGAATTGAAGATGGTAATGGAAAACAAAGGAAAGACAAAGGAAAGATAAAAGAAAAACATTAGGATGGAGTAAAAATCCCACTGGGGAAAAAAAACCTCCAAGGGGGGGACAAAGGACAAGTACAGGGGAAAATCATAAGGGGACATCCCAGGGTAAGTAAAAAGAAAAGGGGACCACTCCGGTCACTAGCACACTAGGCAGCTCGTAATGCCGGGCCCCAAGGCGACATCCGAGCCGCACACCAGTTCCTGTACACTTCCTTTGGCGGCCAGCGGTTCAGTTTCGGGGAGGGTTTTCTCTCCAAGGATGTTGGACCCTTCAAACCGAGGACGAGTACCCCGGGCCTTTAACAAAGTTAGAGGCCCCGCGAGCACTCCAGCTCGATGAGGACATACAATGGGAGCCCCGTAGATATACCACACACTGACAACCAATCTTCTCGAACCGGGGTCTGATAGAAGACCCGACTGACCAGGAAGCAACACGCTCGTGCCAGGAAAAGGATCTCCAGCCACTCTCTCTCCCCGTTAGCCTCGCGGTGCCGCTGGGATGTGGAGCGACGAGGCTGCGGGAGGTCCAGGGATACCCAAGTGCCGAAACACCCCGGACAAGGCCCACACGAGGTGAGCCCACCCGTTATTACTATGATTAGAGCTTATCTCGTAAGTACGTGTCAGTAATGACGTGTTCGTAATGACACTTTAGTGTCACCGTTGACACTATGCTAGTGGTGGCGGAGTGGTATGAGGGGGGGTAGGGGGGTAAGGGTTTGATTACACTCCATATACGGACTGGTCTATACCAATTGGTTTTTGACAGTTATGCCCTCGGAGTGCTTTCTTTCCATGTCCAGGGACCCTATATATAAATCGAAATAGACCCGGGAAGAAAGTATAGGTGATTGAAGTAAAATCGGATAGGTGATAGTGATGGTGGTTGTAGTATAGAACTTGCATGTTATTGATGATAGGGTAGGCTAGAAATAAATGCTGTGCACGACTGCGTTGCAATAGGATGATGTGTGATGATAAATAGGTAGTGGTACGACATAGTTGGATAATGTAAGGAGTGTTATGAGGGTTTGCGATAGAAGAAGATGAATAATGTAGGTAGGTAGTAGGAGTGATACATTGCGGAGAAGGTGTGCAGGAGTTGCTGAAGGATATTGAGGAGGTGGGTGGTAGTTATGTGGAGAAATAAAGTGCAAGGAGAAAAGAAAATGTTGTGTGAGATGTGATGTTGGAAGTAGGAAGAAAAAGAGAGGGGAAGAAAGGAATGGGTAGAAATTAATTTAAGGCTGAAAGGTAGGCGGTGGGCAGTGGGCGGTAAGGTATACAAATGGCAGAATTTTGGGAGGTGGGAAACGAGTTGTGGAAAAAGAAGACAGGTCGGTAGTGGGGAGTGTACGAGGCGTCTCAGATGCGCGAAGAAATAGTTTGCCTTCAAACTGTGGTCCCCCCTGGCTACTGGGAGATAGTGGATAATTGCTATGAGCTAGCATGATGGAAAGGATAGTATGGAGGAAAGGAAAGCTTGGGGGTGAAATGTGAAGGGGGGGAGGGGGGAGATGGAAGGTTGGCAGGTTGAAGAAATAGAAGAAAGGAAAGAAATGGATGGAAATTTTTGGCCGCGAGATATTTTGCTTTAAATAATAAGTAGATGCTGCATGGGCCCGAATCAAATCAGTAATTATCTGAATACTGATTCTGCCGAAAATAATTCACCGCACGATCAAGTATCTCTAAAATCATGGGACGTTCAAAATCTTACATAATCCTCAATCAATTACTAGGTACGTACTGTGCAGAACACTCCCCAAAGGAGAATAGTCAGATTATTTTCGGCCAATCAAAATCTAGATACCTAAGTACCAGCGCTGATTTGAATTTTGATTGGCCCATCAATTTCTATACTCAAGAGTTAAAATCAACTACATGGTACCTCACAATCGAGCTTTGATCCAAGGCAGGCCAAGTTCCAACTAACCCAGATACCTATCAATTAATTACTGATTGTAACTCCCGGTTGATCCATGCTCCTGGTGCATCGACCACTACTTGACTACATTGTATCTCCTAGGTAACTGATCGTACGGAGGCGTCCTATTTTTAGTACCTAGGTACTCTTATAGAACTCGTAGGTTTCCTCCTTCGTACCATACCTCTCAAACATTGGATAATCAAATTGTGTCTTCTTTGAGAAGATGGTATTAAATTGAACATCAAGTACTCGTCAAAAACTAGGTAGTCCAACCAAGTTTCACGTAAGGCAAGTAATACGTGAAGGTACACCATGGACTACATGGAATACACGCAAAGAGTCGAGAATCACCATCAGCTTCTTAATGGGTTAAAAAACACTCAAGCGCTTAATAGAGAATCTACTGACCTGAATGCGTAGCAGGTTTAAGCGAAGAATGTCAAAGGTTTTAGATGGATCTAAAATGGTGGAAAAAATGGCGCTCGAAACGGGTTCTTAGTGTTTTGTCTTTTTTTACTTCCAGTATTAAAACTAGAACCGGGAAGGTCCGAGTCCCCAACGGAGGCATCCTTACGAGAAGTGACGGAATACTACTAGAGATCGACCACTCACCTTACTAAACAAGGTATACTTTTACCAGAGAATGAATTAGACAGCCATTCGATACGAATCGAGATGTCAATGACGATATTCAGGTTATGAGTGGATGGGAGCCTCATATTGCTATCCGATTTCAGTGACCGTCACGACTCTACAAATGAAGAGATGTCACTGTTGGTAAAGACAACCAAGTTGGACCTCATCTCCAGAAGTCCGAGGATCGTTAATGATGACTAAGCCACGCGCAGCGATATGTTGCGAAGAAAATACCTTTTGCCACCGAAAGCTTCTCCTATTTATCATCGCCTTGAAGCAAGAATCCATCCTCGATCCGTTTAGCCTAGTGACAGTACAAATACTATCGCCAGAACCACCGGTAGAAAGTGCTAACCGTCGATCGAAGCGAAATATGTCCGTCTTAAAAGGTGTCCGAGAAGATGCTGGAGTCGATTTCTGTCACGATGCAAACCTAGCAGATGGAGAAACAACTATGTTGTTGCGCAAGGAGCTCTAACCCCTTGTGCCTACGGAATGCGGTATACATACACATCATGCCCTTTGTCTACTCTGTTCCAGGACTAACCCCAATGGTCCCCTAAGGGCTGAGCTCCCATCCTGCTGGGTCCCTGGTCCAAGCCTCAAGGCCATCCTCCCAAGGGGCGAGGCGTGGCAAGGCAAGGCAGAGAAGACCTCTGACAATTTCATCAACAGCGCGTGGACCAGAGATCGGAATCCCATAGTCGTATAAAATACCACACCTTTCTACCTCTTCCCCTTTTAAATATTCTCAAATATTTACCCCTAAACGCAATAAAGGGGCAGTCAACTTGCCAAATCGTGCTTCAGGGGCATCATCACTACGCAGCATTCGTCTCAAACCGAGCTACAAGTCCCATACAATGTCACGAAATATAAAAAGCGAATCATCTAACACAACATTAAGCGAAGCTTTGAATACACATCTCATTCCGAATTTCCGATATATACCTATGTACACATTTAGATCAAGCCCGCGGACCGCATGTGCACCTCGAAGGACTAAATGAGTACGCCCAGCCAGCCCTAGCACAAAGTGCGCAAGTAAAGTCCTACCGCTCTCGCAACCTCCTTAGTAGGAAACCGATAGATGTCGAAAATCATGAACGACAAAGTTGTAAACCCTGTGATACAGGTAACACGAGGTAACACGAGCTCGATAATGGCACGCCTTGCTACCCTACAACTCCAGAAAACCTTCAACACCCTCGCTAACAGCAAACGAACAACCCTCAGTTGCGCTAGCTAAGACAGGACCCATATGTTCCATCATATACACAACGATTTTGTAAATCTTCTTGATAATCCCCTAAATAACCCTGCTCGGTGATTGAGCACATTCCGTGAGTCATCTATGTTTTGAAGTAGATTCGAACAGAACCCTAGGCCATCAATAGGCGCATTGAGATGGCCGAGCCTGTGACGACTACAAACGCCCCCGGGGCCAACAGTTCTAAATGGAATCCACCCATATTCTACTTTTGTTTCCGGTGCCTTATCCACTCCTTTTGATTCAGTGACCTATCTCCAACGTGAAATTTGGTCCATGGTTGGGTTACGTAAATCGTCTCGAGCATATTTATCATGTGCTATTCCGTAATATCATGACTCAATAGATCCCACTAATTACTTCATAGCATAGGGAGCATCAAGACTGCTAGGCAGTCGGGGGGATATATGCAGTGTCGAGTGAAAGTAACCGGGCGCCTAATTCGTGCTTTTTGTTTTTTGAACATTCGTGTATCATCGGGAATCTTCCCATTTTTATAAAGATTGTATCGACATATTGGGAAAGCTGCTGCAAGGCTTACAGAGATATGTACAAGGAGCGAGTAAGCCTTGTAGGGTCAGTCCGCTTTGTGTCGATGTTTGATGTTTGGTTGAACTTCGTGGCATGTCCGGGGAATCGTCCGAACCATCCTAGAACTAGAACTGAGTTGAAGTTAGAAGATTGAAATCTTCGTCAATACTCATCCCATCACATAAGTGGGTCGCATCCAGATTTATTTGGGCGAGCATTTATCGGATGTTAACAGTGCTCGAAAGATACGGACGCTGATATGAATCTGCACGTCTAAAGGATCTGGCCTCGACGAACGATGATTGTGGAATTTTTGACGCGGTATTGCTACTTACTCACTGGCAATGATCGACTTATCAGCGCGCGACGCCATGAAACTAGCATGACTTTCGAGGCAATGTGCCATTAGATGGAGTACTAAAATTAATCAGTAAGTCTCGGTTCAGTTCAGCTGGTCCAGCACGAATTACTCACCTGGCCAGATGGCGGATTTATCAAGCATATACGCCGTGACCCTTAAGATCTTGGCAGCATATCCACCGTGGCTATCCATCTGGAGGCGAGAATCAATGCCGCCATTCACGTTACCGCTCACGATATCCATATTCATCTTCATCTCAGCGCTAGAAAGGAGTTCCTGGATTTTGTGGATGAGTTTGACATCCTCATCCTCAAGAAGCATGATCGCAGGGACCCCTCCCATATCAACTTCATCCTTACCAAGGACACCAAGGTATCTTCCAACGCGATCCTGTAGTGTGGCAACCCATTCAGCAAGGACCTGTGCACAATCGAAGGAGCACATCGCGGACTGCACTGGAAGTTCCCGGCTGTTAAACTCCGCAAACGTCACGCCCAGCTTGTCAGACATGGAGAGAGAGTCTGCAGCGTAAAAAGCTGCCTTTCGAAGGTGCTTCTCTCGGCGAGTTATAGTTCGGCTATTGGAACCTTGTGTCTGGAATTGCGACTGAGCGGCTGACGGAAATTTGACGGCAGAGAATTCGGGCGATGACGACTGCGTTGGCGGCGAATCGATGAAAACCGAGCTTGAGGCGGAGGCATCGGACGGGTCTGTCATAGATTCCGCGTTTGACGACGGAGAATGCTCCGCATGTTGGACAACCTCCGTTCCACGGGAGAGCTCATCGGCTAAGCCGTCCCAGTCTCGCTGCCAAAACTTTTCTTTAGTCCGGGACATATTGACGAATAATCGAATGTAAGCTAGATCAAGCAAGGGAATGGCATCGGCTGACAAAGGACCCATGCCAAATGGATTCGGACGTTCCAAGCTGTGATGCGGGTTACTCGCCCAGGCTGATTGCCACGCTTTTAGTGCTGGTTCAATGTGGCGATGCATCTTCTCGGTTTCTTCGTTCGTCCACATCTTGTTATGGTGACGTTGCCGCGTTTCCCATATGTAATTGTGGAGCGCGTTGATCAAAACCAAGCAGCCAAGGGTGCTAGGTTTTAGCTCACTTGGTGGGATATCGTTCATTTGTTGTCCGTTGCCAAATGCCAACTTCTGTTGCTTCTCGTTAGTGCGAAGCAATTCACTTAGAGCCTCGTGGAAAGTTGTTCGGTTGTGCCCGGCAGCACGCACACCACCCTTCAATTGGAAAGAGGCGGCACTTTCGGCTGCAAAGAACTCTTCGTCGCTGGGTAGATCCAAGACTATCTCGGAATTTGTCAGTGCTGGAGTGTGGTTATAAGCGGTCACCAAGAGGCTCGAGAGAATGAAGATAACGTAGAGGGTGCGCTTTCGCTCCTCCATCGTTTTCCACCTCAACCACTCGGCCTGTTCCTCCGATTCAGCCTTAAGCCCACCGTTCCAATTTCCTTCAGCATCATTCATCTGGATTTCCCGAATCTCCGCTGCATCCATCTTTACTGGTCGAAGCAGACCAGCAGCCTGGGCAAGGCTAACAAGGGCCGCAGAGTGAGTTGAGGCGATATCACTCGCAATCTTGTCGCCGCAATTATGCCCATACACGACATTCAAAAGCATTGCCTGTACCAACCACAGCGGCGTGTGGATAGAAGACTCCGGCCCTTGAGATCCCTGGTCAGATGATGGGGTCCGCCTGAAATCAGCCTTTCGCATATCAGCCTTCCTTCGCTCCTCTAGATATAGCTGGATCATCTTCTTAGCCATCTCGAATAGCTCCCTAGACTGGGTACGTTCCATCTCATACAGAGCACCGATAGCTGCCATCGATAGGACGAGGCATCCACTTCCACCAATAGTATTCGATCGTCCACTACCTAAATTGGACGGGGTATCAAAGGACAGCGTAGGAATATGTAAGAAAGGGAGATGGGGATGAAAATATCGGAAGTAACTTGTGACATATCGTTGTAGATCCTGAGTGCTCGGTAAGTTCTTTACATTGTCGGGGGCGTTGTCTGGGGTATTAGGAAACTGTGGTGACATGGGTGAATTGGGTGATGTGAAGGAGTATTTACGGCCACCAAACGGAGAACACTGGGACAATGCACCAATAATTGCATTCCGTGTATTGTCAGTAATGGTTGAGACGGGTGAGTGCGACTGGTGGCCACCGCCCATGGAGGTGGGAGTCTCTGGACCAGAGCCGAAGCTGAGCGACTGGTTCATGTTGTGTGTAGTCAGGCCAGACATTATGGAGGGGCTAAGCGAACTCATAGATGGAGGTGGCGTTGAGAAATAGATATCACTCATATTCTTCTGAGATGACGGCTGGGGAGACACTGGTGCCCCATTCAATAGATCCGGAAACACTGTCCCGCCCATTTCCATAGAAAAAGGTGTCGACACCTGAGGAGGACCCATCAATGCCGGCTGCCACATGGAGCTAGATGCAGTCGTCACAGCCGTAGGGTTAGAGCCATCAAGCATCACGTCACTAATACCACTCTGGCTGGTGGTGCTCATCGCGGACGGTGACGAGCCGTCAACAGCATTCTCACCCTGATTGTTGAACGACATCTGATGCTCGAACCCTGTTAGCCAGTCAAAGCTGTCATCTATATGCTGGCTAGGAGTAGACATGTCCGCCATTCCATTGCCATAAGGGGACGTAGGATCTAACGACATCGAGTGCGGAGACTCGGTGTAGTGAAGCGCATTTGGGTTAATAGTCGAGCCAGGCTGGCCGAATATCAAACCCTCAAAATCATACTCTGGCTGGAAAGCTAGAGGAGGCGCGGTCCGTAATCCGGCGTTGAAATCCATGTTATTAATGCTGTGAGTCTCCAGCTTTGGGAGTCCGTGGCTCATGCCTCGATGTCCCATCACCGAAGACATGCCGGCAAAGCCGTGGTCCACACCGTGTAGTGGTAAGCCCACGAGGCTCTGGTGTCGGCTGTGGGTTGGAGGCATATGATGATGCTGCTGCTGCTGCTGGTTTCTTGCCACCTGAGCATTAGCAGCAGCCATCATCTGCATATGATTTCCGTCAACATGGCTAATAGTGTTTGCGCGAGGCCTCATCGAGGCATTCGCAGCCGCGGCGGAAGCATTGGCACTAGCAACACTATTCTTTCGAGCTCGGCTCTGGGCGGTAGCAGTACTGCTGGTACTTTCGCGACGGTTCCTCGGCCGCGACGAGGGTGTCGTGGTCTGATGAAGCTTCTGCTGGTGACGCAGAAGCAAATCTCGTCGAGCAAAGCATCGCGTGCATTCGGGACACTCGAATGGTTTCTCTTTAGTGTGGGAACGTTCGTGACGTTTCAGATGTTCCAATCGGGCAAATGAACGTTGACAAGTAGCACAGACGTGAGGACGAGGCTTGTCGGTCTTAGGCGGAGGGAACTGCGCGGGAGCAGCAGCAGTGGCGGTGGTGTTCACCGTAATGGACGAGGCTTTACACAACAATTAAGGTCAGTTAATGAGTCAGATTGGTCACATTCGTGGTAGTTCGAGGACAACAAAATTGAAGTAGCTAATATTAACAAACTGCCCAATATCGGCGTGGCTGGCGGTCGCCGAAGCTAGATAAGAGAATAGGTACGGATGGGGAAGGGGAAGGGGAACATATGGAGGGGCAATCAGAGAGCTCTCTTGGAGGGGAGATTTAGGAGCCATACCGGAGTCATCGTTGCCAGCATTGTTCCCTGAGACTGCAGCGGGCGGCGATGGGTTGGACATGACTGATTGAGAAGTGGAAGAAGTGGGAGAGAAGAAGGGGGGAGAGGAAATCCAACCGTCGACTACCGTCGATATCTTGAAGGTCGCGGAATTGGAAGCAAGCAGTTCGTAATTGTTTCCCTATTCCCTAAGATAAAATCAACGGCGGGCGGAAATCGAGGGTTGGGTGTAAGTGGGAGGAAAAGGCAGAGCGAGCGATTAGAACCGTTGATTGAGTGTGGTCGAAAGTGATTTTGCGCCTCTGCGTTGCGTGTGGTGGGGAGATTTTGGAGTGGGAAAGAGACGTCTGGTGCTGCTGGGAAGGAATTAGACAGGTGGATTGGCTAAGACGTGGGAGGTTAGGCGCACAGTAGTGGGTAGGTTTCCAAGTTAGGCGGGTACCTCAGATTCCTTTGGAGGGGCAGAGCGTCAGAGCTTCGAAAGAGCTAAGAGAGCTTGGACCTTTTCGTATCGATTATCGCATAACCCCTCGGTACCTTGTACAGTATTATTCTCGTACTGTGCAAGTACGTATGTGGTATGTAGTATACCTAGGTACAACTCGATGACTGTTTCAACCACCACCTACATGTAGGCTGGGAAGTAAGATAAATAACTAAATTGTTCAATTGGGACGGGAAGTGTTTGAATCAGCGGTCAGACGGGAACTCTGTGATGTATAAAGGTCGGGAAAATAGATAAAGCAATTTTAACGAATTGAAATTGTAAGATAAAAACAACTAATAAAAGATAAAAACTTCTAAAAGTACAAAAGGCAGAATAGAAGAGCCTTAAGAAAAGCCAAACCGGGTTTGACAGGATCGGGTCATTCATTGGGTTGGGTTCAAGTTACCTGAAGGCAATAACGCCGGTCCATTGCCACAGTGTGATTTCATCGCACTTTTCAGGGCAGGCAAGAGAGGTCAGAGAAGGGCAGGTTAAGGTTGGTAGTGGGCTGTGAAATCAACTTAGTAGGTCATTTGATATGGCTAAAATTGCTGGTATTACCAGGTAAGTACCACTAAATCAAGTATCTATAACATCGTTTAGGCGATTGCGTATGGGCTGATCTTGCGCAAGGGCAACCCGTTAGTTTCAGGGCATCTTACTCACTGACAAGGGATCCACGTACAGGGATCTAAACGACTATATATGATCTAATTGGCTCGTATGGGAAGAACCGCCGGAGCCAAATCCACAGTTAGGAGTGGATTCTGGTCACAAGATGCAAATCTAAATAATGTATTTTATACTTCAATTCCAAGTAGGTAACCGTTATCCTTAACGTTTGACAGGGAATCAATTAGATCTTTCCTTCAATCTTCCAATTTGATTCACTAAGGTCAGGTTGCATTCAATGTCCGGTTCATCCATTTTACCAACGTTCTTTTCTCAACCACTTGTTTGCCTATCGAGTACCTACATAGCATCAATCATCAATCGTCAATCATCAATTCTCCGATATTACCCTCATTACTTGGGTTGGTTTATTGATCTTGGTAATCTATGTTATCACAAGACTAAACAAGCCTTTCAAACATTCGTTTAAGTACGTAGCTGAGGCTGTTTTTGTTCTTCTCACTTGATGTCAGCCTCTTAGCCTACCAATGGGGATGATCTTCAGGGAGCTATCCGTTCCACAAGCCTGCCCACGGAGCGAATTCGGCGAAATGGAGCTTGGTAACCGATTTGAATCTGCTCTGGTTTGAAATCAAGCCTCCCAAGGACTCAAGGCTCCAACAGCCTTCGCGCTGCGAAGGGACCCTTGGAGGGGCTGGAAGAGGACCGAGGGGCAATTGGCTTTGAATTAACTCGTCAACTTCCCTAGGCTAGCTAGCTAGCTGGCGAATCTGATGGTTCTCTTCGGTCTGTTAGCGGCCTGCAGGCACATCATCGCCTCTTGCCTCGACCAGTCCGGTGTTCCCTATATCTGCACCATACCCCCTTTTGCCCAATCATATTCCTATGTTTTTAGAACACATACATACAGTACATATACGTACATGTATGTGTATGTATGTAGTATATGCACTATCACCATCGACAGCGCCGGATGAGTCGATCGAACTTTGCGATCCCGGCCGCCTTGCGTCAAGCGTTAGGGTCTGACGAACGTCTTATCATTGGCTAATATGGGGGCTGTCTTCTACACTATGACTACGTATCCCGCGCTTAGACGTATCCAGCTAAGCATCGTTCCCACAGAAAGGCATCTCAATCATCTATGTTACATACTCCTGGAGCTTCACACCACACGCAACACACGCGCATATAGCACAAATTACGTAGTACACACTATTATTATACGTTCGCCGCCAGGGGTTCCGCTCAGGCCAATAGCCCTCTCCGGATATATATAACGTCGCGTTAACAATGGTAATCTAGGATTCATCTACTCCCGTAGTGATGAACCAAAGAGGAAGCTTGTCTCGGATCCAAGGAGACGACAAACCATTCAATCCGCTTAAGTGGATGGCTAGGAGTTTCTCGTCTCTAAGCCTTTGTGCCCCCTACGAGTTATATAAAATACATACCTACAATAAGTAAGTACCTACCTATTCATACGAGCTTTTCTTCATCTCATCCATATGACAAACAAGTATTACGAGGGTGTACATGTATCTTGTTACCATTACCATTTCCTTTATGACGAGGTTTGCTTCTCGAAACAAGGACCCCCTTTTATGCGATAGACTAAAAATGGCAGGCCAAGCTAAAAAGATGCAGGCTACTGCTAATCTGTACCTCTCTGGGTTAATTACATTTGTGTGGTAAGTATCCAAGTACACAGTTTATATTCGTCTCCACCCAATATACGGGTCTTAACAGCGCGCTGTAGCCGCCGAAGATCGCAGCTTGCAGCTACGTTGCTGTTAGTTATGCACCAACACAAGCTATCTCTTCGCTCACTCGAAGACGTGCGTTTACGAATTGGTCCCTGAATCGAATATATGACCAGTCTTACGCGGCGAGTCTTACTTGCAGGTAAGTCAAGCTTCTTTAACTAATCTAGAAGTATACCAATGACGGGTTTACTTTGCGAGACCCTAACGATAATATCAGCGCGGTATGTTGTTCATCAGGACCAACTTCCCACACGGCAACCCTAGGATATTCTCAACGGCCTTTTCGGGACGTTATAGGGTCTATTAATATAAACTTAAGCCTCAAAACTACAACCTGAAAGTTTCGTGGCTGCTATTAGTATTGATTACTTATTGCTCCCGTGCCCAACAATTTAGTATGAGGCATCTCGACGGATAGGTACTTTCTGTGCGACCTAGTCAACCCGTCAATGAGTAGCCTAGAACCTGAACCCTAGGTCGCTCCCGTTTGTCAAGAAAACGTGGCATGGCACACAAAAAAGTATGTATCGGGAGTCTACTTCGTCGAATATTCCCTCATAGGGACATATCACGACTTTCCAACACTGGCCACATACCTATATAATACAATCCTTTTCTGATCAAGAGACCATTTGATGGGGCTTTAGTTCATTGCTTGAGCCAATGATGGAAGTTACCTTCCATCTAGGTCAGTCTGGCGTCCGGATGCACAACGACGATTTTGCCTTCCGCGGCGGCAGCTACTATGTAACTACGGAAGCAAATGAAAAATATGGGATTGGTTGATTCAACGAGCCAAGAAATCCATGGCTGCCCTAGATAGGGACGACATAGCCTGATCCCTTATTTCGGGGTTTCATAAATTTTGATAGCATAAGCACTCACATCTTATGCATTCCTTCGAAGTTATAATACAGATCGGAGGACATCTCTTCAGTCGGGCATCGCAGTGCCTCGTCGATACCTACAGATGTTGCAAATGTTGCAAAGGGGACCTTTTGATTTTACGCCTCTTTGTGCAAGCTGCTAATACAGTACCCGACAAGAAAGCAAAGATCTCGGGCTGCTCGGGTTCGACTAGCCGAACCAGCTAGGGCAGCGGCAGGTTCTTAAAGAGCACGTTTGGGGTATCAACGGCTTAAAAAGGTAACCCTGCATGCCACGCAGCTCGATGTTATGGCGCAATGTTCGCCCGTTGGCTATGTCGCCTCAGCCAAGATTTATCGAAACAGGGTAGGATGAGGGTACGAACGAACCCATTTATTTGCACCGTTAATTCCTCCCACCATACATACATACATAGCATGACGCCCTCCTCCCAAACGAGGATCATTTCTAGAAGGCCAGATAAGAACAGGATATGCTTTTCGTTCGATATATCAGAATCAGAACGAAGGGACGCAACGTAGAACATTACACAATAGGTGCCGTGAATCCTACCTTTCAACAAGATCCACACTCTCCGAAACTGATACAGTCTTACCAGGCGCCAGGTCGTACTAGTGAGAGTCAGCTTTAACTAGTAGGTACCTAGGCGAATTTCCGAAGTATGCATTTTATGTATGAAGAAAACACGAATTGAAGTGGCCTCGACCGAAATTGGCTCCCGACTACCGTTGCATTAAACGATATCGTTTCGTTGAATTCGTTAAGGTCTCCATCTCAATCACGCCGAAACTGTTGTAGAGCGGATCGATGGATATAACATGGCCGTTCTATCATATCATCTATCAAGCCGGGAACAACGCAACTCCAGGATTTCCTTTCATAGGTAATCAGCTATTATGCAATCCTTACATACTGTAGGAGTTCTCCGGTTCTTCAAGGATCCCGGGTAGCAGGGCACAGGGGCAGCAGGGGTTAGTTCCTCTCCGGACAATTGACGAATCAAACCCCAGAGTCATCTGCTTCACCTTGATTATTCACCTTGGCACCGTCTCACACCGCAAGAATCCGATATCAATTCGGACCTACGTTTGTAAGACGGCTTTTGAAACTAGCTAAATGATCTATCAGGTGCACCACTTCTACTTATGCCCAAATTCTTTAGCTACGTAATATTTGAACGACATCTCATAGAGGCGCCTAAGTTGCGAACTTATCGTACTGCTTCTACTACCAATGTATCGGCTTAACTTGAGCCTGTGCTTGCCAGACGTGGATATCTCCAAATATCCAGTGCATCTATATTGCCAATATCGGGTACAGCCGAAGGGACAGGTATGCAGCTCAACGAAGGACCCTGCGGCGCTTGTTTGTAGCCGTTCAGAAGCATCCGTGGGACATCGATATGGTCGATATCGGCCACTATCCACTGCCATAGTAGGGCTCCCAATCGGCATGCGTCCACCTTCACGCATACCGCGGAGAGGTTACCTCCCGGTGCTTCGGCATCTGGGGAAGACGATGCAGACTTGCCCTCCCCCATAACCCCAAATTTCCCCAAAAACCCACTTCGGGGTCAGATCAGCGCCCAGACAATCCCTTTAATAACATGGAGCAGTCTGGCCCACCTAGAAACTAATAAAAGCCGTTCTACCGCATAGCACCTTGATCTAGGTTTTCTGCTGCCGCTTCGAGTGTGTTCCGATAGCCAGTTCTTCTACGGCGCTTCGAGGTTCGGCACTAATTCACCGGCTTTATACCTGAAATAGAGATATGAAAAGTGTGAAATGTCAGGTGGGCAGGATTCCAGGGTTGTGTAAAGCATTGGCTGCTATTGTTCGTAGACCATATTGAGTTCTGTCAGTCGGGATGCTTACGACTCTCCTTAGTATTTCTGACGTTAAACTCAGAGCTAACGGCATACACCAATGGGCATTAAAGCTCAGTCAAAAACTATCAAAAAGTTGGCACTAGTTTGACCTAAAGTCAAGCTCAAGGTTGGTCTGATATAGTCTTCCATCCCAACAATATGTAAATTTCTTGGCCTCGTTGGTTTTCATATACAATTCAAGTTCCCGAGTTGCTGTTTAAGATGTGACAGAAGTTACTCTAGACCGCATCCCGACATTGCCGTCTATTCTATGTAAACGACGATCGTCAATACCAGCACTCCGAGCAACAACCTACAGTACTATGTGATGCTAAGTCCGAACGTGGTTGTCTAATAATATTCTACCATTTTCCTAATATCGACTATGAGATCCCCATACATACACTACTCCTACAAGAGCAAAGCGCTTCACATTCCGAGGTTCAAATCGACGAGCTTACCCTTGTCTTCCCCAGGTTTTTATCACAGGCAGATGGCGCACCGTGCCCGTGTGTGCAGGGACTTAAGCAGGGAGAGCAAGGGTGGGATACCTTTCTAAGATATGCCGATCACTTCCAAGGGCTGCGTACTTATTCCCACCCATACCCTTCTCGGGGATGACTAGAAATGGAAAAGGTCGGTCCTCTTCGATTCCTTCGACAAATGAAACTCATCTAATCAACCAATGGCTGATTGTTGAATGGATGACTACCAAATTGACCTTTCCCAGCCTAGCTATACCAGCATATTATAAGTTCGCTCGTCTTAGGTCCGGAAAACCCCATGACGTCGCCCCCAGTATTCGTGCCTGAAAGCTTTCCAACAGCATACCTAGATGGCCTACCTATTAGTCACAGATTATGAAAATACGCTATCCTACCTTCAACCCATGATATGTAGTTAGGATAAATAGTCCGAACTGCTTCAGTTGGTAGCTCCGTGAGCTAGCGGTCCCAGGCTATCGGGCCATCGGGATGGAAATAGAGGAGCGCTACGGAAATGCTCACGGATATTGTGCGGAATTATATGTACCTATTGGGCAACCGATGTCAGACCAAACGGAGCCCATCGATGCGCTAGTCAACGGCTCTAGTGATGTAGGTAGGTATACTAAAGTCTTAAGGCACCTCGTCTATTGTTAGAAGACGTTTTCTAGACCACTGTAGTCCTCGAGACCATGGAGCCGCCCGTGTGGGATTATTTTGTCATCCTGCAGTTCGCGGTCGCAATCTTTGGGCCACAATGCAAGCCGTCCTCTGCCGTGTCCAGAACCGGTGGTCGACTGTCAACTGCTACATGTACGGACTGGACCTCCTGCAGTCAGCCAGGAGGGCTAGACTAATAATAATCCTCGGACCCGCCCAGTGGGCATCCGCTCTACTGCAAGTCATGGGAGTTTTTTTCACCGATGTGCAGATCACATACCGCAACGATGCCTTACCCGCATCCCGCGTGCCTTGGGTGAGATGGGCATCAGGCCGTTCGCTAGCCACATCTCGAGGGAACAGAGGACGTGGAAGCAGAAAGCGTCGCATTGCAGAAGACATCGACTGTAACATTTCCCACAACAACATTTCGTCATACCCTACCAATCGAGAATTATTGCGCCCATATGCTCGATAGTCAACTGCCTGAAACAGAATTAATTCACATGAAGCCTCGCTGGTGGATCCTTAACCAACTCTTCCAATTCCGAATTGCGGATTAAAGTGGCTAGGTAGCCAGCTAGATTGTATATTGCTGATCAGACGTCATCTAATCCCACTGTCGTTGTATAATCTTAGTCATTTCGACGACCACAGCGAACGAAGCCAACGGCGATAGGTACATATATCGAGTCTATAGACATTACCTACCTACATAGTAACCGTGGCAAAACGTTATGTGTGTAACTGATGAACATGCCATTGCCACACTCACTGCATACAGCCTCTAGTTCCGTCGGCTTTCACACCACTTCCGCGGTTCATCAGCAAGGACCCGTCTACACGGTGACGCAGGCCCATCTTTTGACTCGTCGTATTACCAAGCTGATTCCTCCTGCTCGCCTTATCCGCCCCCAACCGTAGCTACATCCGGTGTCACGGGCAACGTGGCATGGTAAATCAGTGCCTAGATATATAAAAACGTACTCCAAGCACGTTATCTAATATCATAAGAACAAAAAAATATCCATGGTTTCGCATCTCCGTATATACATACCTACATACCTACGTACATGATCCAGTCGCCAAGCTCGGCACCCATCTTGATCCATCCCGTATCGTCAGAAGAGACATCGGAACCAAAAGCCGGCAGTCCACACCACCACTCGTGATGGGATCTATCGACCCAGGAACCAATTACGAGAGGTCGTTTCCAACGATTGGGAAGACGGCCGTCCTCTTCGGGCTTAAAAGACCCTGATTTTCGATCGACAGCGCACATTAGATCCACCGCGTCTTCCCTCTCCGGCTACCTGCATTTGGGATCTCGGCCGCGCACCCACGCACGCCTCGCGCTAACCAGCGCTTTTCCCCCGACGGCCATCGTCTCGGCGGCGGCATGCCTGAGCTCTCTCTCTCTCTGGTAACTCGACCGTGTAACAGGTGACAAGGTCCTAACCCCAATCCAGCAACTCCGCCATGTGACTTTTTTTTTCGGCGACGGTAGCCGGTAGTTTCACACGCAAACAAACTTGATAGTTATCCTAACCCACGACCGATTTCTACGTAACAACGTTATATCTAGCAACGCTCACCACGCCACGCCGCGCTAGCACAGGCGATCGTTTAGGCAACTCGTCGGCTGCGCTAACACGGCCGTAGTCTCTGATCTAGCAGATTACCGAGACACACACAGCGCATTTCCAAGACTCGCTCGCTCATTACCTACCTACCTACCTACGTACACATCAGCGCCTCGCGCGTGCGGAATCATCATTCCAGCGCGAGCCAGGATGCGCAGTTCGCAGGTCGTCAGCGCGGGCCACCGATCCCTTCCCATCGCAGTCTCGCGAGCGCCTCCGTTCGCATCATGGCTGCGCGCCTCCGGTCGCCCGGTCGCAGGACCAGGCTGGCCGCGACGCGGGCCGCGCAGTCGCAGGCGCACGCACGCCCCCTGCCTAGCAGGAGCGCGGGCTTCGTGCCAGCGAGCGACGGCGCGCGTCCCGGCAGCGAATGGGGCGCCGGCGTCGCAGGCCCGGTCTCGACGCCGTCGAGTGCTATGTTTCAGCTGCGCTTGCCTAGACCGAAGAAGCGTTCTAGAATGGACGCTTTGGGGCGGTATGTATGTATGTATGTTGAAGATCGCCATTCTGCTAACTAGGTAAGAGGCGATAGGTCTCGGGTTGGGCTGGCCAATCCCGCTGCTGTCCCGCTTCCGGGCCCCGAGACGCTGTCAAGCCCGTAAGCGAAAGGATCTTCGGATGCGAGTCGCACAGCATACATGTTCGCGATATCATACGCGCGGCTGGGGCATCACTTCGTGGCTGAGCCTCTACAGTATAGCATATATCTCCGGTCTCGAGTTGGATGTCTTAGGTAGTCGGAAGACACGAAGGGCGCCGGGTCACTCCGCTGTCATGTTTAAGACATTCTCGCGTTCCTGCCAATGCCATTTTGCGCGTGCTCTGTAAGTCGCGGATCTGCACACCGTGGGTGAGACTGTCAGCCCACCGCGTCGAGGGATACCCGCCTGGAGTCGGATGGGTACAGTCGGCCGAAACACGCGGGCCCCATTGGACGGGTGACGGGTGACATGCATGATATAGGGCTGCTTATGGTGGCTGAAACACGCACACCGGTGTGCCTCGGGTCCGATGATCGTGCGCCGTGTCTTGATCCTTGTGGGGATCTGGATGCAGGGCTTCGATACAGATCCGGGAGTCCGCTCCGTGAATCAACACGATGCTAAATTATAGCTCCACCCCTTGAAGAAACCCTTAGCCGTTAGAGTGAAAGAAATAGATGGTTTAATACTACATTTAAATGTCTTAAGCCAGTGATATCTATTGTCAGATGTCCCTTGTGATCAAGGCTCTGTGAACTTACGTAAGCATGTGTTACCATAATCTAGTCCTACGGGCTATATGGCAGTGGACATGTAACTTCGCTGACGTTAATTTAGGGCTCTGTGTATGATTACTATATCAAGTTAGTATCTGCAACCAAACTGATGCGATCCTGGGTATTTAAGGATGCGAGAGAAAGCGAGCATGTGAGCATAGGGTCTATCACGCCATGATGCTAATGGATATATTGTGAGTTCGGCCAAAGAAGTCTTTGGCAATACCTCTTGACATGTTCCCTATGACTTGTTATGGCTTATCTCTCTCGATATTCCCGACATTGCGAACGGACTGCCGCGCATATTTGATGCCATTGCCGACTTCTCTAGGTAGGTGGCCCAACCTCCTGTATTTAAGCCAGCTGAAAATCAGCCCAAACTAGAAGGTCAGGAATAGACACGCTACCATTCCCTTTATACAACCCTCTGATTTGTTCTAAAACCCTATCAAATTAAGATCCAAATATCCACCATGGGACGCCTTCCCAGCCGAACAATACCTCATCGTAAGCGGCAGGGTCCCATGATATCTCGCCTACCCCACGCCATCCGCTAACGTCACGCTTATAGGGACACTGGGACCCATCCTCCTCCTCCTCCCCATCGGACCAGAGACGGGAGTTGATCCGCGCCTTTATGCAGCTCGAAACTATCCCCAAGGCATGGGATGCGACGGGCCGGGAGGCCGTGGACCTCGAGGTCATGTCACGCGTCCCAACCGCAGATGAGGTTTGCCATATCCTCGCGCCATGGCGTCCTAAGCGCTAGCGCTAGGCCGCCCTATCCATCTAGAAGGATCGCAACGACGAGGCGATCTGGCTGCGCACGCACTACGGGGCCGGCGATGACAAGTTCGCCGAGTGGCGTGCGATCGACGAGGACTACGATCCAACATTTGATGAGGGCGACGATTCCGGTACTTGGACCAAGCTAGACGATCCTGATCTTTTCGCGTTTGGCGAGCGCTGGGGGAGGGTCTTTGATGTCCTGCCTGAGCTTGCCGGGCCGCAGCAGGGGTATTCCCGTGCGTTTTTCAATGACATATCGCGCGCCGACTTCCTTTCCACGCGGCAGAAGCTTATGGACGCTATCATTCGTGCCGAGGACGTGGAAGAGGAGATTGAGGCTGGTATCGGAATGCAGCTTCAGGTCATGGCCGTGGCGACGTACCTCCTCGTGGCGGACGCCGAGGCGTTCGAGTCGGGTAAGCTGCGGATTCTGTATCTTGATGCCAGGGGCAATGTCGTGCGTCACTCGAGGATCGAACCCGAGGATGTCTTTGAGGCCCGTAGTAGGTGGAATGCAGCGAAGCTTCGCGACGGCGAATGGTGGTTAGAGAAAGACGTCTGCACGCCCGGCGGTGCTCTGGGTGGGAAATACAGAGCTGGGGGCGAGATGAGTCGTGGTTTGTATGGTATTGAAGATTTTCTGTAGTTGCCTTAGGCGAAGCTGGATTGTTATACCAAGGAAATATGAGAATATCATATCCTTAGCTGTTTATATTATAGAACGGAAGACATGGACACGAGGAACAGGTAACAGGTATGCGAGACTAGCAGGATCTTCGCCGGAATTGGTAAAATCCTCGGCGAGACTCGTATGACGTTCGTAGTTAGAGACTGTCGTGTAGGTAAATTTCTTTAGAAAAAAAGAAAAAAGAAAAGAAAACGGCGAACCCCAACTCCAATCATAACCCAATCACTGGGCCCCTTTGGCCCTCCTTGCCCAGCTCGACAACCTCCAATACCGGTGCCTCTCTTCACCTCCTGTAGCGGAGGTTCCTCGAAGAGGACTTGATTAGGTAGAATGAAGGACGGGAAAAGAAGCACTCTTGCCCCGGTATGACGGGCCGGGTACGTAGAGTCCATGAGACGAACAGAAATTAGGGCGTTACCCCTAAACCTCTATAGCGAGGTGCCGGGCCTGCCTAGTGCAGCCCAGCTTCCCGTCGTACTCGTGGGGGACCTCCCAAGGCTTGGGAGCATCCCTCCTCTTCCTTTGGCTGCGCTTTGCAGCCTCGGGCCCGACCTCCAGAAGCTTTCCTCCGCAACAGTCCCAGTAGCACGTGCTGATCCACAACTGAAACTCGTGGAGGGTGACGTTTCCTCTCGCGAGGAAATCGCTCCCGAGCTTCAGGTTGGCATCGGAGACATCCAGGGCGTCGTTATGCGATCGGATCTGACCTGTAAATTCAATGAGTTAGTATATTACCAAACACAATTTGCTTGAAGCCTAGGGAATCACTTACCTGGATGGTACTCGCACGGGCCGTGATAGCATGTCTCCAACTTGTCGGAGACGGGGGGCGTCGATGTAGCACGGAACTTGTCGAAACAGTTCCGGCACGTCTTGACGGACCCCTTCATGTCTTCCGGCAAGTTGGACATGACGGCTAGGCGGGCCAGGCAGGCGGCAAGGTTCTCCCTCGCGAAATGCTGCTGATGCTGTGCCATCACCACCACTGCCCTGCAGACAATTGTCTGGGACAGTGGGGCATCTGGCTCCTTCATGACCCCCAAGATATGACTTAGGTGGCCATATAGGCTCATCTGATCGAAGCCGTGGGCTGCTAACTTGTAGCAGTCCTTGGCGGTTCGGAGCATTGTTCGGAGTGTGACTCCTTTAAGGCCATTAAAGCCGCCCAAGGAGGCTTTCTCGTCCCAAACCCCGCCCTTTCGCGGGTTTCTGGGAGTGGTCGCAGGCTCAGGCGAACTCTCGTCATCTGACAAGACGACGCCGACTTCATCCTCTCCTCCAACGGGGCCCGACTTATACCTGTCGTAGACCCAGCGTTGGAGGAGACGATGCTTCTCCTTGCGTTTGCGGCGGTCATTAGCGATGACCTTCGCCGCCTTACGAAGCATTGTAGTGTGAGTGGATGCCGTCGTGCCTTGAATAACACGTGTCAGAAGAGCTTGGGAATGGATATTTTAATTAATTAGAATTGATTTACCTGCGCGATGGGGTGAGAAGTTCTAAGGGGGATCCAAGGATCCAGGTGGTGCGGATGACGTCTGTTAGATTGATAGTCAGTGACAAGGAAAAAGACGGAGTCTCTAGAACTGAAAAAGAATATGCAAGTGTGAATGTGATGCAAAATCTTTATAAGTACGGGTCAAGATCCCGAGATAGACTTGAAGCAAATGTGACAGCAAGGTAACCAGCTATTAGACTGAATGTGGGAAAATGTGTTGGCTGGAAGATGTGCTGGAAGATGTACTGGAAGAACTTACTATGGTGGGTATCGAGAGCGTGTTGAAGGATCAAATAGTCAGTATATTCTGACTAGTATGGTCAACTAGAGGCTGTCGTTGAGAAAGAAAAAAAGAAGAGAAAAGTAAGAAATCCAGGTCGGGGACTTGGTGTTAAATAGAAAAGTACGAGAGGTTTAGAAACTTGGACCACCTCCTCTGCCAGCAGGCAGCGGCCGACAAGCACCTCCCAGGTGGATAGAGGAAGGTGACTCAGTGTCCATGCTGAGTTTATTACATCACCATGGGTGAGAGTTGTCAACCGTCAATTTGAGCAGATTACCTCATCCCCAATCGTATCATTACGGTTATTTAGCCACTGTTTGCCTATGGCCCGTGTGCCGGTGTCTACGAACCGTAACTTATTAAGTTTCAAGTGTCCTTATTAACCTTTTTGTCTTTTCTCGATATAGTTCTTTACGTGATCGTCTCTTCAAGATTGCAGGCTTTTCCCTCATGAATTTTCGATAGAGCATGGGAAGGCTGCGTATTATCTGTAAATAAACTGTCGAGAATCGGTGTTTGGTCCGTTAGAAGAAGACTTGGTAACTAGCCCCAAGATACAAAGCTTAGCCTAGAAGTATGCTGTGATCCTACGAAAGTAATGAGTGTAGAGTTCCTTGCGTAATAACGTTATTGCTAACATACCCGTTAGGTCTGTACTATGAGGTGAACTTCCAACCCCCGAGACTCTAGGAAAAGATGAACCATTATGATTACAGCTAAGAGGATACGCTCAAACGACAAATACCAATCTTATTATAGGTACCTAAGTGATACGTAAAGGGGTGCTGTCTGGAAATATGACATTGCAATAGGCTACAAGTTTATATATAGCTAAATGTGAAGATCAACAACATCTTACAAGTTGTAAGTCTAGGACGTCTGTTTTCCACGTACACTCTAGGTAATATACTATTAAATCTGGCGAGTTTGTATATGACGTATAGTGTGTGATGGTTAGGTACCTACACACATGGTAGTTATTTGTATAGCAAACTTTAGTATACTAACATAGGAGTTATTACTTTTAAGGGGTCAATCATCCCACGGCATAAATTATCAACATAGTCATATATCATACACAGTGTTTGTTACTAATCCTTACTCACCTGGCAACATCTTTAAACAATATTTATTCTATACTACATCAATCAAATATATTATTCTCTAGATGTTGCTAACTATACCTACCTGGTAACTATGCGGTGGCTACTATGTACGTTGTGATGAGTCAGCATTCAAAAGGGGGTTACTTAGTCATCAAGTATTAGTAACACTGGTGGATTAGGTAATAACTTAGTTAAGTATGCGCCTCGCTGACTCAGGAAAATACGCATTTCTTGAGCACTAACAGGAAGACAGCAATTAAGAGTCAATAGAAGGATACGAGGACATGTGACTACCGTAGGTTTGGTTTGGTGACAAGGGAAAAATGTAACAAAGCCCACAAGTCCATCGTCACCATATGACTTCTAATGACACCACTATCACCCCAAGTAATTATAGTCACATGAAGTCTAACACGATAGAACATTTTATTACACGAATTTACAAGTATACAATCTCTTGATTCTAATGGTATCTTATGCCTTAACCGATAACAGTTTACAGAAGTACAATTGTTCTCCACCAACCCAAGCCAATGCTCGTCCCATGCATAACCCACCCAAACGGAGTGAGAAAAGTAACCATACACTCATGGTTCTGTTGCTCCCCAATAATCCAAGCGGGCCAAAACGCAAAACAAATGCCGTAAATGATATTCAACAAGTTCAATCCACCTGCGTCAGCTGGAGCAAAGATTCGATGCACCAAGCCGTCCACTCTAACATGCCCTGACCTAACCAGGTGACTCCAATAATAACCTCGACGCAGAGTATGAGGCTTTTGACCACCATCCCAGTGACAAGGTCGAGTCACGAGATCTTCTTGGTACGATTCTTGGCGACGTTGACCTTGCTGCTGAGGATGTCCGTTTGGTTATTGACGTGGTCCAGCATCTCGGTCTGCTCCTCGACCTCGCGGTGAATAGCCTCGGCCATCTCGCGCTGCCTCCGGATGATCTTCGTGAGCTCCTCTACATCTTGGTCTTGCTCCTTCATCATTTGCCTTTGTAATTGCACCACCCCCTGGTTGTCTAATTCTCGAGTGCGCTCGGATTCGGGAAGAGGAGCGCCTAGAACTCTTCTGCCCATTTTAGGCCCGTTTCCGAGCAGCGCCGCCTTGTCTGCCGCCGACGGCATGCCTTTCTGAGACGCTTTCGCGGCCGCGGACACCGTCGTGCTCAGCTTCTCGAGGTCCTCCCTTTCGACCCGAGCAGCAGCGAGCAGATCCTTCCGACGCCTAATCTCTCCCTCGCCCAACCTTTTCGCATCCTGCATCGCCCTCAAACCGTCGCCGAGGACCGCCACTAAGCTCCCGGCCTTAACCAGCGCTTTCTTGGCGGCCGAACCGGCTTCCAGGGCGGCTGAATTGTCCGTCGCACTGTCCCGCTTCGCCAGACACCGCCGTGCTTCCTGGAAGTCCCTCTTCATCTCGCCATGTAGGTCCAGCCACGTCCCCGGGTCTTGCGCGGCGGCAGCATTCGCGGCGTCTTTGTTATAGATGCCGTAGCCGGCCCTCACGCTGGCTGCGCTGTTGCCGGTGCTGCTCATGCTAGGTAGGTTGAGGAACGTGCGCCACGCCGGCGTGTCGCGCCATCGTCGGTCGGGGGACTCCGCAATGGCTCGGAGGTAGGACTCCAGGCCGCGACGGCGGTCTTCGGTTAGTTCGGGTGACGAAACTGTCGACTTAAACCATGATTTCCCTGGTAAGGGGGCGGGTGGTGGAACGCCGACCAAGGACGTGAGGGTTTGATGTAGCGTGGCGAAGTCGGAGTACCGCTTCTGTACGACGAACGTTCGCAGAGGAAGGCGTAATGTGATGTTGTACTGCGTATATGGCTTCGAATTGTCGGCGGCTGGGTATTGCGATGTTGTCGGGATGGTTATTTCGGCGGGTGGTGCCATACCCCTAGACTTGAAGCAATTCTCGAAATGATTGATGGGATTAAAGCAATAAGAGCTATATTTTCTGATGAGTCGTGATGTATGTTGAATACGCTTCTAGTCTTCGGGATTGACGTTGTTGGGGGATGGTATATTGTATTGTTGATGATAATTGGGAGTAGAAATGGGAATGGAAATGAAATGACGAATGACGAATAGCGAATAGGCAACTGGATAGAGTTCAGAGCACGAGACTCGGCCTCATGAGACTCGGCGTTGTCGGGTCAGGCGGTGTGGGGCGGCAAGAGATCTTATAATTGCATATATGCATACAATAACCTTTTAAATGCATGATTATGTAATTATTGCTTCACCGCGTTTCAGCCTCAGTAAGGCGATCTTAATTTCTGAAATTGAACGACATCCCATGATTCTATTGGCGGTCAATAGATAGATTGTCAATGTTCTTTTCACCTTCTTATTTGTGGTTGGAGATGGGTACAAGTATTGGTTGATCTGGCAACACCAATGGGCGCAATGCCGGTCGATGTCATCTTGTTGGTAGGTCTCCTACCGAGAAGTTTTATCGACAGCAAGTTGAAGTATCCGCAAAGTCAAAATCCGAGGAATCAAGGCTAAGTATTGTAGGGTTAAAGCTATTGAAGACAGAGTTCAAATATCGTCACCTCAGAGGGATAGCAAGGAAAAGCGTATCGCGATTATTATTCGGCCTAACTAGTAAGAAGACAGGATAGAAATTCCTTCGAGCGTAGGCTTAACGAAATTGTGAACTACTTCAATCACCACATATAACCAGAATGCCGTACGTGGTCAGCTTATCCCAATTACTATATATTCGGCATGACGTGTCTTCGTGACACAGAGCTAATAAAGCTCTCGGTCCGGATACTTCGGAACATTGTAATATAAGAAGTAAGGGCCGAGACAAATAAATAAACCATATAAAGACTAGGTAGCTATAAAAAGGCGTAAGTGGCGTCCCGTACGGTGAGTTGAGGCGCCGCTTACCGCAGCCGGGGCTTCCTAGTATCAACGGTCTTGGAAGATTTCGAAGTTCCGGGATATGGATATTCCCCAGCTTTAGGAACAGATGGACCAAGGGCGTCTCTAAAGATCCCAATTTAAATTAATCCATAGTTCCTAGTAATTATGGGACCCTCTAGGTGTCTAAATAGGCTTTGATAATCGCGATAACATAATTAGATACGTATCTTGCTTACGTACCCAAATATTGTTGGCGATCGGCTCTTTAGTAGCAAACCAAGTTAGTTACTGACTCGGCTAAAGCAGATCTATTTTCCATTGAATTCTTCTGCTGTATCAACCAAGTATTTCGTAGTTCTCTACCTGGGTTCTCTATCACTAAAATAGTAGTTAGCAGGTCGGTCTTCGAAATTAAGCTAGAAATGAATACTAAGAGGGATATGATGTCATGTCGATATAGTGATGAGCTAGAAATTCCTACTATAGCTCTAAGACTAAGGATGGCAATAAAAGAATGACAGCATGATAGTGCCGCCGAGAGTAGATGTTTGTTCAAAGGGTTCAAATTTTCGTGTCGTAAGATGTACAACTAAGAGGCACTGAGACATGATTCAGGCGAACCCCGGTAGTTTTTCTCAATTCTCTATAGAGCCAGCTAATCGAATGTTAGAAGATTCGTCTATAACATCTTTTGTCTGTTGGGAAAAATATTAGGTAGAGAGAAGTGAGACTTGTTGAATCAAAATTTTCCACGTGTAGTAGACTCTCTGCGCAGTAACGTTACTGTCGTATTCCCTTACCTGCGCAGCCTCGAAAGTAACGAAGAAATAACCCAATCATTGGGCGCAATGAAGCGTAAGCAGCCCAGCTAGGAGCACGAGGTGCACGAACTATCAAGACGTGCAGAATTCCCATGTCGTAGGGATGGGGATCTAGGGTTTTGAGTTACTCAAGGTTAAACGGCCCGCCCTCTTCCAGAGTGCCGGTACGATTAGCGTGCTTAAGCGAGAATTAAAAATAGGCACTACGGCAACACGAAAATCAAATCGCTCACTGCCGAACAACCATTTACCCACATTTTCAGCTAGATCTTTCTAATATTGACCAATAGAAATCAATAACACTCTTAAGAGAACCACTCGAGGTCCACTAATAGTAAGGCGACCATCGGCATATGGCGCGACCGTCTTTTCCTTTTCCAGCCTCTTCTAGCAGTATGACTCGCTGCTGCTTTCACAGCCCCCTCACTAGAATACGAGATCTTGGCGGCCTAATGCATACCAAGATCGCCCGCCGACGTCACACATAGTCCGCTTTCGTTTTCTAGAACCAAACCTCATCACCAGATCTTAATCCACACGAGACGATCCGGCCACTATTTAGAATATATCCCATTTTTATATAAATGTTTATGGTCTCCCTCCTAGTGAGGGGAACTTGAGAATATCATCAATCAATACATATTAGAACTAATTCTAACAACATAACTTAAATCCTTTTAATCAACCACTCTTACACACCTTTAACATATTTACCTACATCACATATTATCTCTAATCTAATACTACCGATAATCGATAAATCACAATGTTCAACTTCGTCTCAACACTCATCACCCTTCTGCCTTTGGCAATTGCGGCACCAGTCGGCCTTCAAACTCGCGACAGCAACCCGGGCTGCCAAGCCGCTTCTTTCGGCAGCTTCGCATGGGAAGTTGAGAACTTCGACTACCACGCCTCATATATTTTCACAACACCCGCTCACCAAAATTCGTGGGGATACGTGAACTTCAACCTGACAAACCCTGCTCTCGAGTACAAGGCTGTCTGCAGCGGCACGAGCAACCAACTGTCGGACTTCTTCTACGGCACAATGGCTTACAACTGCACCGTCCCAGACGGCTCCACCACAAAGTCCACATTTGACTTCAGCCGGCCGAGCGGAGTTTTGAACGTCAACCAAACCTGGACCTGCAGCGACGAAGACCCGCAATACCCGTAAGTTACAATTATTGTATCGAATAAATCGAGCGTATTCTAACAGTTTTGATAGTACCACAATTAATGCTTACGGCACTGCCAATCTGACTCTGGCTTGCACCGACGAGACTCACCTCAACCCCAACTGGACTCTCGGCCAGATCTACTCCGACCGGGAGGTCAAGTGCACGCCAGTGACGATCCCGTTGAAGCCTTACAAGATGACCGCCGTCGCTTAAAGTGCTTTTTGAATTTTGGATTGTTTTGGTTATGAGGGTGTTACGAAGGGTATGGGTTGGGTAATTGGGGTTACGATCATGACATAATGATACCATGCTATCATAGACATATACATATAATGGCGACATGCCGCGGAGATGAAGATAAAAGCATAATTATTGTAATAAGAATATAATCACATATTTTTCAAAATTTCAAGACTTACTTGTTGTTGACTTGTTCCTATACTGGCACCACAACTGCATGGAGTTAGGGTTTCTTCCCCTCGTACCTGCAGGTGTGGCTGTAACGGTGCCGTAAACTCATAGGTACATGCGTACATAGGTACGTAGGTATACTTTGATAATTATTATCAATATGGAATGGAATAAAGCTTTTTTAAGTAAGTCATATAACAAACTCCCCGCACCATATTAGTAATTGGCATTGCCCCTCCCAATCTCACATTCCTTTCCTTGAAACCTATGTCCAAAAATATCAAGTCTCGAAGTCCGAGGCGCGGAACGGACCGCATGAAGTTTCACGGCCCCACATTTAGGTTCAGTTAAGCTTAATCTTCTGTGGATATACGAGAACCCTTAAACAGATCAATTACATATAAAAAGTCGATGGGCAAATTTATTAGAGTCAGGTTGGTACCGCCAGTGTAATAGAATCTAACCGCAACGAAATTTGTAAGAAAAGATGACGGGCTGGAATAAAAAGGTGTGAAAATTTCGGTGAAAACCAAACAACCTCTCATTGGCCCATGCGCCCCCGTTTACCAACCACCCCGAAGAGCAAAATCGGGCATATGCCGCGCATATACTGCAGGGTTCCGTGATGAAGGATTATGTAGGGTGTGTAAGCGAGCCAATATTACGACATGGAGGCTGATGAGCTGAACAATTTTCGAGGCTAGCAATGTCCGGTGATGGCGTCAGCAGCCTCGAGGACTCCTCAAATCATGCGAGTAATTTGGCTGCCGTTCAATCTGCCAATTCTGGCTCCTGAGATCTATCTTAACTATATCGATGGCCTAAGCTAGCTCGGCAAACACGGCTGGGAACCATGGCTCCCGTGCTACGCCTCGTGCAACGACTCGTGCAACGAGCCTTCGCCCCGGACTTCCCCTCGGTCGAGTTCTCGGACCAGTTCAAGAACCCGACCGATGTGTTCTCCGTGCTCCTCATCCTCGGCGGCGACGTGGTCGCCCGCGCGCTGGCGCAGCTGGTCGGGTCGCGCGTCACGCCCGTCGCCTTCTCATTCGGTGCGTGCCTGCCCAACCTCCCCCCTCCTCCCGCTCGACTGATCCTGATCCTACTGTCCGCTTAGGCTGGGTCGCCTACGCCGTAACCGCGGTCGTGTCCGCGGTCGGCGAGAACAAGCTGATGCCCGCCGCCGACTTCCCGTGCAAGGTCGTCAACGGGCGCAACGGCTTCGTGCGCGACAACTACAGCTGGGTCGTCGGCCGCGTCGTGCGCGACTTCGAGAGCTGGATGGACAGGCAGCCGCGGGCCCAGGACGCCAAACCCAGCTATGGCAACAGAGAAGAGATAAACGGCACTGCTGCTGCTGCTGCTGCTGTTCAGAATCCAGTGCGCGCGTGCGTCAAGGAGATCATCCGCCAAAGCTGGGACGACAGCAAGCGCCGCGCGCGGGAGCGGGGCAAGCCGGATCCGGAGCGGCCGCCCAAGGCCGGGCTCTGCGTCGCCGTGTACCGCGCGAGGAAGGCGCGCAAGCGCTACCCGGGGTACGACGCCCCGTATATCGCCGGGTTCCTCACGTGCGTTTTGCAGCTCGGGGTTGCTGCTATACCGTGCGGTTTATACGGCGACTGGAGCATTCTCCTGGTGACGGCGGCGGGTACGGCGTTGTCGTTCGTGTCGGGGGCGATCCCCCAGTGGTCGAAGGAGAAGTGGGCTTGCCGCGAGGACGCGGATAAGACGTTCGTGTTGACGAAGGGGAACGGCAGTCAGTATGCGATAGTGATTGAGGGAGCGGGTGTTGGTTTGGATCTTGAGGATCTTGCTGCTGTGGATGGAGGCGCGCTTACCTCGCATTTGACGAGGTTGATTGTTATTGTTTTGGCTGTGCTCTGGATTCTCCTCTTGATCGCGGCTTCGGGGATCTCGCAGAACACGTGGTTCCTCCTCGCCGTCGGCGGGCTTGGAATCATCCAGAACGCATATGTTGCTGGGGCGAGCCGCTCACCGGAAGCGTTTGGGATGCCCTTAGAGTTTGTGGAGGTGATCGGCAAGCCGAGAGTCATGGATGTGCTGTTCACGGTTGAGGAGCGGTATCCTCGCTTGGGCAGGGGCATGCTGCCTATGTTCTTCACGGGAGAGTTGAATGATGCGGAGAAAAAGCGGTGGAAAGATTATCGAGACAAAATTGAGAAAGAAGAAAAAGAGAAAGGAGAAGCGAATAAGCGGGAAAGTGAGACAGAGAAGATAAGTACTCCAGAATCTGATTTAACGAATTAAAAAAAAACATGTACAGCCTGCATTTTACAGTGACAAGAGGGAAGAAACAAGCCTAAAACATCTATATTGTTGTTTCGGGGAGTCGATCTAAAAGTACAAAGGAGTTGGAAAAGTATAAATTCTCCTTGTTGTTACGGAGCAATTTCCAACACGACATCTGTAAAATACTTAAACCAGTGTGTAAGCCTTACGTCTGTTATATTTCGACTCTAAATATTCGCTATCTCTAACACCCACTACTATAACTGTAAGATATAGGCGCTCATCGATATCCTTTATTGGTCGGCTCCCGAATGCCCCTCAGGATGGTCGGAAATATTGAGAATTCGGGCTGCGGTTACCTGAGGTCGCGGAGTGGGCTGCTCCAGCTCGCCTGTAGACGTGCTGGCTTCCGTCTCGGAGTAATATAAACTTCCGTACGACTTCAACTGCAGTTGTGTTAAAGGGGAAAAATTCCGGAAGTTTCTCATAACCCATATGAATGGTTTATCAAAGACTCCCTGTGCAGTCATCTTGTAAATATCGTCCATACTTGGCTCAGGAGGAGGCTGATCGGATTTTTGATCGGGCTGTTGATCGGGCTGTTGATCAGGCTTGGTTTCTTCTTCCACTCCCACGAGCCCGCGCCATCCCCGACTAAGTACCTCCAAAATGGTAGGCCAGTTTTCATATTCCGCAGGACCTGCCTGGAAGGTTTGGGCCAAAAGGGCGTACATAGGCAATTGGTTAGCCATTTCTACTGTTTCGGTTAAATCTGTTGAATCTTACTATCCCTTTGTCTTTTAGCTTCCCAGAATCTGTGTGGCTTTGCAAAGGAATTTTTTAAGGTTGTGAAAGAGGGTTAGAGAGGGTTTTAAATGAACGAGCGTATGAAGGGGGATGTTTCTAGGGATATCCCATTGACCGGTGCAGTGCTACAATTGCTACAATTTACTAAAAATAGCTTCATATACAACCAAATTTAAAAAACCCACCGGTCCATAAATC